>CM040243.1:123339581-123739581 GCA_022545495.1 Chrysanthemum lavandulifolium
CAATGATATGAAAATTCAATCACGGTAGGTCGCTTATCCCTGCCAATGAAATTAACCCTTTAACTTCTATGTCATTAAGCCAAGAAGCGCTGCTTCGACCAACTGTTCATCAACAAATCTTCAATCATCAAGTGTACATCATGGAAATGCTTCGATTCACGGGATGAAGTCAATCCTTTGCTACTCCCCGAAGATGCTCCATTTGAAAATATATTTGCACCGAATCATCATCGAACCATCTTCATCGGGGGACATCGACTCGCTACTTCGATTCCACAACCACAACCACATGAACATCTTAGAAAATGGACACATGATCACCCATTGGATAACATCATTGGAAACCCTTCTCGTCCGGTATCCACTGTAAAAAACTTGCTATCGATGCCTTATGGTGCTTCTTTAACTCAAGACTCTCAAAGATCGAACCTAAAAATGTTAAAAGCGCTATGAATGAAGGTACCGGTTCAATGCCATGCAAGATGAAATTCATGAGTTTGATTGATTAAATGTATGGAATTAGTACCACTCCAAATTGTGCTATGATCATTGCACTTAAGTGGATCTTCAAAGTGAAGCTTGATGAGCATGGTGATGTTTTGAAAAATAAGGCTAGGTTAGTGGCTAAAGGGTATCGTCAAGAAGAAGGGATAGACTTTGAGGAATCTTTTGCTCCAGTTGCGTGTCGAGGCGATCCGAATCTTCTTGGCTAATGTCGCTAGCAAGAACATGGTTGTTTATCGGATGGACGTTAAACCGCATTTCTTAACGGAGATCTTAAAGAGGTCGTCTCGTCGACCAACTGAAGGCTTTGTGAATCCAGAGGAACCTACTCATGTTTATCGGTTGAAGAAGGCTCTTTATGGTTTAAAGCAAGCTCCGAGGGCATGGTATGATACGCTATCAAAGTTTCTTCTATCTACCGGATTCAGCAAATGAGCAGTTGATCCAATGTTGTTCACTAGAAAGTCAGGCAAACAATTAATTCACGTTCAAATTTATGTTGATGATATCATATTTGCCTCGACTGACCCCAATGAGTGTGACCGTTTTTCAAAGAAATGAGTTCTAAATTTCAAATGTCAATGATGGGACAAATGTCATTTTTCTTGGGATTACAAATTTCACAAAGTCCCGGAGGCATTTTTATAAATCAATCTAAATATGCAAATGAGATTTTAAAGAAATTTGGATTCGATTCTAGTGACCCTGTTGACACTCCCATGATTGAACGAACCAAGCTTGATGAGGACCACTCAGGGATCATGGTAGACCAAACGAAATATCGTAGTATGATTGGATCCCTGATGTACCTCACGGCTAGTAGACCGTGACATCTTGTTCACTGTGTGCATGTGTGCTAGATACCGTGCTAAGCCTACTAAAAAGCACCTTGAAGCGGTTAAGCGGGTCTTCGATATCTCAGGAACCATCAACATGGGACTTTGGTACCCGAAGGACACCGGTATGTCACTAACAAAGATATGCGACGATCACGGATCATGCGGTGTCAAGATACTCGCCGAGCACGTGCGGAGGTGCTCAGTTTTGGGTGATAAGCTTGTGGTGGTATTCAAAGAAGCAAATGAGTACTTCTATTTCCTCTACAGAGGTTGAATACATAGCCATGTCATCTTGTTGTGCTCAAATCCTATGGATGAGATCTCAATTAGCGACTATGGCTTTGTATTCAACAAAATCCTCTGTCTTGTGATAATAAAGTGCTATTGCTCTCATGCAACAATGTTCAACACTCAAGAGTAAAGCATATCGACATTCGACATCATTTCATCGAGGAACAAGTGGAAAAAGGTGTAGTGGAACTCTATTTTGTGAGGACCGAATACCGCTTAGCGAGACATCTTCACCAAAGCTCTTCCAAGAGAACGTTTGAGTTTATTCTTCCACGACTTGGCTTGAAAAGCCTTCAACCGTAACACTCAAACGTCTTCAAGAGGAAGACAAGGAGTAAAGGTCTTTCTTCATCTATCTCTTTGTATATATTTAAAAAAAAATCGAAAATTTCTCAAAAAAAAAATATTGTCATTTTGTCGTGTTTTTCTCGATTCGATATCATCTACGGACTTTGTGTTGATATTCAAAGAATGTCACGGGTCTTTAGATGTTCATCGAATGTACATAGTTTTTCATAAAAAAAAATAATAATAAAAAAAAAATGAGGCGAAGAAAAATGGTGGTTTATTGTCATTTCAGGCAGTAACCCGTGTTAAAAAGAAAGAACAGAGCCATACTTTATCTTGTTTTTCAAATCTCATGCTCTGATTCTATTATATATAAAATTCTCACTATCCAAGGAAAATGAATTACTTTGAAAAATTAATCGGGCTCAAATTTTGAAAATCATTTGTACTAAACGGTTGTTAATACTTATGTCATTGATTGAGGGGGAGAATGATTTTTAATTAAAAAGTGTATTTTTTTTTCAAACAATGGTTTGTTTTCATAAGTTATTCAAGCATGTTTAAATCTTTGGAGTCTAAAGTCTCAAAATTCGATCCTTATCAGTTAAAACGTTTTCAAAATCAAGTCACAATTCTCCTTAAAAAGCTTTCAAAACAATTTAAATCTCGAGATCACGATTCTCAAATGATTTGATAATTGTGATCGGTGGAGAATTTGCGATTTAAATTGGTTTAAGCCGATAATTCGATAGATGGTTTCATAAGTGATTAGTATGTTTGCCTCCCATAGTGACAAACGATTTCAAATTTTCCATGCACAAGTTGAGGGAGCATCTATCTTAAACCACAAATATTTGAAACGTGATCAATTTATCTCAATGTGCAGTCTTTTCCTAATATGTGCAAAATATTTTCAAACATCTATGCACATATTGAGGGGGAGCAAACTTGTGAAAACCTCATCCTTCTTTAAAATGTTTTATCTACTCAAATTGATTAGGAAGTGATGATGATCATTTTAGAAAATGTTAATCAAAAGATTGGACCTTTCATTCTCAATCTAACTATTTCAAAGATCTCTTGCCTCCATGTGCTAAACAAATTCTAAATTATTATGCATATGTTGAGGGGAGTGATGAGTGTGTAAATACTCATCATTTTGGTTAAATCGAATCGCAAAGCGTTTAAAAATGCTCGAAATGCATCAAAATCTCGAAAATATCTCAAAAGTGCATTTTATATGTTTCGGATGCAAAATGTTCAAAATCGGATGAAAAATGAGCTAAGTTTGCATAATTGGCGTTTAGGTCCCCAAGTTTCAAAATTATCGGAAATAGTCCACGAGCACTTATTTCAAAGAAAAGTCACCAAAGGTCCTTTTGAAATCATATGTTGTCATATTTAGTCCTTTGGTGAAAAGTTCCAAAAGTTTTGAGAAATTTCGCTTTGGTCCTGGATTTTAAAATAGTCATGTTTAATCCTTGGAATTTCAAAAGTGTCAAAATTAGCCCTTGGTATATTAAAGATTGGCAAATCCAACCCTTGGATTACATTTGCGAGAGTTACATGAATGGTCCCCGAATTTTCGACTTTTACACTTTTGGTCCTTGTGTTACTTGAATATCAAACCAAATCAACCCAAAATAATCCCAAGCCCATTACCCTTTTACCCACAACCCGGTCCAGTCCACCCTTTAGTTCCACACTTTGTCCCCCTACTCCACACTTTGTTCCCCCCTCCTCACCTAACAGCCAAATGCATTAAATGCACCCTTTTCCCTGTCTAAGTTATCAAAACCACTTTTGGCGCCAAAATGCAATCAAACGGACAAGATTGATTCCAGTCATCCAAAGGTCCTGATTATTGATGGGATTTGTTCAGAAAGGTGAGAGAAGATGTTTTGTGTATAAAGGGAAGAAGAAGAAGCAAGAAAGAGGGTAGCACTTAGTTAAAATTTTCCATATGTATGTCGTTTTCATAATTATGTTTTAAATTAAGCTTTAAGTTGTTATCTTTTGTATCCATGTACTGAAACTCAAGTTATTTCATCAATATAAGTTCAATTCAAGTGTTAATTCAAGACTTCATTCAAGTTTTATATTTTTATGTTCATTGTTGAAATTTCCATTCTCAAACTCCTATATCAAAGCCTTTATTAGCTTAGTTTTCATTTCGAACAAGCTTCTACAAGCTTATTAAAGCTTCTTTGAAGCTCACATTTCGGTTTCAAGCATTATTGGATTTTGGTCAACAAAAGTCAAACAGGGTTCATTTGGACTTGGAAATGGAAATGGGTTGAAGCAGAAATGGAAATGGGTTGATTCAGAGTTAAATGGTTGGTTAATATAGGCTAGTGGTTCATTGCTTCACAGGTTTCAAGCCATTGTGGCTAAGGACATTTGTAAGTCATTTTCAAGTTATATAGCATAATCTGTTCTTGTGGTTTATAATAGCTTTAATCTGTCCATTTAGTAGTATTTAGGTTATTTAAACTTAGTTTGATCATTAAAACAAGTTGGTTCAGTGTTTGGATCAGTTTTGAGTACAAATCAGTGTATTCAAGGGTGTTTGGATTTGCTGTCAAATCTGTAATTGAGGTGTATTCAGTGATAGTTTCTTGTTGTGTTATGTTTGTTTAGCTCAAATTAACTCATTCAAGTCTTAAACTTGTGCCTGCAACACTCAAAAAGTCAAATCACAAGTTAACTGTCCTTATTTCATTTTCTGTTGGAATCAGTTACTGATATCTAGCATATAGGTGTATAAAGTGATAAGCTAGCTTAAAATAGTTGATATTCATCATTTATCATCATAATCAGTTCATAATTTGGTTTCAAAATTCACTTTGGTCAAATTTTCAAAACTGTTCTAAATAGTCAAATTTTGCTCAAGTCAAGTTTTCACAAAACTTTATGAATCTCTCACAGGTTCATTTTTAGTCCTAATCTAGTGAAACTTTGGGATTTATAAATTCAATTGGTCTAGTATTGGAAACATCTTTTTTTTAAGTCTTATCAAGTCTTTTTAATCTCCAAATAAGCAGTTCAAATCAGCTTAATCTGTCCTGTTCACACTCGTGAATCGAGTGCGAGTGTGAATCGAACAACTTTCTGAACTTTGCATTGGATTCATTTCGGTGAGTTAGAGTCTAAAATTGGTTTAGTTATAGCTTGCTAGGTGGTCTTGAGGACTGCATCATTGTTCTTCACACAAGCTCTTCTGATTAGCTTGTAGATAAGCTCAAACCTAGGTCCTAATTAGCTGTTTGATAGAGTAGGCAGTTTGCTTAATTCATTAGTCAAAGCTTGTGTCTTGTTAGGATTAGGTGTAATTAGTTTGAATTAGCTTATTTTAGCATAATATAGCTTCAGTTACTGTTTGGTAGCTTATTTCATTGTTTAGCTTATTTTCATTAAACTTATTCATAGACAGTTTGTACTCTGACTCTTATATCTTACACATAAGCTATAGATTTTATATTTTTCTTAGATTTAGATTTATATTTTAGAATTTTCTTGAGTTTTCATAATTTTTGGTCATTTGTTTAGTAATTTTCATTATTTAAATGGGTTTTAGTCACTTTTAAATAGCTTTTATTGCAAATAATTAAGAAAAGTTCCAAAAATAATTTCTCAATTTTCCCAGTTTAAGGAAAATATAAAAGCATAAAAAGATTTTCCTTATTTTTCCCCTTTTATTTGGTATTTTTCACAATTTAAATTAGATTTAAATAGTTTTAAATTAGTAGAAAATAGAAAATAATCGGAAAATTACAAAAATAGTTTTGAAAATTCTCTTTTGTTATTTTAGATTTTCCAAGTCATAATTTTATTTTCTAGCTTTATTTTATATTTTCTTGTATTTTAGGTTATTATTTAATAGTTAAAATAGTTTTAATTAATAATAATTAATTAAATAGTTATAAAAATAATTTTCTTTTTCTAAATATTTTCTTTTATCATTAGGATTGTAAAAATATCATTTTCGTATTTTTAGAGTTAATACCGCTGGTTTCACATTTTATTTTGACGTCGCGTAGTTTTTAATTCAAGTTTTATAAAAGCAGAAAATCAAAAACATCATTTTGAAAATAGTGATAGCGTTTATTTAATATTTTTATCTTTTAATTTCCTTTAATTTGCATTTAAGCCGTTGTAATTTATAGACTTTTTACGTAGTTATAATAAATCGGATCTCTTTTCTCATTCAAATTTCTCGATCACTATACGTTTGGTGATTCTTAGCATAGCTTCATTTGGGACATAACGACCGGGAAACACTATACTCCTTGATCTTCATTGCATTTGTGCTTAAGCTGTTTTAAGTTTCTTCGGTGGCCATTCACAAGTGGTCGACTTGTGAGAAAACTTGACGGTTTTGACGTATCAAATTTTTTGGCGCCGTGCTTGAGTCAGTCTTGATTATCTTCCGTTTAGCAGTTAGTAGTTTGAATATTCACTCTTTGTTCATATCATCCATCTATCTATATATATCCATATTTTCTTATAAAAATCCAAAACCCAAAACATCTAAAACGATAAAACACAAAAATATTTTTCTTTTGTTTCTATATATGTATCAAAATAAAATACAAAAGATTTGTCATTTTCTTTAATAATAACAACATAAAAGATTACCACCGCAAACCAAGGCGTTGTACTACCTAGCTGGGGTGCGACCATAATAAGTTCCCGAACTAAAGATTTAAAACTTGCCTTTGTGTCCTTGTGATTGGTGTACCTTTTTCAAAGAAGCCATTCATCTTGTGATTATTGGTTAAGTTCACTGTTGTTTTGCCTCGATTTTGTTTTAATTGATTTTGTTGGTATATCTACTTGTAAGAACCAGAAAACCAAAAAGATTCTTCTTACCCCATTTTCATAATTCATCTTCATAATTCCCATTCTCATCAGAAATATTTTCATAATTCCCATTCCTTTCCTTAACTCTGAGATTCCTTAGAGTTAACTCTAGTATATCTTTTCGCTCTTCTAGATCTGTAAGCCCATTTCGTGAGCTTGTCAAGATTCCAAGAAGGCGTGTCCGTGACTTTCTGCTCCATCGATCGGATCGAGATCCGAATGCTCACACTACTTCCGTTATCATGGCGGAAGAACGCCTATGTGTGAGCTTCTCCGAGGCACCCATCGGCGGGTATGGAGATGCTATTGTTGTACCACCATTGTGGTGAAAATTTTGAACTCAAGACCGGGTTATGAATCTTGTAACCTCAAATCAATTCTCGGTTTTGAGCGGGATGATCCTCATGCCCATATTCGATGGTTTAACAAGATTGCATCTACCATCAAATACAAAATGTCCCTACGATCTTTGTTAAGCTTCTTCTGCTCCCATTTTCTCTTGAGGGCAAGCCCGGACTTGGCTTGAAAAACAACCCCTCGGTCAATCGAGACATGGGAAGACTGGTGAAGAAATTTGTGAATGAATTTTATCCACCTTCCAAAACCACGAGTCTTAAAATGAAATCATCAAATTCACTCAAAAGTTTGATGAATCCTTGATGAATCGTGGGATCGTTTCAAGGAATTGCTTCGAAATGTCCTCACCACGGTTTCTCCGAGTTAATGCAACTCGATACTTTCTACAATGGAGTGAGTCAATCGATCAAGATTCTCTCAATTCCTCCGGGAGGAAATTTCCGAGCAAAGCTGTCAAAGAAGCTTTAGCGATCATTGAAAACAAGTCTAAAGTCCGCCCGCATCTAAGCAAGCCGGTTGTTTCCCAAGTCGAGTGTTGGTCCTTCTTCTTCATCGCCGTGAGTCAATCTAGCACCGATGCTAAGATTGACAAACTCATGAGCTATCAAGCTTTGGTTCTCTCAACCAAAAGAAAGTCTCTTTTCCACAAACTTCACCTCATCTTTGAAGTTAAGAAAGTGGAAGTCTGTATTGCTTGTGGTGGCCCCCATGCTTATTACAAGCGTATGGCCACCGATGGTAACCCTTTGAAGCTAATCTTTGTGGCGGGATTTCTAATCAAGGAGGCAACCAATATCGTGCTCTATAGACCGAACCACCGTCCTAACCACTACCTCGACCTCCGGTTTCAACCAAAACCGTAATCAAAATCAGAATAGACCAAACCAAGGTTTTCAAAACCAAGGTAATTTCAGTCAAACAACGGTTTTCAAAATCAAAATCAAAATTTCCAACACCAAGGAAATTTCAATAGAAACCAGTCGGGAAATTTCAACCAAGGGTACTTTCATGGCAATAATCAAGGAATTTTCAAAATCAAGGCCCTAATCCTAACAATAGAGGCCATAATCTTCTGTGCAAACTCAAGCCATTGTTCCAACTGGAACATCATCGATGAGTTGTTGAAACAATTCATGAAATCCCAAGAGAAATGAATCGGTTGTTGGTTAGCCGATTGTCGACATTAAGAAGTCTTTAAATGATCGACCCTCGGGCTCGGTACTTTACCTAGCAACACGATCGCTAATCCGAGGGGCGATGCAAAGGCGATCACAACCGAAGTGGTGCTTCATATCATGGACCGCTATTCCTACTACCTCTTCTTCTTCTCTCCCGAAGGTAGTGGAAAGTGAACACAGGCGACAAAGGACAAGGAACTTCCTACTAATAACGGAGGTACCAACAATGTCCATCCTCGGGTTGTCCCAAAACCCAATACCAAACACAGAGTTGTTTTGAACCTCGGTTGGTAACCCCAAATCAAAACTTCTATTCCTTACCCTCACGTTTAAATGAGCAAAAGCTCCGAAAAAAGCCGATCATCAAATGGAAAAATTCTTTCAAATTTTCCAAGAACTTCATTTTGACATAAGCTTTGCGGATGCCATCATGTTGATGCCCAAGTTTGCATCTACTCTCAAACACATGTTGAGCAATAAGGAAAAAGCTTTGAAATGGCTAAGACTCCTTTAAGCGAGAACTTTCGCCAGTTCTATTAAAGAAGCTTCGAAAGCTAGGAGATCCCGAAAAATTTCTTCTTCCTTGTGTTTTTCCCGGGATGATTGAATGCTTTGCCCTTGCCGATCTTGGTGCAAGCATCAATCGATGCCTTATTCAAGATGGAAGAAACTTTCTCTTAGGAACTTATTCCTACCGCATGACTCTTGAGCTTGCGAGATCGTTCTATATCGCGTCCTCTTGGCATCGCCGAGGATGTATTTGTGAAAGTAGGAAAGTTCCATTTTCCACCGACTTCGTGGTTGTTGATTTCGATGCCGATCATCGGGTTCCTCTCATTGTTGGAAGAGGATTCACGAGAACGGGCGTGCTCTTATTGATGTATTTGAGCAAGAAATCACGTTACGTGTGGGTAATGAAGTGTTACCTTTAACCTCGATCAAACTTGAGGTACTCCTCAAATTATGATCTTGAATCAATTAATCGAGTCGATTTAATTGATATTGCTGAAGGAGTACTCTCAAGAGTTTCTTGGTTATCTTCATAATTACGTGAGTGGGATTCCATCACATCTTCTCAACCAATCCTTGCCGACTCTTCCCTCTCTCACTCCGTTTGAGGAGGTGACTTCCTTCCGGAAGAGATCGATGAATTTCTTGTTCTTGATGAATCAATTCCACTGGGAATTGATGGGGTTTATGATTCGGAGGATATTCTTTATCTTGAGCAATTGTTAAATGAAGATCCTTTACCTTCACTCCTCAGAAAGAAATCACAATTGAGGAAATCAAATCAAGACAAACTTCTCTTGAAGAATTTCGAGGTTGAACTTAAGGACCTTCCTCCTCATCTCGAGTATGCATTTTGGAGGGTGATGATAAATTACCGTCATAATTGCTAAAGACTTGATCGAGGAGGAGAAAGCTACTCTCATAAAGGTCTTGAAGTCACACAAGCAAGCAATTGCTTGAAACTTTCCGACATTAAGGGTATCAACCCCGAGTTTTGTACTACAAAATCTTAATGGAGGATGACTTCAAACCAAAGATCCAACATCGGAGAAGGGTGAATCCTAAGATTCATGAGGTTATCAAACAAGAGGTTCTCAAACTTCTTGATGCGGTTTAATTTACCCGATCTCGAGATAGTCCTTGGGTTAGCCCAATTCATTGCGTTCCTAAAAGGGTGGCATTCTTGTTGTCACGAATGAGCAAAACGAGTTAATTCCTACTCGATTGGTTACGGGATGGAGTGTGTGTATTGACTATCGCAAGTTAAGCGAAGCCACCCGTAAAGACCATTTTCCTCACCCTTCATGGACGGATGCTTGAGAGATTAGCGAGGAACGAATACTATTGTTTCCTTGATGGTTTCTCGTTACTTCAGATCCCCATTGATCCGCCGGATCAAGAAAGACCACATTCACCGCCCATACGGACGTTTGCCTCTGGGCGTATGCCTTTTGGCTTATGTAATGCTCACGCACGTTCCAACGATGTATGATGGCAATTTTCCACGACATGATCGGGAAGCGATGGAGGTGTTTATGGATGACTTCTCGGTCATTGGGGACTCATTTCAGACATGTCTCCCATTTAGATAAGATCTTTGAAAGGTGTGAAGACACCAATCTTTGTCTAAATTGGGAGAAGAGCCACTTATGGTCAAAGAAGGCATAGTCCTTGGCCATAAGATTTCAAAAACGGGATTGAGGTAGATAGAGCAAAAGTTGATGTTATTGCTAAATTACCTCATCCTACTACCGTCAAAGGTATTAGGAGTTTTCTAGGTCATGCCGGGTTTTATCGTAGATTCATTCAAGATTTCTCTAAAATCGCTCGACCTATGACCCATCTTCTCAAAAAGATGCTCCTTTATCTTTTCTCCCGAGTGCGTCGAGCTTTTGAAACATTAAAGAAAAAGCTTACGGAAGCACCCATTCTAGTTGCCCCCGACTGGGATTTACCCTTTGAGCTCATGTGCGATGCAAAGCTTGTGTCTTGTTAGGATTAGGTGTAATTAGTTTGAATTAGCTTATTTTAGCATAATATAGCTTCAGTTACTGTTTGGTAGCTTATTTCATTGTTTAGCTTATTTTCATTAGCTTATTCATAGACAGTTTGTACTACAGCTCTTATATCTTACACATAAGCTATAGATTTTATATTTTTCTTAGATTTAGATTTATATTTTAGAATTTTCCTGAGTTTTTCATAATTTTTGGTCACTTGTTTAGTAATTTTCATTATTTAAATGGGTTTTAGTCACTTTTAAATAGCTTTTATTGCAAATAATTAAGAAAAGTTCCAAAAATAATTTCTCAATTTTCCAGTTTAAGAAAAATATAAAAAGCATAAAAGATTTTTCCTTATTTTTCCCCTTTTATTTGGTATTTTCACAATTTAAATTAGATTTAAATAGTTTTAAATTAGTAGAAAATAGAAAATAATCAGAAAATTACAAAAATAGTTTTGAAAATTCTCTTTTGTTATTTTAGATTTTCCAAGTCATAATTTTATTTTCTAGCTTTATTTTATATTTTCTTGTATTTTAGGTTATTATTTAATAGTTAAAATAGTTTTTAATTAATAATAATTAATTAAATAGTTATAAAAATAATTTTCTTTTCTAAATATTTTCTTTTATCATTAGGATTGTAAAATATCATTTTCATATTTTTAGAGTTAATCTCGCTTGAGCTTTCACATTTTATTTTGGCATTTGGAAGCATTTCTAAAATATCAAAACAATTAAGATACAAAATGCTTTGATCTTGTATCACAAGTATCTTGATTGATTTTCAAATGGTTTTCAATTGGTTCCAATGGTGATGAACGATACCAAAAGACCGACCAACTTTACTTTATGTATGGTGTTACAAGGTTGATAAGGTTAGGTTGAGGTCCCATGATCCGCCGAGCAGGAGGATCTACCGAGGACAATCCACTAGATAGTGTAGAAGTCCTTAGGTATGATGAAAAAAGGAGAAAAGTGAGATATGGGAAGAGTGCGGATGAGATTGAGCTAGTCTTGGAACAAACCCAACAAGGTTCTAGTTATGAAGTCTCGGTAAGCACCGAAGGGTTGAAGAATGAAAAAGAATTGAATGAGAAAAGGGTGAAAAGAAATAGCCCTCCAATAATTCAACCTTAGGCGTAAACCGGGTTGATTCATATACTCTTGGTGGTTACTAAGGTAACTGCGGTATTGAAGACAAGGCGTTATGGACCCGATGGCGCTTGCACTAACTTCCCAAGCTACTCAAGTTCCTCTTAAAAGGGCTTGTTTCATTCTCACGGGGAACCTACATAATCTATCGACTCTCTTAGAGATTGTTGATATTGAAGAAGGAGACCCTCTCCTAGTCTCCGACACGAAACCAAAATATGCACAAATTGAGTCTAGAGCCACGAGATCATCAATTAATCTCTTTAGGACACTTATTTCTTGAAGACTCACTATTTCACACAATGTGGAATGTGAGATTATATCTTATGAGTCCTGCGCTATCCTTGTGGTATTGCCAAGACTTGATTGTGTCATATGGACCTCATCGGTGGAGCGATTCAAAATTGAATCAATCCGGTCCAAGAAAATGGATTGACGGATGCCTTTGAAAAAAACCGGTTGTTGTGCTTAAAACTCTTTTCTCTAGCACATCGATGTGTACAATTATTTCAAATCAAAAGGTGTTTATGATTGATAAATGATTTTCACTAAAACTTCATTGTATTGCAAAACAATTTCTATTGAGCTATACACGATTGTTTTCAAATCTTTTCATCAATCGAGAAATCTCTATTCATTTGGTTCACTCACTCCGTGTTGTCTTCTTTGAGAAGCTCCGGTTTGAGAACGGCTAGAGTAGGCTGCGAAACCACATCAAGGAAATTCTTGAATTATACCTATCACGGGTAATACTTGTCTTGATCAACGGGGAACCGTGGGTCGTGTACCTCAATTCATCGAAAGTGATCAAAGACACTTTCGTGCGCTATATTACTAATCGTCTTATGCGGTACACCCCGCGTTTGCGTGATCGAAATGGGCGGTCAATCCATAGCCGCATGCTCACACAACACATTCATATCTAAAGAAATCATGATTGGTGCATCAATGACTCTGATATTTTCACTCCATGCTTCTACAACGCTGCTGCCAATATCATGAATCAACGAAAGCTTCCGCTACTCTGATAAGAATAAATCATGATCCAGAATGTGAGCATGTCGGTCCAAAAGTCACAACATCACTAATTACCAACACCACAAAGGTTGAGTCAGAGATTTAAATGTGGCTGATGATCTCAAAGCCATCTCAAAACTTAGTATCACGTGGATCAGTTAAAGACCTCCACTCAGATTATCCAAACATGCAATAATGAAGAATCAAAGACTACGAGCTACAGAACAAAGAACATGGACAAGAATCCAAGAACAATCTCAATGTTATATCTGTTTGTATTCAATGTAATTTTAATGTGTGTTTGAGGTGACCTCCATAGGAGGAGGCCGTTAGGAATTAGAAATTCCATGTATTAAAGAGTCGGTCACCTCAAGTATATGTAATCGTTAAGCTCGTAGTCATAGTTATTTTATGTTAAGTAGTATTTAGTTATGTAACACCGTGGAGGACGGACGGGTCTTTGCCCAGCTGTATGCACGATCCACGGCCGTAGGTGGCGTTTGTTTGTAAGAAACTATAAATACCTCTACCTCCCAAGGTAGAGGTTGGAGCTCAATACTATTTTCTTTGTTTCACATAGTTCCCAACTCTCTTCCTTTCTCTCACTAGAACTTTCTCTCTCTAAACATTGTTAACGCCCCACATGGTTATGGTTTAATGTGTTTGTGAAATCCTATATCTAACAACTTTTTCTATTAATCTTTCTAATAAACTTTGTATATTCTAAAACGTACATAACACTATGCCTTAGGATTCCTTTATACACTTAGGAAACCCTAGCATACAAAACGTGTAGAAGGATATAGATATCTCTTCCTAAGATATCTCTACGCGTACACATCATTCCCTAATATAACTCTAACAAACTATCATGTTTTATCATAAATAGACTTAACTAAGAATACTAAACAGAACTAACTTAGGTCTGCCAGACTTAACTTTAGTACTGGCAGACTTAACTACTAAATCCACCAGACTTAACTGTTATACTACCAGTATTAAGTCTGGTTTACATAATTCCCAACAATCCTCCCTTAACTTGATCTTCACTTGTGAACTTCAAGTTTCTTCATTTGAGCTTTCTGAGGATGTTGTATACTTTCTTCTTGGAATTATGTTAAGCTGCAATCCTGTGAATCTTCAATATTGATCTGTGCAGCATCTGTGAGACAAGTATCAGCACTCCATGGTTGTTCTTCAAATCTTTTCAGCAACATTGGCAATTTGTACATCAATTTGTAAAGTTTCATGCTATTCTCATCACTTCCATGTGTGTTAACTCCTGTGAGAGGTGAATCATTGAAAATTTTATGGATTTGATGTCTCTTTACCGGTTAGTCATAACTCTGGAGTAGCCAATGTTTGGTTTACTAACCATGGTACATTGATAACCATTTCAACTCTTTGTACATGAAACATGGTGAGTTGAAATACCATATTATTTTTAGCAAATCATCAACTATCAACAGATTTGACTTGTCTTTACCAAAAGCCGTACCCTGGTGAATTCATACCCTGGTGATATAATAACCAGTTATGGTTTTTCCATATCCTTTACCACAAGCCATACTCTTGTGGGCTAGCCAACTCTTTATCAAACACAGATATGGTGAGTTGATTACCATACAATTTTTGGCAAATTTTCAGCGATAAACGGATTTGAGACATCGTTACCAGAGTCGTTTGCTCATGGATTAGCCAGTCCTTATGTTGATTAGACATGGTGGACTGATTACCATTTGTTGTGTTGATGCAAAACACCTTCACCAAGTGAAACCATCTCAAAACCATTTTATTTATCAACTTTTAAAACATACCCAACAACACTTAGAAAATTCTTTCAAACACTTAAAATTATTGCTGTTGAGCTTTTGATTCAACTAACCTCAAAAGCTGATAACATGCATCATCCTTTCTTTCACCAAGAAGCTTCTTCTCAAGCATAACCCTGCAACCCTGTTTGGAAGTGGATATTCCACTTCTGTTAGCATATAAATGTTTGCAGTTTCTAATACCAGACAATGCACTTGACAAGTGTGGAAATATCTCCATCTTATCAGTTGTTCTTGACAGGCCAGCTTCCAGATTTCATCATTTGCATCTGGTGTCTCAAACATGGTCTTCAAGTATCCCCATAGGACTCTCTCATATTCCTCTTCAGGCCTCTTGTCACCATGCTTCTCCATCATCAGCTTTTACATTTCCTTCAAATCATCCCTGGAAAGATCACTCAACAAAGCAGGAAAATTAACATGTATAGTGTCAGTGTAATCTTCCCTTACTATCTGGTAAACACCCTTGTTCCCAGTTTTGATGATCTGAACCTTTGCAACCTTAGCAGGAGTTGTTGAACCTTTAGGAATGGTGCCCATGGTAAACTCTTCTGATGAAGGTTCATCAACCTTATCCTTCATGTAAGCTTCCACTTCCTCCTTGATATCAGACTATCCTTTTTCTTAGTCTTCTTTGCAGTAGACTTCTTTCTTGTCCACTTCACAACTGGTTTCTTAACCTCAGCTTCCTCCTCTTTCTTTACAATCTTTGGCTTAGCAGTATCTTCAACCTTTGTAACCTTCTACTTTTTAGCTTCTTCTGGTTGAAGATTGAAATCCTTCCTTTTGATCTTTGAAGCTTAAAGCTCTGAATCCATTGGAGTAAAACCTTGAATTTGCTTTACTACATGTTCAAATTCCTTCTTTAATTCATCAGGTTTCAACTTCTTCAGCTGAGCCAATTTCCAACTAGGATGGCCTTGACTCTTTATGTAGTTCATCATATACTCCCTTTGCTCACCTTTGGTCAAGGGTTTGTTCATTCTCTCCTTTTGTCTTTTCTCTCTGAGAAGCCTCTTCTTCTCATTTACCATTTCCACCATCTTTCTTGCATAGTCTTCTGCACCAATATCAGCAAGGATATCTCTGTTTACTTCAAGTTTAGCTCTGATGGTGTCCCAATCTTCATCTGTATAAAACCTAGCAGCTTCCAGAACTTGAGCCCTCCTTTTCTTTTGTTCTTCAGTTAGTTCTGGTTGCTCTTGTAGGCTCTTTGCTAACAACTCATCTTTGATTTTCTGCTCTGCAAGTTTTGCTTCTTCAGTTGCATCCTCTACTTGAATTCTAGCAATCTCAGCTAAGCTAGCTTGCTCCTCTCTGATTTGCTTCTTAGTTTTGATGGGCTGAGAAGTCTCTTCCATTACTGCTTTTCCTTTCCTCTGAGCAGAACTATCACCCGTACTAATTGGATCACCAGTATTAACATCACCAGACTCTGCACCATCCCTACCAGTATTAATTCAGCACCAGTATTAATATCTTCAGTACCACTATTAATCTCTTCGAAGCCAGTATTAACTTCTTCAAAGGCAGACTTAATTTTAGCACCAGACTTATCTTCAGCAAAACCACCAGAACTTGCAGCCTCTGTATCCAGTCTCTTTTTAAATGATTTCTTCTGACTGAGATCTTTTACCAAAGTTTTAGCTGCTTCAAATCCTTGAGGACTAATATTTGTTTCCTCAGAAGATTTCTCCTTTGTTGGTGTCCTAAAGTCTGATTCACCCTCCTTCAAATTCCTCCCTTGTTTGGAAGAATTTTCAGCTTCCTCAGCTTCTGAGTCAGTAATGTGTATTCCCTTTTGTCTAACTATCACTTCCAGCTTCTTCACCTTTTTCACCAATTTTACAATATCATCTCCCATTGTCTGTTTGTTCTTCTTTAGTTCCTTTTCCAACCCATCTATTCTTGTAAGTAACTGAGGAACTAGTTGGAGAAGATCATCCATAGTCATTGAGCTTGGTGTTGCTGCAGGAGTGGGTGTTGGAGGCTGGGATTGAGGAATCATAGGTGGTGCTTCCTCATGAACTGGAGGTGAAGGTGGTGGGGTGTTGGTGTTCTCTATTCAAACTCTGGTTCTTCTGGTTCAGATGTTGGTTGAGCCTGAGCTTCAGATGTAGCAAGTAGTTGGAACAGATGTAGATGTACCTGCAAGGTCAGTAGAAATAGCAGGAAACATAGCAGGCAATAAAGGCCTGTGTACCCCTTCAAAACCCCTTTTCATATTTCCAAAAATCTTTTTAGAGAAAGGGACAACAATTTAAAGATGTTTGCTTTCTGTTTGTACATCCAAAATCATTTGAAGAAAACGTGGGTACATCAAAAACTTTTTCTTGCTGCTTGCATTGGCAACCATGGAATCAAAAATCATTTTTGAAAAATTAAAGAGTCTGCCAGTGGAGACACAGATCAATGCAGTAGCAATGTTGCTACCAAATTGATCCCATCCTCCATTTTTAGAGCTCATACAATGTAAAATATGATGCACAAGAAATCCCCACTGTGGTGTAAAATGACTTTTCCAAAAAGTAAATGATCCATCAGATGGATATCCCATATTTCCCATTCCCTGAAAAATTTCATTATTTGGCAACATTGAAATCCCTGCGGCATCAGCCAATTGAAGCTTGCGTCTGACTGATTCCTCAGTGATTGAATACTCTAAAGTATCAATTGTTGCAGTTAGTTCTAGTGTCCCATCAACAAGAGTTCTGGCAGTGGCAGTATGCCAGAACTGTTTGACTAGGGAATCATAGATAGGTGGATTATGAGTAAGGGCATACCTTATGTGAGTACCCTTTAGAAAGTCCATTATTTGTTCGAAACCTGTACTTTCAGCAGGCTTTTTGAGAAATCCCACTTGATTGTGCTTATCAACAAACTTTAATTGGGCCATCTCTTAAGTGAATTTGTTGGAATCACTCCTAAACTAGATTACAAGTGTTAGTAATTAATATGTAATAGTTAGCTTAATTAGGCTTTTATGTTAGTAATTATGGCGAGGCTTATGTAGAAAGACCATAAGCCTTGGCCCAAGCCCAATAAGTAAAGGAAGGGAACTTGGTGTGTTGCCCTAGTTCCTTCCTATAAATAATCTTGGAAACCTTCACTTGAAGGTTGGTTGTTCACTTTCATAATATCACCTACGCCTAAACCTTTCTATATTGTTCATACGTGTGTTGTGAGTGTGTTCAACCGATCACTTCTTTCTCATTTCTTATATTGATGCTTGTGTTATAGACATGGTGACCTAACAGTGGTATCATTCGCCAAATAGTTGGGTGAAACGTTTGCTTGTTTTTGAATTTTTTTTTGGTTTACGCGTAAGATTTGGTGTTCAAATCTTCATACGCATAAAAGCTTTCATTTTTACACTTTAAAACTTAATATTCTTGTCCTTTAAAGGTTATTTGGTGATAAAGTTTAAGTTTTTGGCAAAAAGTTTTAAACTTTACGTGTATTTCATTGTTTTTGAGCTTGGTTTTATTCGTGTGGTTAGTTCTACGCGTAAGGTGTATAAGAGTTTTGGATCATCAAGTTTCACACTTTTGTGTTATTTTGGTGATATTGAAGTTGTTTCATCATAAAAATCTGGTTTAGAAACACTTTTGGGTAGAAATCTCAGTTTTGGCAAAAGTTGACAAAACTTACGCATAGCTAAACCCTAAACTTACGCTTAAGCTTCTAAAGGTTTGATCTTCAGTGCTTTTGGTTTACTCGGTGTTTTCTTGCTTGAATAAGCACGAAAACACTTGACTTTGGATATCTTTTACCTTTGGGATAAGTGTAAAGGATTTTTGGGCTAAACCCTAGTTTTACGCCTAAGCAAAGTACTTACGCGTATAATCTCTTTCTGCCTAAGCATATTCTTACGCATAAGCACAGTCTTACGCCTAAGCTAAACTTATGCATAAGAATTCTACTTCTAAGCCTTTGTTTACGCATAAGCTAAGTTTTCCTCAAGTTTACGCTTAAGCTATCACTACGCGTAAGTTCATTCTTTACGCGTAAGGATTGGTTTTACGCATAAGGTTTTCTCTACGCTTAAGCTGTTTTCTACGCCTAAGGATACTTCATCAACAAAGTTTCATTCGACTACAAAGATCTATCATCAACACAAGTTTCAAGATGTCTCAACCACCATACTCTAACTACTTTCCTCATATGTATCCTCAACAACAACAACAACAACTCCATCAACAACAACAATTTTATCAACAACAACAACAACTTCAACAACAATTTCCTCAAGGAGCAATTCAACCACAAATGATTCAACCACCACCTAGTCTTCAAGTACAACCCTACACTAACTTTCACAATCAACATCCATCCAGGAATACTATAAAGGAACCGTCTTGGTTTGCAAAGATGTGTGAAGCTTTAAGCAGCCAACAATCCATACATGAAGCTGGATCACTTGATAGACCTCCAATGCTCACTCCTGGAAACTACGATCAATGGGTGATAAGGTTCTTTAGGTTTTGTGATCTAAAGAAACCACATGGAAAGTTATTAAAGAAGGTCATCCTGGAAGGTCCATTTACGATGCTTACTGTCACTGTACCCGGAGATCTAAATGCTAATCCACCAAGAGGTGATGTCACCAACGTTGCCAGTTTTAATGAACTCACTACTGGTCAACTTCTACACTTTGAAGCCGATGAACTGGCAATGAAATATATCCTTTTGGGATTACCCATCCGATACTTCGAAGTGTTGATGCTCAAAAGACTGCTAAAGCAATGTGGGAGCATATTCATCTTCTCATGGAAGGCACTGAACTCAATAAAGAAGACATGGAATCCAAAATCTACTTAGCTTATGAACACTTCATGATTGAACCAGGGGAGACATTAGAGTCATATCATCATCGATTCTCGAGACATCATAATGACTTGGAAAAAATAACATCATTATGCCAAGAATTCATCAAACACTAAGTTCCTAAGTAGTCTTGGTCACGATTGGGAAAAGTATGTTATTTTCATCCGTCAGCGAAGAATATTCATCATGCTACATACGGATTGTTGTCGACTATTTGAAGCCCCACCAAAGGAAGTTGACAAAGAAAGGGTTATCCGTGGACTCCTGTTTCGCTTCGGATAATCAAACTCTAGCTTTGTGGGCTCAAGCATGCTATCCTCAATTCCCGAATTTGCCAACAACATTCACTAATCCTCCAAAACAAACTGCTCAGATCACACCTTATGACCCCTCACAATAACAACAACCACAAGAAACTCAATTGGTTCCATACAACAACAACAATGATCAAGCACTTTACAGTGAATCTAATGAAGATGCAGAAGATTTCGATGCATTGCAACAAGGGTTTGTCACGATTGCTAGAGCCTTCGGCCGATACTCAAACAAATCCAACAATCGCATTCGTACCTCATCTAACACAAGGAATCAGGCTGTTGTTAACAATGGACGTGTTGAAGTTCGAATCGTGGTAATGTTCGTCGGATGGGCGGTGGTCAAGGTTTAATCAATGGGAAGGAATAACATGGGTGCTCCACAACAACAAAGGGCTCAAGTGGTTGAGCAGGTAATGCTCATAATGGGGTTAATGGTCTTCTTTGTTATAATCAGTAATGAGAAGGGTCATCGGCTAATGCATGCCCAAAGCCAAGGACAAAAGCGCTTATCACAAAGAGCTTTACTTTTGGCTCTTAAGGATGAAGTGGTGGAACTCTTACCAACAAGGAGCAGAGCTTCATGGCAAATGCTGATTTAGATGATGACATGGAGGACTTGCAGGCTAATGCGTGATGATGCTAATGGCTAACATGCACGAACTCCACATGGTAATCTGAGCCCAGTGTATGACAGCGGCGGCTTGTCTCAGTGCAGATCAAACTATATTCATTAATGATCTGATATCTCCGCCAACATTTGCATCCGACAGAATGTTCAACATGAGCCGTCTACATCTCATTCTGATGAAAATCAAATAGATCCCGTAGTTATATTTGACGACCAAGATGACCTTATGGTTACCATTGATAATCAAGTTGATTCCGTGGTTATACTTGAGGATCTGACTAATGATTATGTTGAGACTCATGTTGAACAAGCTGATCTTTCGTCTAATCTAGATATTGAGCTCATGACCTTACTTAACGACCAAAAATCTCAAATGGAAACATGTCGTAACATCAATCAGCAATTAGAGGTTAAAAATGCCCTGTTAACTAAGGATAATGAATGCTTAAAATTTCAACTCAACATTTTTCAAACGCAAGAAAAACGTGAAAAAGGTTTTGAAGTCGCATTTGCTAAATCATACCAAAATGAAAAATCTTTGGAAAAACAGATACATGATCTCGTTGCATCCAAGAATGCTTTGTTGTCTCAAACAACTGAAATATTCAGAATCAAGGTTAACCATGGACTCCTACGCATAAGGATCATCTTACGCGTAGAAAGTAACACGTAAGAGTAATCTTACGCGTAACCTTTACGCGTAAGGTTCTACAAAGGGACTACGCGTATCCTGTGAAGTATATGCGTAAACAGTGAGTCTTACTCATAAGGTTCACTCTTACGAGTAAACCTTACGCGTAAGCTCCCACATACGCCTACGCGTAAGCTCTATGCCTAAGGCTCTCTTTTCCTACGCGTAACATTTCTTACGCGTAAGTTAAGTTCCTACGCATAAGCTTACGCCTACGCGTATGGTCTACTGTTTACGCATAAGCTTACAAATCCTACGCCTAAGCCAAATTTTTAACCAAAATTATGAATTGTTACGCGTACAAACTTGTAAATAAATAAATCATAACGTCACGAAACCAAAATGTCATTAATAAGCTTAAATGGTTAATATGTTGTGATAATAAGTGAAAATTTGGACTTTAAAACTCAAAGTTAATAAATTCACGAAACTTTTCACGACTTCTTTGGACTATTGGACAAACAAGTGACATTGGACTCGTAACAGTCATCAACATAACATATTCAATAATTGGACAATAAAATCAACTTTTGACTAACATAATGTCTTTCGATATGTTGGTTCGTTTGGCTCAATATCTTTCAGATCACGATATGGACGTCCAAATGGAAAACGTTGATGCACCAAATGTTCTCTCAATGGAAGACATTTTCCCCAACGGTTACACTATGAAGATTGGGAAGAACAATCTCAGGGTCGATTTTGACAAATTCACTTGTTCAGAGTCTTCTTGTCAAATTGATGTGGATATTTTGAAGACTTACCCTTACCAGAACATGCTCACTAATTCTGCTACTGTGCTGGAGATCTATGTTCACCAATTCTGGCACACCATACAAAAGGTCAAAGGTTAAAGTGCTGTGACAGTGACACTTAACAACAAACAAGTCACCATCACTCCTTCAGATTTAAGGGATATTCTTCTTCTTCCTACCATCGAGCCTGCTGATTACACTGCTACTCCAACGGAAGAGGTCACTCTCCAGTTCATGGTCGACATCGGCTATGATGAAGCTTCTGGAATCATCACAAAACACTCATCAGTTGATCTTAAGAACATCCCTCAACCATGGAGAACCCTTTACATCATGATTGCTAAATCCGTTTATGGACGTGACAGTGGTCATGAGCATCCCAAGCTCATGGAACTACAATTATTTTGGGGCATGGTCAACATGAAACACATCGAATTTGCAGCTCTGATCTGGGACGACATGATGTCATACCTTAAAAAGCCTGGCACCAAGATCCATTATATCGGATACACAAACTGTGATCGAAAGGATTCTGGGAATAATCGGATATTCCGCGAGACTTGATGACCCCAAACATCACTCCGTGTTGCTTGAGCCCACACTCAATGTTGTCAGATTTAAGGACTCAACAACGAAGAAACAAGGTGCGGTATTACCAGATTGCCTTCTTACTGCTGCTATCAAGGGACTTCAAACGTATAAACGATATCTGGAAGCAGTTGAATCAGGCAAAGTGGGGTTTATTGATGAAATGTATTCTGGTACACCTGTTAGGAAGACCAGGAGAGGCAGTACTGGAAGCACTGAGAGTACGAGAAAGTATCCAAAGAGGACTCACACACTCAAAAAGAGAGTTCCATTAAAGGAGGCCATCCCTATTCCCAAACCAGAACCAAAACTAATGGACGAGGACTCGGAGGACACTGAAACAGATGAAGAGGTTATCTACTCAGAATCTGCAACAGATGATGCACTAACAGCTGCAAAACCTCTCCGTCCCAAGTTTGATAAAGGGAAAACTCCAGTGCAGGAGTAGGAAGAAGAAAGCTCAGAAGAAGAGCCACAGGATGAAGACAAAGATTACAAAAAGATATTGAAGAACCTCAGACTTCAACATGTTGCTCAGGAGTTCAACCTTCAACAAACTCGTGGCCCTGGAGGGTCAAGTGGTGATGCTCTTGCCACACCAGTTTTCGATGCGGTTAATCAACCCGATAAGGGAACTGGTACCACCACCCACGAATCAGAACAAAAGCAACTCGAGGATAAGATCATTTTTGACTTTGAGGAACCAGATAAGAAGAAGGAGATGACTGAGAAAATTACTGATGAAGATGTTGATGTTGCTGCTAAAGAAAAAGCAGAAGAAGAAGCTCTAGCAAAGGCAGATGAAGAAGCTAGGGTTAAGGCAGAAGAAAAGGCTAAAGCCGAAAAGGAAGCCGATGATTATCTTCTAGATAGTCCCGCACGTACCAAGGAACAAACTTCTGAGCCGCCAAAGGACCCTGAACCTCCTCATGAATCATCATCGTCAGACTCATCTTCTCACTCATCTCCACCACCATCCAAAGCCACCACAAGATCCGCATCCAGATCAGTAAAGAAACCTACCGACACTTGGGCATCACGGGCTAAGACTAAGATTGTGAAAGCTGTCAGACAAGTAAGGAAGAAGGATGTGATCAACAAGAAACTGAATCAACTTGCCGACATAATCAATCTTCTTCAGAAAGTGATAAACGAGTTTTCGGATGAAAGGGAACAAATTCAACAGCTTCTAAAAGGAGATTTCCAAAGGGAAATGGAAAAGACGGCTAGAGAATATACTCACAAGTTTCTTCTCGACACCGTCCCTAGAGTGACACGAGAGATGTTCACCAGACAACTTTATCCGAATCTCATGCAATTGGTCAAGCAAACAATGCAATCTACTCCTGTAGCCATGCAGATCAATCCAATTGAGCCTGCTGTTGTCTCTGATGCAGAGTTGATTTCCAAGCTAGTGTTACAAATGTCTAAACGATGTACAACGTTTACTTTTGACAAAAGTAAACTATTTGAGGCATTGCTGGAGTATCAACTCAAAACCTCATGCAAACAGACAGCTGAAAAGACTAAGCGTCCAAGAGACGAGGATGATGCAGATAAGGATAAAGAATCAAAGCGCAAGAATAAAACAAGTGAATCATCTTCTATGCCTCCACCACCAACCCAAAGGACCTCCACCGACAGAAGATCTCCTCCACGTTCTACTACTGCTGATAAACCTCAGGACTCTGAGTTACCACCACAAGCAGAGAAAATCGGTGATCACTTTGAATACACTGGTGGTGACGATGAAGAAATTCCTGAGCCCCAACAACAACCTACTTCCTCTACCACAACAAAGAAACCAGAATCATCATCGAAGCCAAAGAAGAAGAAGAAGAAGACCGCTGTTGTCTCATGGCTAGATGAAGATGACACCGAAGAATATGACTGGTTTTCTAAACTCGTTGATGCTACCCCTCAGTTACCAAAAGGTCAAGAAATGGTAGATGGTCGTATAATGGAGCATGTAAAGCTTATACAGGAAAAGTTCAAAGTGAAGAAAATGACCAAAGCAGAGTTGAAGCGAATCAAGAATGATGCATTTCAACTACTTAAAGACAACTCAGATAGTGCAATCAAAGTCGAATATCATCTCGACAACATTGCATGAGCCATGTCTAACAACATTGATTGGCTCAATCCTGAATCAAACATTGACTTCACCAGACAAGATAAAGCTCCATACTACACTGACTGGACCTAGAGGTGAACAAAAACCGGTTAACGAACCGTAGCGAAAAAAACGGAAAACCAACCGGTCAAAACCGGTTTGACCAAAACAGTTCGGTTTTTATACAAACCGCCGGTTTGGAACGGTTTGGGGTTTTGGAAAAATCACGGTTTGGAGACCGGTTTTATAAACCGAATAACCAAACCGGTTCGATTAACAGTTTGGAACCGTTTTTATGGTCTAAGCGGGTTTTTGGGATTTTTGAAATTTAAACTTTTGAATTTGAATTTTGAAAGAGGGGGCGGGGCGGATATTATTTATTTGTTTCCAAAATTACCATTTGCCATACAAATGTTAGTATAAATAGATGTGTTATGTATTTGGTTAATTACCACTTTCAAGCAATCAAAAAACACTCCAAAAAAATCAAAACCGAAACTATTTCACTAAACACTAATGGAAAGTTCAAACAACACCACCAACACCGAAGCTGGTTCAACAAGTGCAGCGACGGTTCAGAAAGTTTTACCGTGTGACCGTGTAAAAGATCCATGGGAACACTTTGACTACGTACTAATGTCGGACGGTAAGAAAAAGGCTCGATGCAAACATTGCTTGAGTATATTGTCTGCCGGTTCCAACTCGACGTTGAGGGCTCACATCAAACAAAAGTATTGCAGGGCACTCAAATCGGTTCCGGAGGCGGTCGATCGTCTATGGCTCGAGGCGGGACTATTTTGCATCGATCATGATTTACTCCGTGAAAAAGCGGCGGTTTGGTGATTCAACGTGGTTTGCCGTTCAACCACTATGACAACGGTGACGACGGAGGTGTACGAAATTATATGCAACGCATAATACAATCATGTAAGTCGTATGACTCTTAAGCGATGCTATGAGAATTTGGAAAGCGGCTAGCGAGATTTAAAAATAATTTTTAAATATGGATGCTTGTGTTAATTTAACAACCGATGTTTGGGCGCTCCTCATAATTTGCCATTTCGTACCTTTGTGTTACCGCACATTGGGTTGATCCGAAAGTTGGCAAATGATGAAGCAGTTATAACATTTGAAAACTTTCGGTTCCTCACTCCGGAGAAGCTTTATACAATTTGTTGAGAAAAGTGTTTCATAAGTTTAACTTGACGGAAAAAATTTTTCAATAACGTTGGATAATGCAAGTAACAACACAAATGCAATGGGTCGACTAAAATGGAATATGAGCCACCTTGCAATGGCGAATTTTTTCATAGTCGATGTGTTGCACACATCATTAACTTGGCGTACAGCGGGATTAAAAGATCCGCATTTGGTGAAGTGAAAGAAGATTTTAAAGAATGTTAGTTGATGTTTTTAAAAGGGTAATAAAAGATATAATGCATACATTCGGATGTGTGAAACTGCGGAAACATTGGTTACAACCTTGTTGGGATATTGAAACACGGTGGAACTCCACTTATCTTATGTTCATAAGTGGCTTAAGACAAAAGGTGACCTTGCAATATTTTCATGACGATAAATTGTCGGGAGGGTAGGTGTGCTCCATTTAGTCAAGATAATTGGGATACTATTGAAAAAATAACCCGACTACTTGAAGTTTTTACAATGCAACCAAAAATTGTCGGGGTTTATTATCCGAGACTCATTTGGTACTCGAGCAACTATTCTTGATGTCTTCACAAATCGCGCATTTGAATTTAATGGTGGTGTTTATACTAGCATGGTTTCGGAATGAAAGAAAAATTTGTTGAAATATTTTGAAACTTTGCCACCGTTAATTACTTGTGCGGCCGCATTAAATCCATGTTATAATGTAAATGGGGTGGAGGTTCTTATTGACTCGATTGTGGTGATTTGGGTTGTTTCGCGTCAAACCCGAACTATGCTAATGATGCAAAAGTCACTTGGCCATTCTTTTAAAAGTTTGTGGCAATATTATTTTGAAAATATGGCAACCCACCTCCTCATCACGGAGTCTTCTTCATCATCATCAAGGGCTTTTAGAGGAATCCGATACTTGCTTTGCATAAAAGATAAGAGATAATCCCAACAAGCGGATAAGAAATGATGGTTTAGCGAGCGGTGAATATGAAAGATATATCACAACCGATTTTATCTCACATATTCGGCCGAACAAGTTGAAAACTTTGATGTGTTGGCGTTTTGGAAAGCAAAACAATGTTTCCGTTCTATCCCGAATGGCTCGTGATTTACTAAGTGTACAAGCTACTTGGTAGCTTACGAATCCGCTTTTTCAACAAGTGGAAGGGTTTTATCAAATCGAGAAGCAGACTCACACCGGCTTCTTTGGAGATGTGTATGGGTTTGAAAGATCATTTGGGCGCAATGAAGCGAGTGCAAGATAAAGCGGATCTTGAAAATGTCGGAGACTTGAAGGGAGGTCTCGTGGAAGAGGCACAAGCGGGTGAAATCGAGATGCTTTCGATGAAGAACTAAGACAAGATCACGGTTTCGAAGCTAGGGGATCCGATGGCGACTATTAGGACTTTTATGCTTCGTATTATGTTTTAAGTTTATGTATTTCCTTTGATGTATTTTCTTTAAGGTTATGTATTTCCTTTCGGTTTATGTATTTAGGCGTTATAAATAAAAGTTGAAGTTTATTCGATATAAGTTTGTTAAATGTTGAAAGAAAAAAAAATCCGGTTAACGGTTAAAACCGATTACAAACGGTTAAAACCGATTAACTATTTCAAAATTTTGAATTTTCTAATAGGCGGCAAAAACATTTTCAAAATAAAACCGGTTAACGGGTTAAAACCAGTTAAACGGTTACCTTTTTAAAAATTGAATTTTGCAAAAGGCGGGAATTTTTGAATTCAAAATTTAAAATCTCAACGGTTAACGGTCAAAACGATTATGAACGGTCCAAAACCAGTTTAACCGGCCAAACCGTCCGAAATATTCAAATTTTAAAATTTCAATTTTGATTTTTTAGCGGGAAGGTGGGTAAACTTTCAAAATTTGAATTTTTTTTATATTTACATGTTTGCCATTGTTAGACTAGTATAAATAGATAAAATGTGTTTTATTTCTTTGAAACTTTTATACTTACATTTTATATTTATATTTTAGTATGGTGATCTTGATCTGCACCACCTCCGCCACCCCGCCACGGTGATTGTTCGTATTTTACCGCTAAACCGTGCACCAAATGTTTGGGCTCACTACAACTACGTCCAAATGTCGGATGGCACGCTAAAGGCTCAATGTAAGTATTGTTTTGTTTATTCAAACCCACTTCCAACTTTGCCGTTGAGGGCTCGCACACGTAAGTATTGCCGCCAAGACACTGCGGTTGATGCACGATTCGAGACCATGATCGGCGTTGAGTAATGTGTTATTATGTTATTATGTGTTATATTTAAGTTTATGTGTAATGTGTGATGTATCATGTATTATCCGTTTTATTAAATAAAAGTTATAGTTTATTAATACACGAAACAAAAAAGTTATAGTTTATTAATACGAAACAAGAAAGCGATTACAAGCGGCGGCGGAAGCGAAAAAAAAAAAAAAAAAAAAAAAAAAAAAAAAAACCGGTAAAGCGTGTCTAGACCGGTTCCAAACCGAGCCCAAACCGGTTTGGACGGTTGGTTTTTTCGGATGCACTACTGGTTGAAACGGACGGTTAACCGCCCGACCGGTTTTTGAGCGTTGACCAAAAGGGTTCGGTTTGACCGGATCAAAACCGAACCGGTTAACCACTTTGTGCACCACTAACTGGACCAAACCTTTACCTTCCATTGGCCGACCGGATCAACCCAATATTCCATACCGCTATTTCTTCAACAACGACCTGGAGTTTCTTCTACATGGTAGCGATGTTACCAGAAAATACGCTACATCACTTATACTCCCTTTCCCGGCAGCAATCTACTCCAACAATATAGCCATCGAGGAAGAAGCCACACACACGTTTGCTAACAAAGTGGAAAAGTATGACCTCGATGCACTGTATGGGATTCATCATTGGCGAGCGGCGAAAAATCTACTACAAAAGGCGCGGGTTCTTAAGTCGAAAAAGGAAGTGTTCGGTGATAAGCGGATCATTGCTATTGACATGTTACCACAGCAAATCAAGTGGGAATACACATTCCTTAAGAAAATAGTGGTCAAACGACAAGACGAAGAGGAATATGACTTATGTGAAGCAGATTTTCTGAGATTGTCGCTAAATGACATTGAAGATATGTATCTCGCCAAGGTACAAGGACGAATGAGACATTTCTCTACAACTATCCAACGCGAGTACATCAAGTCATTGCTCATATTCATCCGAAGCATCGTGATCCAAGAACGTGTAGAAGATATTCAACTTGTCGTGGAATCGTATCAGAAGCGTGTTAATCTCACAAAACCACAGCTTGACCTTCCCGACATAAACCAACTTGCTCAGTACACCCTTATCAAGAAACCATTTGGGGTTGTATACCGTAGTGAACTACACCACAACTGCTTCAAGGCGTGCAAAGAGCTTCATAAGTTTGGGGATCACACATTGAAGAAGGTTCGGGACGGGTTAGCATACAGGTTAAAGGAGATACATGACGGCATAGGGTCACCGAAGAGATGGAATTCGAGGGACAGAAAGGATGCAAAGAAGATCATCACGCGGATTGATGAAAGGCTGTTTAGGCGGGATCAGATCAGAACATTGGAGAGTTTCGTTGGTGGTCGTCCAAGCATATCTCTCACTGGCTACCAACGTCCAGACAGGACTCCTGGTGTTATTGCTGGAATACCAGGTACTCCTTAATTTGTTTCTTTCAATTAACTATTTGGATGTGTAATTTATATCTGACAATGGCTTGTGCACACATAACAGTTCACAACCCGTACTTGTAATGAAAGGACCCTGTGGTACGCATCAGTGCCGCAATCCTATAAAAGGAGCGAAAGCTTCTTACTTTTGAGTAAAACTAATCAAAACTTTCATTTTTTCAAAGTTTTGCTCAAAAGAACAAGTACTTACTCTTATGATTTTCAAAACCTCAAAAGTTAATATCACTTGTTGAGGGGGAGTATTTGCTTAAAAACTTTGTTCACAAAATTGTTCTTCGTGGTAATCTTCCCACAAAACTCGAAATGGACAT
Organism: Chrysanthemum lavandulifolium; assembly: GCA_022545495.1. Classification (NCBI taxonomy): domain Eukaryota; kingdom Viridiplantae; phylum Streptophyta; class Magnoliopsida; order Asterales; family Asteraceae; genus Chrysanthemum; species Chrysanthemum lavandulifolium. The sequence continues at coordinate 123,369,514 of CM040243.1, forward strand.
ATTCGATATCAAAATTTTGTCAAAAACAACATTTATATGCTATTTTTGAGGGGGAGAAAGATTATGTTATAAGAAATATATTGTGAATTGCTAATGAATCGTTGTGCTAAAAAGACTTAACCAATGAATTGATGAGATCTTAAATGTCAGTAACTCGAAAATACTTGTCCGGGACGGGTAATAATTTCAAGCTAGTTCGCTAGTGATGTAAACGTGTCTCGGAAAGGACTTGTCCTAGTAGAATGTACCATTCGAGAAACTCTTAGTAGACATGAACTTTGTCGGGTTTGATAACCTTTCGAGGTTTGTTCACACCTTCAAGGTAGTTATTAGAGCTAGTTGTCACCTAAAAACTGACAATGTAACTCTTTAACTATGCAACATAACTGTGTCTCGTGGGGGATTGTCTATCTTGAGTTGATCAATTCTAAAGTTCGCGCTCTTCTCTCACCGTGTGAATTTCTGTTAAAATTCTTAAGCACGTGTGGAGGGGGAGTATTTCTGCAAAATACAAAACTCTTACAGTGGTACTAAAAGCTCTTATTCATAACCACTTTGAGAGATTTTCATGAAAATGGTTTACGGCAACATAGGTTAGTCATGGAGTTATAAGGTGACTAAGGTTAGGAATAACCGTCCTATGATCCGCCAGAGCCGGAGGGATCTACCCAAGGACACCACCAATAGTTAGAATTAGAAGTCCTTAGATATGATTATAAAAGGAGAAAATGAGAATCGGAGAAAGAAGGAGTTGAAGAATTAAAAGAAAAGTAAAGAAAAGGGTGAAAATAAATAGCCCTCTAGATTATTCAACTTAGGGCGGACACGGGTTCAATTCATATACTCTTGGTTGTCACTTGATGACACCGGTATTGAAGATCAAAGTCGTCATGGACCCGATGGCGCATACACTAAACCTTCTTAGCCACTCAAGTTTCTCTCAACAGAATCTTGTTTCATTCTCACAGGGAACCCTCGTAAACTATCGGTTTCTCTTAGAGATTCTTGATATTGAAGAAGGAGACCCTCTCCTAGTCTCCGCTCGGAAAACCAAAGCACACTATTGAGTCTAGAGCCACGAGATTCATCAAAGATCTCTTAGGTACACTTGACATTTCATCAATTGTCGTTCAACATTAAGGGCGCAAGTGATACATCATCGAGTCCTACGGATCTTAGCAATCTGCCGAGAACATTTATGAGAGGTTCACACATGTGATCCTTAGTGATTGAATGGAAACTCTGCGAGGTCAACATCAAACAGCTCGACGACATGTCACTTGTAACTCCTTATGGGTTACGCTTAGTGTGTCTCAAGCGGTCTGATCGTGGGGTGATGCTTGATGTACCTCGGCTGACTCACTGAACTATAGATGTACTTGGTACATCGCGTTATCTCACTTGTGGGACTCGGTTCGAGAACGACCTTTACGAGAATTAGAGGCGTGTTTTCACACTATGTTGTTAACACACTCGAAGTTCAAACTTATAAACGCTGGATTATTTCTAACCCATGTTTTATGTCTTCTTCTTATGGATGCTCGCGGGAGGAAAAGATCGTGTAGATTCTTCACATGCTCATACCAACAACAACACTAATTGAAGTTCTCTCAGAAGGCAACACAAAGTCAGAATGATTCTTCGTCAAAGTCAAAGAATCTACAAAGTTTAAAGACTAAGAGAACTACATCAGTACTGAAATCCAACGTTAAAGAGCGTGTGAGCATGTTGGAGAAAGATGTGGAGACACTGGAGCAATGAAGCAGACCTGATGCAGTTAACCACAACATACTATCACTACCATCACAAAGAACAAAGATCATAGAACAAAGAAAATGAAGACGTCAAAGCTGAAAACTTCAAAGAATACAAGATCCCTACACTAGGGAGATTTTTGGATTCAAGACACTTCTTCTCACAAGAAAGAAGAATGCCAGAAGACGTCTAAGCTACTATTACATCAGCACCTACAACGTTTTTCACTCTAATCATCAATTAGCAACACTTAGGGGGAGATTGTTGGAATCACTCCTAAACTAGATTACAAGTGTTAGTAATTAATATGTAATAGTTAGCTTAATTAGGCTTTTATGTTAGTAATTATGGCAAGGCTTATGTAGAAAGCCCATAAGCCTTGGCCCAAGCCCAATAAGGAAAGGAAGGGAACTTGGTGTGTTGCCCTGATTCACTCGGGAAAGAGATCAATAATAGAAGTGTGTAGTATGTGGGTAACTCAAACGTGTTAGGTTTGAGCACCGAGATCGTTCCGAACGAGGGATGAATGGAATTTTCAACTCTCGTCGCGATTTTTGTGATTTGAATGGTAAAAAGAGATATTTTGAATGTTTTCTAATCTACGGGGCAAGGAAAAGTTAAGGTAAGCAATAAAAATAACTAAATCTATGATGCAAACAAGTAAATGCGACTAATTATGCAAGTTATAACTAAAAGCGAATAACGTAATTATAAAAGCGAATAAAATGCAACTACTCTAATTTTAAACCATGAAAATTAACTACTATTTTTCTACAGCTAAAGATGATATTTAAAAATTATTTGAAATTTAAAACTAATTTTTTGGGTTTTTCTTGATTTATTTGGAACTAAAAACTAATTTTAAACATTTAAAATAGAGCTAAAATGCTAAAAATTAGGAAAACATGCAATAAAATTACAAAACTTTATTTCAAAAATCTATTTTAACTAAAAAGAATTTTCAAAACTGGAATCACATTTTTATGACTTTTCCTCTTATTATTATGAATTTTAAACTATTTAAATCTAATTAAATTCCTAGAAAATACTAAAATGACTAGGAAAATATGTAAAAATACTTTTTAAGATATTTTTATTTTTCTAAAACTGAGAAAATTGAAATTTTATTTTTTAGACCTTTTTCTGAATTATTTGCATTAAATACTAATTAAAAAGCCTAGAAAATGAAATTAAATGCAGAAAAATAGCAAAAGACCATGGAAAAATATAAAAACTTTCAGATTATTATAAAATAATGTTGAGAATCAAGAAAAAATAAAAGAAACAACGAATGATCACAGGAACTATGATTTGGACACACAACTTATATGAATAAGCACGTGAAATTAAGCTAAAAGCCACAATAAGCTACAAAAAGCTACCACAACCTAAAACTAACCTAAACCATCTGTAATAAGCCTACTGCAACTGATTTGGATCCAAAAAGCTCAATTAAAAGGTAAATAAGCACAAGTTTACTTCAAAACTACCTAATGCCAAACGACCCTAAAGTGTCTACTTTAAGCCCTGATTGATCCAGCTTATAAAAATCACAAAAATAAACTAAAAATACCCTGTTAACCGCAACCAACCACAGAGCTATAATCCAGAATTTCAGCTCAAAAGGTCCTAGAATTAGGGAATTAAAAATCAAAAACAACAAGGTATTTGGACTTAGTGAAGCTGATGCAGAAATGTCCTTATCGACCTACTTTAAGCTCAAGTTTAGCTGGCAAAGAAAATTTCTAAAATTAAACTAAAAATAACCTGTTATAGACAAGCAACCATAGATACTAAATCCAAAATTTCAGCTTAATTGAACCATAAATGAATCAATGAAAATTCCACAAAGTTTTGCAAAAATCACTTTTTCCACTTTTTTGACTATCTTGACAGATTAAGAAATTTGACTTCTGTGGAATTTGGGCTTCTGAATTTTGTTGAAAATGAAGTTTAATGATGAAATGGACCTTATGCAAGCTAGATTAACTAGTTTTACACCTATATGCAAGATTATGCCTACTGATTCCAACAATTATGAGCACAAGATCAGCTTATGAGTAATTTTGACTTTTAAAACAATAGAGTGCAATTGGTGGTGAAATTACTACTATTATCCAAATAGAATCTAATGGAGCAAGACCTAACCACTAACAACACCTCAAATTGAGAACTTGATCTTGTACCAAACACTACTTAAAACTACTTAATAGCAGATTATGATTCTTAAACTAATACCTAAACCATGAATCTAACCTAAACAAGTTTTAATGATGAAATTAGAACTAAATAATGCAGAATTACAAGCTACTACTAACAATATTATGCTAAGCTAAGTATGCAGAAGTGACAGTTATGAAACAACAATAAAAACTTAGTTATCAAGCACTTACAGGTGTCCAGCCAATGTGGCTTGCTAAAGCTGACTAAGAATCATTATCAAACATATTGAAACCACATTAAATCCCAGGTCTGATCCAGATAACCAAGTTAAACCAAATCAGCTTCTTGTTGACTATTATTTCAGAATTTTTTTTGTGGTGAATTGCAACTTAAGCAGAAATAAACCTCCAAAAAGCTATAGAGGAGCTTATGAAGGATTATGAAACAGTAACACAGCTTATTGTAAGCTTATAAGGAGATTAAACATATTTTTTTATTTTTTATTTTTTACTATTTTTCTGATTTTTTTTGGTGTTTTTGATAATTGCAAAGAACAAACTGTAAATACTCTTGAATTAAGCTAAAATGATTCAAACAACAATAATAAGCTAAAATTAAAAAGCATTAAACACTTAAACAAAAATTTAAGGAAAACAGAATTTTATTAAAACTTCAAAGCTGAGTGCAAAGCAGAATTACAAAAGCTGAAAACATATTAAAAACATTAAAACTGAATGAAAAATACAATAAGCTACTGAAAATTAAAAGGTTTCTCCTCCATTGGCATACAATAGAACTATTTATACTACTTCTTGGAAGTCTTCTCTTCCTTTGGCTGTGTTTCTTGTGTGAGTGGAAAACCAGCCAAGTTGGCATGAGACCCATGTGGGTTGTGGGGGAGGGTTGCTTGGGAATCAGTGGGGATTGAGAGTGGGTTTGGGATGGACAGGGTAATGGGGGGAAGGTTGAGTGTTTCAGAGATGGAAGAAAAGAGGAGGGAAAAATGAGTGCAGGGTTGTGGGTCAAGTTGGGGTAGAGGTTAATTTTATTTCGGGATAAAAAAAAAGGGTTTTTTTTTTTTTTTTTGTATTATTATTATTTTTTGAAAACTAAAAATTGGTTTTAATAAAAATTGAAATTTTATAACAATTGGTTTTTGAGGTGAAATGGTATTTTTTGGATTTTTTTGGTTTTGACGGGCAAAATGGGCATTTGGGTATCGGGGAAGGGTAATTTGGTAATTTTGTGTTTTGGGGAAGGTTTTAAGACGGTTTTCCCAAACCCACTCTAAAAACGTGTCCGGGTCTTCAATTGATCAACAATCGTAGAAAATCACATCCCTAAGACCGCTTCTCAAAGACTTTTCTGATTTTGGCTCGATTTTGCTCGTTTTCGCTCTGTTTTCAATCCTTTTGTACCTGCAAGACACAAAACACACTCCGAGGATATTTTTAACATATTTTGATCATATTTGGGTGTTTTTAGTCGTTTTGTGGTCTTAGGTGGGTAAAAACGATGAGTGATTAAGCACTCATCATGCCCTAGTTCCTTCCTATAAATAATCTTGTAAACCTTCACTTGAAGGTTGGTTGTTCACTTTCATAATATCACCTACGCCTAAACCTTTCTATATTGTTCATACGTGTGTTTGTGAGTGTGTTCAACCGATCACTTCTTTCTCATTTCTTATATTGATGCTTGTGTTATAAACATGGTGACCTAACAGAATTGAAGTTCTGGTAGTGCGGCGCGTTTAGGGTTTAGTGTTGGTAAGGAGACTTAATCGAAAGAAAATATTTAAACTTTAAAGATTAGGATAAAGTAAATAAAGGATAAATGTGAATTCTAAAAATAAAAATTATCCATATATATACTTCTAACCGCCTAAAAGTAGGTAACGGTACTATTGAAACAGTAAAAATCGTTTTTCCCTCGACCAACACTAACGGTAATATTTTTGCACTACCAGACTTAAAATGGTCAAACAGACTTAAGCATGATATCACCAGAATTAACTATGTACTGTAGCACATCAACCAGCACAGCTTCCATACATCTCCAATCTTAGAAGATTCTTACTTTTCCTGGAAAAATTAGTCTAAAACCAAGAAAAACATACACATATCTATGGAAACCAGAATTAATAACAAACACCTACTAGAATTAATTTTATAACTACCATGTTTAACTAGCAGATTTAACTCTAAACCTATCAAAACTAACTACCAGTTTTAACTACTAGGATTAACTACCCGAACTAACTAATATATCTAACAGATTTAACTATTATTAAGTCTCCTAGTACAAACTATACATTTATCCTCCCCTTAAATGTAGCTATGGGTTCATCATTCCAATATTAACCACCAGAAAATTAAATCTTGGTCCATCAAAGGCTTTGGTTAATAAATCTGCTACATTATTATCTGTGTGAATCTTTTCCACTCTAATTAATTTCTTTTCAAAGCAATCCCTTATAAAGTGATGCCTGATTTCAATATGTTTAGTTTTAGAGTGGTAAACAGGGTTCTTTACTATACAAATAGTACTTTCATTATCAATATGGATTACTATGTTCAAGAAGTTAATACCATAATCCAACAGTTGATTTTGAATCCATAAGACTTGTCCACAGCAATTTGCGTGACCACATACTCGCCTTGAGCTTGTTGATGTAGCCACAATAGTCTGCTTCTTGCACTGCCATGAAATAAGTCTTTTGCCAAGGAACTAACATCCACCAGTTGTGGATTTCCTGTCAAGACTTTCCCCAGCATAGTCACTATCTGAAAATGCTTCCAGGTCAAAAGATGACTCTTTAGGATACCATAGGCCCAGATTGGGTTTGCCCTTAAGGTACTTCAAGATTCTCTTCACAACATGAAGATGTGAAGCCTTGGGTGTAACCTGAAAACGAGAACACACACAAACTGCATACATAATATCAGGCCTAGAGGCAGTTAGATACATGAGGGAACCTATCATGGATATGTACAGATGTACATCCATATCTTCAGCTTCCTCATCTTTTGTTAATGCCACCTTGGTCTCCATTGGTGTCACTGCAGTCTTCACACTGGCATAGTCAAACTTCTTCAGCATCTCAGCAACATACTTGTCTTGAGAGATAAACAAACCATCTGGCTTCTGCCTGACTTGTAATCCGAGGAAGAATGTGAGTTCACTCATAGAACTCATCTGAAGTCTGCCTTTCATAAGGCCCTCAAACTCTTCACACTAAGACCTGTTTGTAGAAACAAAGATGATATCATCCACATAGACCTGCACTAGCATGATATCCTTCTTGTCATTCATAATGAATAAGGCCTTGTCAATGGTGCCCCTTCTGTATCCATGCTTTTCAAGAAAGTTGGAGAGTGTAGCATACCAAGCTCTAGGAGCTTGATGTAGTGCATACAAGGCTTTGATCACCTTGTACACCTTCTTGGGATGAGCAGGATCCACAAAACCTGGAGGTTGAGTAACATAAACCTCCTCATCTATAGTGCCATACAGAAAGGCACTTTTCACATCCATCTGATAAACTGTGAAGCCCATATAGGAGGCATAGGCTAAAAATAACCTTATGGCTTCAATCCTAGCCATAGGAGCAAAAACCTCATCATAATCTATTCCCTCCTCATGTTTGTACCCTTGGGCCACCAGTCTAGCTTTGTTCCTGACCACCACACCCCTTTCATCTTTCTTGCTCCTGTAGACCCATTTTGTACCAATGAATTTTGCACTAGAAGGTAGATCTACCAGAACCCAAACCTTTTGTAGCTTGAACTGCATTAATTCCTCTTGCATTGCTTCAACCCAACTCTCATATGTAAGTGCATCCGTTATCTTGGTGGGTTCCTTCTGAGAAAGGAAGCATGCAAAAAGACAGTGTTGGTGGTCTTTGTGGTTGTTCCTCTGTTGTTTTTAAATAAAGCCAAGAAGTGCATGAGCTTCAGACTGTTTCTGCACTTTGCTTCTGGTTTGCACATCTGACTTAGGATCACCCAGTATCTGACTTTGTGGATGAATGTTGTGAATCCTAAGAGTAGGAACATGACTGACATCTATATATGTAGGGAGATTATTGAAGTCAGTGATAACTCCTCCTTCATCATAAGAAGCCTCCTCAAAGATCCCTTCAGCAGACTTATAAAAAATGTTTAGTTCTGGCATTGCTGATTCATCAAAATCATTATCAGCATTGCCAGACTTAACAAATGCACTACCAGTATTATTGGAGTTAGTACTGGTAGTATTAGGATCAGGTACTGGTGAATCGGGCAGACCAGTATTAATGGTTGCACTACCAGTATTAATGGAGTTAGTACTGGTAGCCTTGATAGTAGGTTCTGTTCCTAGATGCTTCTGAGCAAGTGCATCTAAATCCCTCTTGAATGCCAGAATAGCATATGAATCACCATTTGGAGAAGCCTCTTTCTCTTGAACCTCTGCGGCTGTCTCTTTCTTCTTTTTAGGAACAAAAGATTTTTTTTGTTCCAGAGTAGGGAGCTCTTGAATGCTGGACTACTGTAGACATAACCACAAGCTCCTCTTCATCATCCTCAGGAGCATGTGTACCTACACTGTTAGTGTCTTCCGATGAACCTGCATGGTTAGCTTGATTTTCGAAAGACACAGGAATGTAGTTCATAGAATCAGCAAGATAGTCTAAGTCAAACATCCATCTATAACCTACTCCTTTCACATTAGGCTTTTCCTCAAGAAAATTAACATGCAGGGTCACCTCAACTCTCTTAGTCACTAAATTGTATACCCTAAAGGCCTTACTATTTAGTTAATAACCTACTAAGAAACCCTCATCAGATTTTCCATCAAATTTTCCAAGCACACTGAGGGTATCTAAAATGGTAACATGGCACCCAAATGGTCTTATGTAGCTAATAATAGGTTTGTAGCCAAATAAAAGCTCATAAGGAGTCTTGCACTGAGGTTTGGTCACCCTTACCCTATTAAAAATATATGAAGCACAACTAAATGCTTGGTAGGTAAGAGTGAGTCAGCTAAATAAGTCCTACCTGCCTCAATTAGGGTCCTGTTCATCCTTTCTGCAACTCCATTCTGCTGTGGAGTCCTAGCACTACTATATTCCTGTTTTGTCCCCTTGTCCCCACAGAATTCAAGCATACTTCTATTCTTAAATTCAGTGCCATTATCTGATCTATTTATTTTAACCTTATGGTTAAGCTGGTTTTCTATTTGCCTAATAAAGGTCTGAAGGATGCCAGTAGTCTCATCCTTAGAAGATAAAAAGAAAACCTAACAAAACCTGGTACAATCATCAGTAATGACAAGACAATAGGATGCATGATTGATAATTTTAACAAAGGTTGGTCCAAAAAGGTCTATATGCAAGGTGTGTAAAAGGGTTGTTACAACCATTTCTAATTTGGCCTTGCATGATGCTGTGTTGCTTTCCTTTGTGACAAGCAACACAAGAATGGTCACTTTTTAAAACCTTGGAAGGTAGACCTCTCACAAGGTTTCCCTTCACAAGTTTGTTTAGATTTTAAATTTTTAATGACCCAGCCTTCTATGCCACAATTTAGATTCATCAATAGTGGCCTTTGCAATCAAACAGGCAAAACCTTTGGCATGTTCAGGTGTCTTCATATCAAAACTGTACATATTATGTTTCCTTGGGACTCTAAGAAGGATCTGATTTTCATCAGGCATCTTAAAGTCAGAAGTCAACACAAAACATTCAGTTTCAGTAAAAAGAACCTTATGTTGCTTATCACAGATTTGTGATATGGAGAAAAGGTTAAAGTGGCCTAGTTCTTTCACAAAAGACACGCTATCAAATTCTAAATTACCAACCTTTATTCTACCTTTCCCTGTGATGTTGCCTTTGCTACCTCCAAAGGTAATAGAACCACCCTTGATATCTTCAAAGTCATCCAAGTAATCCTTGTTACCAGTCATGTGTCCAGAACACCCACTGTCAAAGATTCCTCTATTTCCCATATTCAAGTAAGGATGTTCTTGCACATAAAAGAGAAATTAGTTTCTCTTAGGGACCCGAACTGTCTGAGGCTTGGGTCCGCCTATGGACTGTAGATTTCACATTATTAACAATGAATCGGTCCACTATTATACTTGAGTCCGGTCTATGACTCCGCTTATAACTCTTGAGGTCTTAACAAAGATCCCCATTACCCTTTGCAAAGACCAGATTTAAACATTTTTGTTGCATTTTTACAAAGGGTCTTCGATAGTGAATGTGATTTTGAAAATTTCTTTTATGGTTGAAAACATTCACAGGGATGAGGTAACGGTGGTACCTTGGTTGTTTATTTTAATAGAATTAATATTTGCAAAACCAGTATTAACTTTAGGCACACGAGAACTAATATTTTGCCTAACAGTTTTAACTGGCACACCAGTACTCACTTTTGGTCTAACGGAATTAACAAATGAATTACCAGTATTAACTGGTACTGGTTTAGAAACAAATTGATTAGCATGGTTAATTTTGTTTATGTTATTCCATACTGGTCTAACTATTCCATTACCAGTATTAACAGCCAGTTTCTTTCTAAGCTCTTCTTCTTTAGCCATTCTCTTCTCATGATAATCACAATCTGTTATTAAATGGCTTAAACTACCACAAACAAAGCAACTCTTCTTAGTGAAAGAGTAGCCTTCTCCTAGCTCTTGCTTCATCCTACCATTCCAGTCCCTCCTGTCTACTTTGGGTGTCTCTTGATTATTAAACTATTGCCTAGGAGTTTTTACATGTTGGACACAACTAGGTTCAACAATCTTTGGTTATGACACAACAGGTTTAAAAGTGACAGGTTCTGCTTGTTTTGGTTAAGACTCAATAGGCTTATTGACTGAAACAGGTTTAGATATATTTATAGGTTCTGATTTAAGCTCAAAAGAACACTCAAAGACATTCCCAATGTATCCTTCACTGTCATTAGATTGACATGTAGAAAATTCAATGGAATAGTCTTCTGAAGTAAGTGTTTCAGGGTTTTTCCATTTGTTGTAATCAAATAAAGACTCATCATATTCTTTTTCTGGTTTAGGAGTATAATCACCATTAAGGGGATGAGGAACGCCTTTGTAGTTGTTAGTTTTAGAAAATCTATGATATACAGGTTTTCCTTCATAATCTTTCTTTGAACTAACAAACACAGTTTCTTTCATTTCTTCCTCATATCCTAACACTTCACTATCTGATTTTATCTCAAATCCTAAACCAATTTTACTGGTTGAGCTCATTCCTGAATCAATTAATCTCCACAGATTTTTAGCATTGTTTTGCCATGTGTCTACTATCTTTTGCAACTCCTCCTTTTCTTTAACCGCTTTCATTCCAATTCTTCTATATTTTCTAAGTTTTTCACCTTTTTCAAATATTTCATTTCCTTGGAATGTAAGTTTTTCATTTAATGATGTTTGCTGTTTTTGAAGAGTTTTTACTTGTGTTTCTAATGTTTTAACAGCATTTTCATAAGCAAGCAGTTTAACTTCTTGATCACCTAACTGACTCGTTTGTTCATCACAAAGTGTTTTCAGTTTTTTATACGAGTCACTGCATGTTTTTGAACATAGGGATACCTCATTGCTGGAGCTTATGGCCATGAGAGCATGATTGATTTCTGTACCCTCATCAGTGTGCTCTCCCCAGTTAATCAAACCAGCTTCCAAGGTCAGCAATCCCATCTGACTCTTATCTTCCTTTTCAGCATGCCTAGGATAGAAGGAATCCCTCTTCTTTTCATCATTGGCCACCTTTGATGTGCACTCCCTAGCAAAGTGACCTGTGTTTTGACACCTATAGCACTTGATCTTCTTCTTATCAAACCCAATTGGTGCCTTCCCATCAAAACGGACTTGTCTACCAGTCCTTTGTAAAACTTCTTCATCCTCAAAGCAATCATGGCACACTGCCAGTTTATGTCCATTTCTTCCATCTCCTCATCTTCAATCTGATCCAAGTCCTCATTAAGGAGGTCTTCAGATTGCCTTGCAAACATTGAGTAGATCACTTCATCAACAAAACCAGCAGGCCCATCTCTTTACTTTACACCAGAAGAAGAAGTACTATAGCTACCAGAACTATAGCCACCAGTTTTAACCTTATTAGTGCTGCTCTTTCCTTTTGAGACAAAAGCAACATTGTGGGCACTTGAGGATGCCTTTGAACTTCCTTTGATGTCTTGTTCATAAACCCTAAGGTTATTGTACAAGTCATCAATTGACAGAGTGTCAATATCTTCTTTAGTTCTCATAATCATTGCCAAATGTGACCATTCTTTGGGCAGCGATCTGAGAAACTTCTGGTTTGCATCCTCATTGGACACTTCAGCACCATGCGCTTCCAACTGTGATAGGAGTTGTTGGAATCATCATAACCTTTCTCCAATCCTTCAGAACTGGTCACACTGAAAGCCTCAAACTGTTGTTTATAAACAGTCTTCTACATCTTTTTGGAGTTAACATTTCCTCCAAATCTCGTTATGATTGCTTCCCAGATCTCCTTAGCATCATCCATATTGTGGAACCTTCTGAGATGTTCCTTTGGAATGGCCATCAGCAAGAGGGTTCTAGCTTTCCTTTCCTTCTCCACGGCATGAATCTCTGCAGCAGAGACTGGTGGGAGAATTCTAATAACACCATCTTTCCCTTTGGAAATTCTCTTCTTTGAATTTCCATTCTGGATCACCTTCCAGACTTCATTGTCAACATACTCCAGATAATGTTCCATTTCCATTCCCCAGATGTCATATTCTTCCTTTTTCAGAATTGGAAGTTTGATGTTGGAAATGGTGGTTGTAGCAGGGATTATTTGTTGTTGTTGTTGTTGTTTCTTAGACACTGCTTCTGATGCTTCATCTTCATGGTCAAAGACATCTTCATCACTAAGATGATTTGAGAAATTATCACCAGGTGCATACATGATATAGGATTTGTGAAATGAAATGAGTGTTTTGGTGTTTGTGTTTCTTCTAATTCAGAGTCCTTCTATAGGCTCTGATCCTACTTGTAGGTCCAAAGTTATGGATCTAAGCAGTCTTGTAAGACAATAACAATTTGAATAAATCCAAATTAGTTATGTGAAGAACTCTGTAACAATGAGTACTTAGTTGTTCATGTGGAATCTTAACAATAAGCAAGAAGAACACAATTGCTACTAAATAACTTTTTCTATTAATCTTTCTAATAAACTTTGTATGTTCTAAAACGTACATAACACTATGCCATAGGGTTCCTTTATACACTTAGGAAACCCTAGCATACAAAACGTGTAGAAGGATATAGATATCTCTTTCTAAGATATATCTACGCGTACATATCCTTCCCTAATATAACTCTAACAAACTATTATGTTTTATCATAAACAGGCTTAACTAAGAATACTAAACAGAACTAACTTAGGTCTGCCAGACTTAACTGTAACACCCCCAAATCTCGGTACAGCGGAAGACTTAATCAAGTTTTCGGGGCGTTACTATTGGATTGGTATCGCAAACAAGTATAGCAAAAAGATAGTCATTTAACATTCAAAACCAATCCCAAATTTAGTCATTTAAAACATTTAATCCAAAAGAATAATTAGGCCCAAAACATGGTTTAATCAAATAGGTCCCCATAGTTTATCGAGTCAAAATGATCCTTGAACCCGCCTTCTTGCCAAGCTTCCACCGATCAAGTAATCCAAACATCTCTCAAATACCGAGAAATCATGCTAAAAGGGTCACTACTATTGGTGAGTTCATAGGTTTAAGTTCAACAAAATCATAGTGGACTGTAAGAGTTGATTTGCTATGCAAGACCTAAGATAGATAAATACCGTTTGCACACCGATCCTACCCGGATCACCAATCATAACACATGTCCCGCATCCGTGGACTACTGGGCCCAACGACTCTAGTCCAAAGACCGTCGTGGCAAAATCTAGAACAATTGCCAACCCGGACTAGGTCGATGTAGAGTCTATTCTTAGTTAGGCACGGTTAAACCTAGACTAAGGCAACAACTACCGCACATCTATCTAAACAATCAAGCATATAATCAAATCCAAATAGCTTTAATGGTCCAAAATAGCGAAGATGATTCTCACCCGAAATAGTTCAAAACGTAGTTAAAACGTAGATAAAAGTGGGGCTATGAAACTCACCTCAAGCAATCAACGCAAGCAATCAACGCACAAATAAACACTAGCAGAAGATAACGGTATCACAACACATCAACTATCGACTCGGCACAACCTATTAATGTAGACCAACTTTAATATATATATTCCTCAAAATCAACGTTATCTACCCCAATATATTCCATTTCTTTATTTCCAAAAACGTCTCGTTTCACCATTCAATCCTAGTGTTTGGTATTCCTCATGTGGGTGTATCGACTCAATATGATGTCATGAATGCACTCAAACAACCAATATATAACTCAATGCGACACAATGAGACCTCTAAACGATAAGCTCCATAGTCCAATAAGTTTCGGAATAAATAGTAGACCTTATCGAATTCGTCAACTCGATAAACTCATTTATTTACTCGTGTCGCTTATTATCCCATAAATCAATCGTATCCTTAAAGAGTCATAAGGATAAGTCACCCATTAATAAGGTCACCCAACGTACCTAGCGGGCTCTTATTAGATTCGTCAACCTAATAAGTCCGCTACCCACGTGATCAACACTATTAATGCTAGGTTATCCGTAACCAATGCACACAACGTAAGTAAATAAATACTTAACTAATATTAAATTTCCACAATCGACATTTATTGATAATCGTGTACTCGAAACATTAATTACTTATTTATTACAAAACATTTCCAATTTAGTCGTTAGCTTCCATTTAAAAATAGTAAATAACAAGATAAGACTTGTTATTGACATTTTTGGTACAAAAGCCCATTTATTATTTCTATTTCATAGTTTATTAGCATTTTCATGTTTATATATATATTTCGTCAAATTACAATATTAATCTCATATCGTTATTCGTTTCGAGTCCACAAGCACGAGTCATAACTTCTCGGCTTTTAATCAATCAATAGTCCAAATTATACTAAAGTCCATGTTACGGCTTTGTCGGAGTCAACTATTGACTAAAAAGTCAAAGTAACGCCGACGTAGCTCAAAGTCAACAATATATATATCAAGTCCAAATTTAAAAAGTCACAATATCGCAATTCAATCTCAAACCAACTCAAAACAAACTCGCCAACCAATCAATCAACCAAATGTACTCGAAACCAATGTTATGACCCTAATGGTCATGACACGGTCGCGGTTAAGACCACGTGAACCAAACAAGCTCTAAAAGCTTTTCGGCTCCAAGCGTCTCATCCAAACCTCAACTACACCAACCAACAAGCTACCAAATCGACCCGACCCGGACCCATGGCCCAAGTGGGTCACGTACGCAAGCCAAGGGCTACGTACGTGCCCTTTGTGGACCGTACACCCTTCCAATCCAATCCAAACACTACCAAATCAATTCCACAACACCCAAATCCAATCATTCAAGCTCCAATCACTAACCAAACACAAAACCCATCATCTATCTTAACCAAAAATATGAAACTAGACCTAAAATGCATAAACCCATCAAATTGATACACCACACACTTACCAAACACTAATTACTTGTTTATTTAGACTCTAATTAGACTTAATTTCATGTTCCACCCAAAAGCCCCAAATTTCATCATAGGGTCGAAACCCTAGAATGCAATTCATGGCTTATTATTGCCCACACAAACTCTAATCTTGTTCCATTTACCTTATTCAAGTACCAATTGCAAAACCCACTTGAAACCCTAAAAGTACGAATCTTGATTCGAAGATTTGAAGGTGTTATGGAGGTCCAAATGGAGCGTGTAATATATGGTTGGAAAGAGGATGAAAAGATCTTCGATATGGTGGTGGTGGTATATGGTGACGCGCTGGTGGTAGGCCGTGGTGGCCGTAATAGTGGCCGGCGGCCAAGGTGGTTTAGGGTTAGGGTTTATTTGATTTTTGGGAGAGAGAGAAAGTTAGAGAGAGAAAGTGGGTGTAGGTGATTTTTAGAGAGAGAAATAAAAGTAGTGAATGAAGATATGAGGGGGTATTTATAGAAATGAGGGAGGGGTGGCCGGCCTAGGTGAGAATGGAAGGGCCGAAACCGTCATTTTTCGTAAACTATCCCCTTTACCCATTCCCGAGCTCATATATTGTCCCACGAGTATCCCCGACGTTCATTCGACTTTCTATCATCGTTATTTATGTTTTTCACGCGTTTTGACTATTTATTTGTCAATTTTCGAGTTACGGTCGAAAAGTTACAATAATTCTCGTTTTTGGCTTTTCTAGTGCCGAATCGAATAGTGCCCACCAAATATAGTTAAACCTCTTACGATAACTCATTTAATAATGAAATAAACCGTAAAAACCAATAGACGATGTAAAATCAAGTCATGGTTTATAAAAATAGTGCTAAAGGCAAAAACGCGGTTTAGTTTAACGTAATGCGGTTATCTAAAATAAATTCCCTAAATTGCCAGTTGTCACATTAACTTTAGTACTGGCAGACTTAACTACTAAATCTAACCTACCAGACTTAACTGTTATACTACTAGTATTAAGTCTGGTTTACATAATTCCCAACAATGTGTTTTATGAATTGGGGGTGATACTTAGGGCATCCACTATGGTAGGTTTATTAAAAGGTCTAAAAACATGAAAAGATTTATTTTTCATTTCAACCATATTGAAAACTCATTTCATGTCTATGTGGCATGAAGAGTTCCTAATTCTTGAACCTCTTTATAAATTTAATACATTCAATGCACTTTGTTCTATAAGACATTTTATGAAATTTTAAAGGTTTATACCATAACGAATGTAAGTTTATAATATCAAAATGTTTAAAAATTAATGATGTTTAATTGTATAAACCTTTGTAAAAGGTTTATCATAGTGGATGCTCTTAGCAACTGTTCTAAAATTCTTAAAGACATTAGTTTCCCTCCACTTCCAGAAGACCTGCTCAACAAATTCATTAATGGAAGAAAAACTATAACCGAGATATGTTAGCAAAAGAATCGGTGATTTAGAAGTGGGAACAGTTTTGTAAGACTTTATTTGTGTCAGGGAATTAAAATGCTTTTTTTCTTTTTCTTTTTTTCCATTTTTTTATGTACCTTACTTACAAATACTAATTGTATGTTTAGTTATTTTGTTACAAGTGCGTTTGTAATATATTGATTATTTTATATGTTTGTGAGTATTGTTGTATCACAAATATTGTTAGAAACACATCTAACGCATAAGGACCGAGTCAACTCCTACGTATACAGGCACTCCGCAGCAACGCGCAGGTTGGGAACACATATAGTAAAAAAACTTTTCAGTTATCCTTACTTAACCTCAAAAAAAGAAAAAACATGAGTTGTTCCTATATGTACAATCATGCATTTATTTACCTATCACAATAACCCGCTAATTTTTTTTATATTTATAACATCGTATATATGCATGAATTTAATCTATACTGATAATATTTATAAATAACAACATGTGTGCTGTTTTGTTTTATAAATAAATAAATTATAGGGGTTATAAAGTCTAAAGGAATATTTATTTATTTCACAAAGTTATTTATTAAAGACATGAAAATTGTAACGTCCGTAATTCTTTTTACACGCCTTTGCCTATACACCGTATAGGGTTTATACGGCGTATAGGGTTACCCTATACACCGTATAGACTCTCTGTGACCCAAATCTTCATTTTTCGGAAAACAGAACCTCTGCTTGTCGTAAAATCTTTAAACTGAAAACATCTTTCGTTCATACTCATGTTCATACATAAGTTTCACAGATACGACACGCTGAAGCACTAAATACAAGAAGTGCGGGTGTTAGTCCAAACACCCCATAATTTTGTTCATAAACATGAAACCTTGACCCATAAACTAACTAGAAACTGTTTTTGACTCATAAGAACTGTGACTACAACTTCTCGGGGCATTTACAAGCTGTCATACAAAAACATGCAAATGAGAATGCTCGTAAGATATTCCACGAGCACTAGCATTCCCTCAAAATAATCTTTCTTTATCTACAAGCCCCAAGCCATATCATTTACTTACAAAAAGGTAAACATCATAACGGTAAGTCGTAATGACTCAATGAGTAAACAGTACTATATCATAATCATAAACATACTACAATCACTATATGGTATATTTTTTTTTTTTATAAATCTTACATAATGTAACCGGTTATCTTCGGTGCTCATTTCACATTCATACCCGACTATCACCCGGTCCTAATGCCATGTTCATACTTGGCTATCACCTGGTCCTAATGCCATGTCCATACCCTGCTATCACCTGATCCTAATGTCATGTTCATACCCAACGATCACCCGTTCCTAACATCATATTCAAACCCGACGATTACCCGGTCCTAACATCATATTCATACCTGATGATCATCCGATCCTAACATCATATTCATACCTGGAGATCACACGGTCCTAACATCATATTCATACCCGGTCCTTATTACATAACCATACCCGGTCATTATAACATAATCGTACCCGGTCATTGTAACACAATCATACCCCGTCATTATAACATAATCATACCCGGTTAGTTCCAGTATTAATCTCATATCATGACTATACTACAAAACATTTAAATTTTACTTGTTACTCACCTTAAACTTGGTTTAAGCGTTCCTCTAGTTTGCCTCGATCACCTAGACACATGGTAATCATACTAACATCATTAAAATTCACTAATTCATCTAATACTCATAAGATTCAACTTTAACTATCAAACTTGGTCTCTTTGAAACTTTATACCAAACACTCTATTAAAAATCATCAAAAACCATCACAACTATTTCATCATATTCTCATATCATAATTTCTACTAAAATGCTTCTTACCAAATTTCATATATGACATAATCATCTTTTAATCTCTAAATATCTCAACTAAGGTTAGATTTATCATAATACCAAATTCACATAAAAACCTCAAATTGACATTATAACAATAATCATGAAACTAATGACTTTATGAACTTACTTTGATAAAAAAAAAAAAAAAAAAAAAAAAAAAAAAAAAAAAGAAAAAATGATTGAATCATTCTTATGATTAACACATTTCCCCCAAAGCTCCTCTTGCAATAATCCTGTGAATTTGGATAAAGAAAAGTAGCTAAACTCTTTTCCATCCTAAAAACGTCCTTAATTACACATACACAACGCGTTTAAGAATGAGAGATTAAACCTTTGCAATTTGGTGTTATAAACCCATAAGGGATAGTATGTCCTTTTACAACTTAGGCCCTTTTTCAGTTAACTATTTTGCATATCAGGTCCTTATTCCGTTAAATACTAACTTTAATAACTTTCTAAATTCTTAAAAATACTATTTAATATCCATAACTAAAATTTCAAATTTCGTGGTGTTACAAAAACCGACGAGTTTACATTTAACTCCGTATACTCTATTTAAAATTCAACACTCTTTTTTAGTTTTTTCTTACATAGTCGACACATGTGTACATATTTACTTTGGTAGACAATTTATAAAAGTTTGACCAAACGAAAATCAATTTTGATTTTTATTAGCTAAGAGGCTCGATTTTGTAATTGAACTCTTCTATTGGTCAATAAAATGATTAATCATCATCACACAATTTTTCTCTTATTACATAAAAATGAGTTGGTAAAATTTGTCCCTTAATCTTCATGTTCTTATAAGTCTTCAAAACAATTTGACTCGAAAAGATAAAGATAAAAGATGTTGTAAAGTAAATCGAAGAAAAATAAAGTAGTTCTAAACGCCAAATTCTACAAAGTGCAGGGGTCAAAAAGCAAAACTTTATTTCTATCCTTTTAAACCTCCCGACTCCCGAGACTTGTACTGGTGGAAGAGGCGGCCTAAAAAATTCACCCAAACATGAACCCCCAAAAGAAAAGATCGAAAGAAATTATTGAAGAAGGTCGAAAACTATGTTCGTTACCAGATTCCATTCTTGTTGATATCATATCTCGTTTAGACTCTACAGAAGAAGCGTTTCGAACAAGTATGCTCTCTAAAAGATGGCAATATCTTTGGCCTTTAGTTTCTAATCTCTCATTCACATATGATTATTTGAAATATGACTCAATCGTTGATTTCTTCTCATTATTTGACCAAACTGTAACTCAATGTGCTACCCATTTCAACCTTAACAAATTCCAACTGAGAACCTTTTTCTTTGAATTGGTTAAATCCAAAATCAATGAATGCATTCGTTATGCTGTTAGGCGTAACGTTCAAGACCTTGCTTTGACTTTATGGAATGGAGGACATTTAGATGAGTCCTTTTTTACAGTTTCCTGTTTTACTAAACTCAAACTGTAGGGGGTTTCAGTTAATACAACTTGTGCTATTAGTTGGAAAAACCTTCGGAGTTTGTGTATTTCGCATGCGGAACTAGATGAGGGTTTGGTTCAAAGAATATTAATAGGATGTCCGGTGTTGGAAATTTTGGAGTTGAAAAAATGCTATGGTTATAAGCGGCTTGATGTTACTTCAAAGAGTGTTAAGAGCTTGGCGTTGTCTGGATACAACAAGTATACTTATGTTCATGACGATATTATTGAAATTAATGCTCCTTATATATTGTCACTTACATTCCGAAAGTGCTTCCATTTGTGGAAGGTTATCTTGCTAAATGTGTCTTCGTTAGTCAAAGCTAACTTAAATTATAGGTATTACCATAAGAAAACAAAAAAAGAGCAAGAAGATATGCTCAAAGGACTTATACAAAGCCTTAGCCATGTCAACGACCTTACCATCGGGTCTTTTAGTTTTAAGGTAAGATTGTGTGTTTATTTTTTTAGCAATTTGTATCTCTGTGTGTAGCTTATTGATCGTTTGCTTTAGTTGTACTTAATGTTATTCTCTATAAGCCTTTTTATTGTATAGTTGATCAAAGTCAAGTAATTGTACTAAGGCATATACGGTTATTGGGACTTGATGATGTATTCTTAGATTATCAGCTATTTCAAGCAAGGGATACACATATAAATAACCTTTATATATGATCAATTCTCATCTGATTATTTTTACCCAAGCTGTAATCACGCTACCTAAACAAACTATAACAATTGTGCCCCTTCAAAGTAGCAATTATTAGTTTAATCACACATCCACATGTCCCTTTGAACTCACAACACATACTGCAATGATTGTGAAGATTATCAGTGTGTACATTTAGAAGATACTATGAACCCATCGGAGCATATCTTGTCACCAACAGAAGTGCGTGATTTCTTGATGTTAAATTCACCTACAAGGTCATTAGCGTTGTTAGTACTAGACTGATTACATTTTGTTAAACTTACTTACTTGGTCAAACTTAAAGATATGCAATTAACTCTGTTTGCATCTGTGTTTTGGGATTGTTTACCCACACTTTAAGAATTAGGTTAGATAAAGTTTTCTTTCAAACTTCATGAAATGCTTATTCGTATTAGATTATTTGACCCTAGATAATCAGAATCACTTAACCGAAACAATCAAAGTTGATAATAGTCAGTATAATTGGACAGCACAAACTCAAACAATCGTGAGGATCATTAAATGATAGTGTTGAAGAAACCTCAGCATTATTTGTAACAAACACGTACACATTTTTATTTTCACGTCTTTTGTTGGTAGGTTTTCTCTCGTTTATAAGCTAAAGGTAACTGTTGGCAAATTGTAACTGTTTGCTGTAACAAACACAAGTGTGCGTTCTCTTTTAACACAACTTAATTTGCTGTAGGTTCCTCAATTGAATTCTTAAAATGTTGTGAATGTATTTGTTTTTTTCTCTTGGGCATGTGTCTTTTGTTATTAACACGTGTGATGACATGTTATATTTCAGTTCGTCCTGATTATAGTTAAGTCATACTCACACTGTTCTGTTCTAATGTAGTACTCTTTGCATTGGCAGGTTTTCTATCGTTTAAAAGCTGAAGGTTACATTTTCCCACCGAACTTGAAGGTAGCTGACAGTGATTCGATGGAGCTAAGTGGCTGGTCTGATAGTGACTCAGATGGAAGTGGAGATTCAGAGGATCTATGGTCTGATGATGGTAGTGAAGGTGATGAGGTTAACTGATTGATGACGTACACTTTGAGTTCATGTTTAGGTACACATTTTTGGTGTATTTCAAATGCATCTAAATCTGTTACTCCCAAGTGATTTTGAGTAAACATATTCTAAATAATGCTTTGCTTTAACCTCAAAAAAGATAATTGTCGGAATACTTTGATTTAATTTTCTTGGCTCATAAGCTTATTAAATATAGGTCTCGTGTCAAATTGGTCTGTGGTTCCTTTTCTTGAGTGATAAGGTTTGAACCGTTCTAGCTATTCACTCGAAACTTATTGGATGTCAATGTGGCCCGGATGATGGTGTGAGATGCTGTGAGCGTGCCAAATTTATCGTTTCATCAAACTATAAGATGGAAATACTAGATTCGATGTCAAATTTTAACATGAGAAAGTTTATTTACACACCAACTGAGTTGACCTTAGAAAGTCAAATTAGCCCAAATACACTGGTTTCTGTACCAAACCTTTGACGCAATATCTATGGCTTACTGAGATTATTTAAAGGTACTGAATGTAGGGCTGAGCACAAAACCGATCGAACCGAGCCGAACCGGAAAACCGAGCCGAACCGACCAAACCGACACAAAACCATGTAAACCGACCAAACACGCACATAAAGCATGTAAACCGGCGAACCGACCGAACCGACACAAAACCGAACCGATTCGGTTCGGTTTCGGTTCATGTTTTTTGTGAAATCGGTTCTCGGTTCGGTTCGGTTTTCGTCGGTTCGGGTCGGTTCTAGACCGTTGCTCAGCCCTAACTGAATGTTACTTTTTTGACAAATAAAAGAACTAAAAGTTACATTTCTTACAAAGATAAAGAACAAATTTCTCTTTTTAGTGCTGCTCAGTTTTTGAAGATTTCTAGTTTTTGTTATATGTAAGTAGCTTTTCAATTACTTTTTAAGATTATGATCTTTTAATTTCTCACTCACATTCTTCTCATGCTAACATTTTGTAAGATGGAGTAAGTTAGTAGCTCTCATATTTCACACATCGATGGCCCAACTATTATATTTATTTTTATCTTATTGGTTCAAGATAGGGGTGGTAATTCTTGACACGGTACGATAACCAACACGAACCTGACACGAAATTAAACATTTTTGGATTGAGGATAAACATGTTTGATTATAAAACTGGTATACCCGTCTAACCCGTTTGAAAAACGGGGTGTATTTGGGTTGAGTAAGTGTTACTAACGTCAACCCGTTTAAGTATATAAGCCTCTGAAAAATAAAATATATAACTTGGATTCAGGGACCGAGCCACGAATTAGCAATAAGGGTGGCCGGATTTTTTTCTTGAACTAACAAAGTAATATAACTAAAACTTTAAATGGTAGGTTCTGATGATCATATAGGCCGGTTACAAACTTAAAATTTTGATAAGGAAAACACATGATAGAATAAAAAAGATACTAGATGAAAATCTTATGCATGAAACAGTGTCAAGTTTCTTTTAATTCTTTTGTGTTCTAAAGGTTAGGGGGTCATTTGCCAATAGTTGTGTCATAGGCTTCAAGTTTATAAGATAAATAGCAAAACGATTAGGCGTGTTGGAAGAGGCCGAGCACCCTGACTCCCTCACTGTCTCCGTCCCTGCTTAGATTATATGGTTGATTTGAATTAAATCTATTTTTCTATTTATTTTACGAGTAACCATTTACCAAAAAATATATATATATTTTCCTTTGTAGTTGATATGGCATTGAATTACGATTATAACTTCGGTATTATTCAAATTTTTGTATATTTACTTATAGAGTAAATTGCAAAAATAGTCCTTATGATTTGGTCAAATGGCACGTTTCGTCCTTGTTGTTCATTAAGTGCAAAGATGGTACGTATTTTCTACTGTTACGTGCACTTTTAGTCCTTCATTTTAACCGGTGTTAAGTGAGGTCCGTTAATAGTTACATGTTAGCCTTTTTGGCTAACGATCGTTGAAGCGTTCATCCTTTACCGTTGCAGCGCCTATCCTTTACTAACGTCCGTTTATAATTTAACGTTTTCGTTCGTTTTTTTTACGTTTTCGTCCGTTTTTATATGTTTTCGTCCGTATTTATACGTTTTCGTCCGTTTTTTTACGTTTTCGTCCGTTTTTTTACGTTTTCGTCCGTATTTATACGTTTTAGTCCCTTTTTTACGTTTTCTTCCGTTTTTTACGTTTTCGTCCGTTTCTTTAAGTTTCCATCCATTTTTTTACGTTTTCATCCCTTTTTGTACGTTTTCGTTCATTTTTTTTGCTTTCGTCCGTTTTTTTATGTTCTCTTCTGTTTTTTAACGTTCTCGTCATAAAAAAAATTCGACATTAAAATTTCAAAAAAAGAAATTTGATAATTTTTTCGATATAAAAAATTTTCGTCATAATTTTTTTTCCAATTCTTTTTTTTGAATTTCTTTTTCAATATTTTTTTTTCGAAATTCTTTCTCAATATTTTTTGAAAAAGAATTGGAAAAAAAAATTAAAATTTTTTATGTCAAAAATTTTGGATTTTTTTTTTTTTTTTTTTGAAAATTGGGAAAAAAAATTATGTCGAAAATTTTTCAAATTTTTTTTTCGAAATTTTTATGTCGAAAAATGTTTACGACGAAAACGTTAAAGAAACGGACGAAAACGTAAAATAATGGACGAAAACGGAAGAAAACGTAAAAAAACGGATGAAATGTAAAAACGGATGAAAACGTAAAATAATGGACGAAAACGTAAAAATGGACGAAAACGTAAAAAAATGGATGAAAACGTAGAGAAACGGGCGAAAACGTAAAGAAACGGACGAAAACGTAAACAGAAGAATGAAAACGTAATAAAATGAACGAAAACGTTAAATTATAAACGGCCGTTAGTAAAGAATGGTCACTGCAATGGTAAAGGATGAACGCTGCAACGATCGTTAGCCAAAAGGGCTAACGTGAAACTATTAACGGAACTCACTTAACGCTTGTTAAAATGAAAGACCAAAAGTGCACGTAACAGTAAAAAATACCTACCATCGTTGCACTTAATAAACCACAAAGACAAAACGTGCAATTTGGCCAGGACGATTTTTGCAATTTACTCTTTACTTATATGTAGATTTTTCATTTTTTGAACCATTATATCATTTTAATTGAATTGATAGTAAACCTTCTTCGCTACTTAACCTGTTTACTAAAACAAATTACATGGGTTACAAACGGGTTGTATGTAGTATGCTGGTTCGGGTTGAGTTTTGTGACACGATTAAAAAGCAGATCGTGTTTGGGTAAAGATTATACCAATCCACGAACCGGAATAAGTCAATCCGAACACGACTTAATTATCACTCCTAGTTCAACATGAGAGACAAACATTAGTAGATCTCAATCCTACAAAAATATTGTATAACCCACACAATTAATATTGATGAAACATGTTGATGCGATTTTCTTTCTTATTCTTTGTAAAAACTCTAAAAATAAGGAGCCCGGTAAAAATTTAAGTTTTGTTTGTTGTCATGAGAAAAAACCCCAAATTCTGTAAAGACCTAATGAACCGATTTTGGTCATTCATTTTTTTTATCAAAACAAAAAAAAATCACTTTCATCATTTTAAAAAAATAAAAATAAATATCTCATAAACCGTTAATAGTTACGCGAAAATAATCATGATATCACGACGAAAATTAAATAATTTTTCTATAGAGGGCACTTCTAGGGCTGAGCACCTACCCGAAAACCGACCCGAACTGACAAACCGACCGAAACATGACCGAACCGAACCGAACCGACCTTATTCGGTCCGGTTTCAGTTATATATATGTATTTCGGTTTTTGTCGTTTTTGGTTTGAAATTGCTAAACCGACCCGAACCGAGTTATTCGGTTCGGTTTCGGTTTTGATATCTATTTCTCAGGTCAGTTCTCGGCTCTAGTTTTTTCCTTTGTCAGTTTTCGGGTTGGGTCGGTTTTTGTCAGTTCGGGTCAGGTTTGAACCGTTGCTCACTCCTAGGCGGTTCTATATACTTTTTCGACGTGATTTCTAACATACAATTTGCATGTGATTGTTCAAAAAGGGGTTCATCGAAAGTATATCGAATAGCTCAACTACTGAAAGATAAAATAAATTCTCGTCGCGATAGTGTATTTTTTATCGTTTAACGATTCACCCTTTGCAAAATATTTTATTTAAAAAAAGAGATAGAATGTGACTTATTTTTAATTTGGATGAACGATGAGTGGCCAAAAGGTCTTTAGAGAATGAGAGATGATTTGCACATATTATGTTTTGATTTGTACACTCATTCGTACAATCGGTTAAAACAGTGTATATACACAATTCAATAATCTAATGCATAAGATTGATCGTCCCAATCAGAAAATGAAGTGTGCGAATATAAGGTCTCGACTCTTGTTGTCACATATAAAAAAACGTTTATTAAAAGCTGAACAGGGCCTTTTGCAAAGCCTTTTGCCCAGAGACTCAAATGTGAATACAATAACCTAAAACCCAATACACTCACTTTATTGCCGCCATGCAAATTGCACCAAAACGATTCAAAATTGAAAAAGAAGAAGAAGAAGATCGTATAAGCGTGTTACCAGAAGGCTTACTACTTGATATCACCTCTCGTTTACCGACAACAAAGGAGGCCATTAGAACATCTACACTATCTAAACGATGGGAAAATCTTTGGACTTTAGTACCTAATCTTATTTTTCGATATGATGATGATGTTGTTATTGACGATGAAGACGATATTCATTATGATTATCTCAAAGATTATGTTTCATTTGTTGACAAAACATTAACTCAATGTCGTCAGTTGAAGCTCAACAAATTTAAACTAGATACCAAATACGATAGTCAGTATAAGACAGAGCATCATGCTATAAGATGTATCTCTTGATTTATCTCTGTGGGGTATGAATTTGAAATATGGGAATGGGATTGTGATAGATGAGTTGTTTTTCTCGAGCTCATGTTTTACTAATCTGAAATTGGCAGGCTGCGTATTTAATCCGATCGGTGTTATTAGTTGGGATAAACTTAAAAGTTTGTCTATTTCCAACGGAAAATTAAATGAAGATTTGATTCAAATATATTATCCGGAAGTCCTGTATTAGAAACTTTGAATTTGTACAATTGCTATGGTTACAGGCAGCTTGATATTACTTCAAAAAGCATTAAGAACTTGGTGTTTTGGGGTTACAGGGTCCCTAAAAATGAATCTGAGCATTATGCAAATCTTATTAAAATCAATGCTCCCAATATTGTGTCATTAACGATCAAAGGTGAATTAAACTTAGGGAAGATATTGTTGCTCGACGTGTCTTCTTTAGTCAAAGCTCAATTAAACTATAAAATGCCGGGGCTTTATGGGAGAAAGCAAGAGGAGGCCATAATGCTCAAAGAATTTATACTGAACCTCCACCATGTCAAGGAGTTTGAAATTGAGTTTTTCTGCTTTAAGGTAAAATTTATATCTTTGTTTAAATTGTATTGGTTGTTCTTGGGCAAAATGCAAAAACTTTGTTTCAAGTACGTTGGGTAAAATCTAAAGATATGTACTTAGGAGGTGTTTGGGGTGCGTTTTGAAAGTAATAATTATCTTTGCTTCTTCCTCTTGGGTATCTTTCTTGCTTTTTAGGGTGTGATTACTTATCATTTTGGTCTGATCAATTTTAATGTATACAGCGAAACATTTCATAGTTCTCATATTTGGTCTCTATTCATTGATGTATTCTATCCTTTTGTTGCCAGGTTCTTGCTAGTTTGGAGGCTATAGGTTTTGTTTGCCCATCAAACATGGTCATTTCACCTATATACTATCAGATGAAACGGTGTCGCTTGATCTGATAGTGATTCAACTGAAAGAAGAGGTTGAGAGGTGCTATTGCCTCCTCATATTTGTAATAGTGACGAGATTAATTGATTGATGGCACTTTAATTTGAATTAATGTTCTGATATACATTGTTACTTTGTTAGTGGCACTTAGTGCGTTCCAAATGCATATATATTCGACACTCCAAGTGATTTTAATTGACGAGATTCTGGATAATACTTTTCCAAAACTCTTAAAAGCTAATTGTTGGCAAAGCCTTTGGAATTTCTTTGGCTCGTAATATATCCGTCCAGCCGTCCCATATCTCTATATCTCAAGAGGGTTGGTCTTTTAAAAAAGTGGTTAACCAAACTGAAACCCAACTTTGACCCTTTTAGTCTTTTACTTATGTCTGGATCAGTTTGGGTATGCTTTACCTCTAACGAGACAGATAGGAAAGAAGAATAATAAAATGTAGCTAAACAATAACATGATGAAAGTCTCACAAAGTGTCATTTTAATGCATAAATGATAAACCTTTTAAATGTTCCGGGGTCAACCCAACCCAACATCGCCTGTTTGAAATTGGAGACAAACATACTATTTTTGACAAATCCTCTCCTTGTATAGCCATGATATAAACCAAATTTTTGCATCAGAACAGTTGAGCTATCAAACGACTATATTACAAAAGAAACAACATTGTATCTTTTTAATTTTTTTACTAAGCTTAAATAAAGATCAAAGGAGGTAAAGAAAGAAACGAAAATGACGGGAAAAGACCATAAAGTCTCATTAATTGTAGTGAGTATAGATATGAATATTTAGACTATATAATGACTTCAATCGTATCAAAAGAAAGTCATAAGGTAGAGATCAACCAAGATTGAATAAAAAACAGTAACAAAATAGATTCTAATTAACAAAGTTACATGAGTTGATCCTATAAGGTCCGTTCAAAGATTTTCGATCATATCTTAAACCCTAAAAATTCTTCAAATCGTGATAATCGCTTCGAATACACAAATGCAAACACTCGTTAAGTGTAAATCCTTAACTTTGATTAATAAAGTACTGCTATACTAACGCTAATGATCAATAAGTTTACCTCAAAACACGTGTCTCCAAATCACCTATCAGTCAACTTCAGAACCTTCTCAAGCAATGGTTCCTCCTAATCTCTGCTATCAACTGAATCACTATGAGACATCTCATCAACTTCAGAACCTTCGTCCTCCCAATCTTCGTTTTCATCTGATGAATCACTATCAAACGGCTCATCAGCTTCAGAACCTTCGTCAACTTCAGAATCACTATCAAACAGCTCATCAAGTTCAGAATTTTCGTCCTCCCAATCTCCGTTTTCATCTGAATCACTATCAAATAGCTCATCAACTTCAGAATCTCCGTTTTCATCTGAATCACTATAAAGAAGCTCACCATATTCAGGTGAAGTAACATCAAGAACTTTCAAGTTTGAAGGAAAGATTATTCCTTTAGCTTCCAATCGAGATAAAGTCTATCAACATAAAAACACAGTACAATGAGAACAAAATTAGAACACTGCAATGCCAACTGGAAATAGAGCTTCCCATCACACCCGTTAAAACAACGGCATTCATACTATATGAATGTATTCTAAGCAGCCAAATAAGAAAAGACATACAACAAAGTTTTAATACAATATACCACACGATTGTGTCTGTGCGATCAAACTAATTATTGCTAATTCAGAGGCAAACAAATTGGTCTTTAGTGTTTAGGTAGCAAGTTTAGTAAGGAATAATCAATAAAGGGACAACAAAAGCTACTACTAATTATCAGTAACTCATTCAAATAGCAAAAAAGAAGGAAATCTTACCCCAGCACAGGACTTTCCAATTGTAAGCTTCTTGACATGGCGAAGTTTTAGTATCAATCCATTAAGCATTTCTTCTGTCGCTTCTTTTAGTGTTGTTTCATAATACCCATATTTGGAATAATCTAAGAAAACTTCAACTAAAGACGACACATTTAGGAGCAAAAGCTTCCATAAGTCCAAATTAGCTTGGATTCTTAAAGACAAAATGTAAGGAGCATTAATTTCTATAATATCTGACTGGTCATCATATTCATGATCATAATTATAGTATCCTGAGAAAAACAAGTTTTTAACACTTTTGGAGGTAATATCGAGGCGCTTATAACCATAGCAGTGAGACAATTCCAATGTTTCCAAAAGAGGACTCCCAAATAATATAATTTGGATCAAATCTTCATTTAGTTTTCCATAACGAATACACAAATTGGTAAGTTTATTCCAAGTAATCACACCACTTGGATTAAGATTAAATACGCAACCCGACAATATAAGATGAGTAAAACAAGTGGTGGTGAAAAAGTAGTCATTCAACACAAACCCATCTCCCCATAATACCAACTCAAGCTTTTGGACATTACATCTTATAGCATATTGAATCCAGTTGTTGAAATGTGGCTCAAACTGAATATCGTACTGTGTACGTAGTTGGAATTTGTTGAGGTTCAAATGGCGACATTGAGACATCGTTTTGTCAACCGACACATAGTAATCGTGCAGCGGACGATTATCATCCTCATATTGTAGAAAAATGAGATTAGGAACCAAAGTCCAAAGATGTTGCCATCGTTTCGAGAGAGTACCTGTTTTGATGGCTTCCTTTGTAGAAGGTAAACGAGATAAGATTTCGAGAATTAAGCAATCTGGTAACAAACTTATTCGATCTTCTTCTTCTTCCTCCATTAGGTTTTTTTTCTGATTTCTTCTCTGATGATGGGCCAATGTATGACTTGTTTTAGTCCATGCCTCCATGGTCTTGTAATTTCCCAAACTTTTATCTATCGCTTAAAAATGAGTTTTCCAAAAGTGAGAAGGTTTTTAGAAAATTTATTTTTACGGAGTATTTTCTTTGAAATTTCTCATTGGAAGACAGAAAATCAAGTTTCTTGCTATCATAAGAAAACTTGGATTTATGGTTACTCAGAAAGTTTATGTAAAATAATAATAATAATAAGACTAAAATACACTACTTGGTCCCTAAACTCAGATCGGAGGATCGCGATGGGAAACCAAGATATTCATTGTCGGGGTCCCTATTTCGCCGCCACTCGCTATAAGTCCTTTCGACCATTTGGTTAGTCAACGTCCGCTATATATTGTTAAATCTGTTATTCTAGTTAAATGACCATTTTGCCCATTTATATATAAAAACCCCAACAAATCTTTATTTCATCACCTCTCCGCCTTCACCTTCACCTTCACCCTAACCCTAACCCTAACCCTAACCATAAATCCCCAATTAAAACCCTAATCCTAAATAAAAGTATAAGAGGATGATGCCCGAAGGATTATTGGTGTTATTGTTGATTCGAGGTAAGCTTGCTTTACGTATGGATATGCGCACGAGACCACTCCACCTACTCACCAACGACGACATTTCACAAGTCACCGCGAATAGTGTCGCTGCTTCCTCACTCTCAAAGGTATAATCTTTGTGTGTTTTTTAGGTGTTTTAGTGCGTGTTTTGTTTTTATAGATATTTGATTGATGAATTGTGCATATGTAAAAAAAGTATGAGACACCGTCGTGGAATAAGTCTCGTGTTTGTGGACTTCTTAAGTGGATTGGGAAGAAGTAAGTACCTTTAACATCAACTAGTGGCTTGCCCATTTTGTCTCCACTAAACTTGTATAAGCTCGAAATCAAATAAGCTCGTAAGCTCACAAATAAGCTTAAACAAACACTCACATAGTATGATTTGTGGTTTTTTTGTTAGTTTTTGAAGTGTTACTATGTTGTTTTTGACTTTTTATGTGATTAAAGGTTGATTTATTTGATGATGATGATGTAAAGATTCTTCATGTGTTTTATGTTTTTGATCATTTTTTACGCTTTTTGTATGAGGGGTGTATGGTGACATACTTTTTATGGCTTTTGATTGATCCGTATTTGTTTGTTTTAGGTGATTTGTCGATTTCTTGGACTATTTGGGTTACGAGTTTGTT
The DNA here is from genome assembly GCA_022545495.1 of Chrysanthemum lavandulifolium. Lineage (NCBI taxonomy): Eukaryota > Viridiplantae > Streptophyta > Magnoliopsida > Asterales > Asteraceae > Chrysanthemum > Chrysanthemum lavandulifolium. The sequence goes on from CM040243.1 coordinate 123,401,390, forward strand.
AAGAAGGATTTAGTGAAGTATGTCGTCGAGATCGCCTAAAGCGTTAGAGCTACAAATGGGAAGGGGCGCGTTACCTCCACAAGTGACGTTTGCTAGAAGATCTCGATAGCGAAATAGGAAGTACCGAGTTAAATGAACGAAAAGAAGAAACTGAGCTTGTGCTTCGAGCTCGTAAATTGACACGAAAATAAGAAACTGAGCTTTGGTCGCCATTGAAACGGTTTGTAAAGCTATAGGCATAACTTCTTTGCCCTTGCCATTGAAGCATGTTACAAGATCAGCTACACGAATTGGAGCAACGCTGTAGGTAATCTACTACTTCTTCAACCTTTTATGCAAACATTTAGTTTAGTACCTCAAAATTTTCTCAGATAATCAATTAATCATAATAACAAAACTCGTGTTATCGAAATTAGTACTACCATTCATTTAAATGCAATGAAGATTTAAATGATATTTTTCAAACACACCGAGAAATTATCTCCAACATGGCCATTTTTCATGAAGTCACGAATCGATGATCATATCTGCCTAATTCAAACTGGTCGAAATTGCGTAAATATTTTGGTCATATTAGATGTTAAAACTAGCTAGTCATGACTGCTTTGAGGTTATTTTGTGATTTACATGAGCAGCTCAAATAAGCGAATGTTAACGACTTTGGGCCTCCAATTAAGTCTCGTTAAAGTGCAACCTAAAACTTCCAAACTAGCCGAATTAATCATATATAAAGATGGGTATAACTCATGACCGCTAAATTAGTTATATTCGTATATAAGACATACATCTCAATGAATGAAAAGTTATAATCTTCCCAATAAATTAAACATGAGACCTTTGATTTTGAGACTAACTTAATTGAAGTAATAAACTTTAATCCAAGATTTTAATTATCCTTTAACTAATATCCTTTAAATTCCATACAAACCTTATTCAAACAAAATTACTTTAAGAGATTATGTGACATGTGGTCCTAAGTTTACTGTTTTTGAAGAATTCAAATTTGATTCCTCTTTTGAGCTTAGCTATCAAGTGTACATCAAAAGTCTTAAATTTTATATCATTGAAACATTACATGTATATGTGTATAACACATGATACAATGGTTCTTTGTCCTTTATAGTATTATTAACTTTTAAATGTGCAAACAAGTGTAACTACAAGAACTGATGTGATGACCCCGTGATCATTCAAGTTTATGTTTATCGATCAAACTGTCTATTAGTTCTCGTGCATTGCCAATAATAAAAGCTACATAATACACACTCAAGACATAAATTCGTCATTCATTTAACTCCATGATCATTGTGTTTTAAGTTCACCTTAAGGTACACGTTGAAATGGTTTGGGTGGGTTGAGCCAAATTATTTTGCCTAAAATCCTACTTTTTTGAATATAAATAGTGTGTAAATTGTTTTTAAAAAAAGAATCGATGAAGTTTACTCTAGTACTTTTAAGACATTCGGCTTCTCATAAATCATATTTAATGCATGAGTCTGTTTAAACATTTTCCATGTATATTTCAGAAATTATGTTTTTATGATCGACTTCCATGTCTAATTGCTATATCATGTATGCAGGCTCTTTGCCTTGATTCATTTAGTGGTTCTTGGACTATTTCTTCATTGGAGACATGATTTTGTTTAGGATCGGAGACGCGTTAAGCGTGAATATGATGAGTTTAAGGTTCGGATTAATGGGCTTCCTGATTCGATTAGGAGACGTTCTGATGCTTATAATGCTCGAGAAGAAATTAAAGCTATGAAGCTTCAAAAGGAGATCACGGTGATTAACTTTCGCAACCCGTGAAGATCCCAAAGGCAACGTGGATGGCTGATGCTACTCATTGGCCGGGTACTTGGATGATACCGTCCCCTGAACACTCGAAAGGTGATCATGCTGGCATCATACAAGTTAGTTATTATGAAATTTTGTTTTTTTTGTGATATTGATTTCAAATTTTAAGTTGAGACTATTGTGTTTGACTGGGTGGCTGTTCTGATCAATTTTCTTATGAACGGGCTCGCTTTAAAATTGCTCAATGTTTAGATTATTACAAAAATAATGAATCTAAAAAAAATCATGTTTGACACACTATCTAATAAACAATTGATAGTTTGAAACACCGTCTTTTGGGTCGACGTAAGCTACCCCTATTGACGCTTATTGAAATGACCCGTTTGATGTAAACTGCTTCGCCTACTTGGTTCCAAATAGCGGTGATTGATATTAATGCTTGATCAGAATTTGCGGTGATGTTGAAACCACCTAATGATGATCCACTACACGGCACGATGATGCGGGCTCGATGGTCTCGCAAGGCCCAATTTATGTTGGGACTAGGACCTTATTTCGAGAATCGCACTTTATGGGTTCGACCGCCCGATCCAAAGACTACGAGACGGGTTGCGCTTGTTGTTTTGGTAAGCGCAAGAAAAGCTCAGTTTCTTCTGCACCTGATGATAACAGGGCTTTGAGAAGGGGAGAATCGGATGATGATGAAATGGATCTATACTCATTCCCTAAGAAGTTTGTTACTGCTTCTCTCGACAGCTCATGGTGCTTTTATGACCTACCATCTGGCAACAAATAACTGCTTAGAGTTTTAGCCGATATCGGATAGGTAGTAGTATGTTGATTATATCTCTGATTGGGATTGTCCAATTCAGTAGTATGTTTATGTGATTGTAATATGTTTGGTATTAATATATAATCAATTTTCCAGGTTTTGTTGAAATTTATTTTTTGCAATTGTCTACTTGATAATATTGCATACTAGTTCATTCTTTCATTCTATGGTGATGGTTAATTTTAGAGAGAGAAGCATAAATTTAGAGAGCAGGCGAAAAAGAGATAAAGGGAGGGTGGTGGTGGTGATGGTATAATTTTATTGATTAAATACACGTTAGTCTCTAAGGTTGTACCAAATTTTACCACCAAAATAATTAACCAAAACAATGAAATGACACTTTGCCCACATGTGCAAGGCACATGGGGAAAATAACGGTCCTTGACTAACGGCAAATGGTCAAAGGGACTTGTAACGAGTATGAACAGTGAAAATAGGGACCCCCGACGATGAATATGCCCGGTTTCGTCCCATCGCGATCCTCCGCTACAAGTTTAGGGACCAACGGTGTATTTTAGTCTAATAATAATAATAAAACTTACTCCTTTTCAAGAAACTAAACATACTCTTAGCATCTAAAGAATCAACTTGGAATAGCAATTTCTGATTCTAAAAAGTATATAAATGGAATGAATATATATACCCCTATTTAGATTCCAATTACCCCTTTTTCCGCTTCTTTTTATTATTTAAAAAAAAAAAAAAAAAAAACAACTAAGAAACATAAAGTATAAAATAAAAAAATTAAAAATTTAATAAGTCAACAGTATTAAAAGAAAAAAATACGAAACCAAAATTATTTAAAAAAAAATGTCTTGTATTGTTAATAAAAAAGATTAAAAATGGGTGAGATGTAAAAGGTTAGCCATGATGGGTATGCGTAACAATACTTGTATATCAAATATAATTAAAATTTTATATAAGGGAGTATTATGAGGTATACTTTCATAAAAGGCTATATTTTAGCCGTATTTTTAAATTTGTCTAATTTGGTGAGCTCGGACCATTTTTAGCGCACCATATTTGATTTTAGCGCACCATATTTAAAAACGTAGTTTTTAAATATTTGAGCACCATATGTAATTTAATAGCGAATGAAAAAAGGACACGTCATATTTGGTGTTTTACCTTTTATTTTAGCGCACCATATTTAAAGAATGTAACTTTTTTGTGATTTGAGCACCATATTTAATTTAAAAGCAAATGATAAAAGGACACGTCATATTTGATGCTCTACAAACATATTTAGCGCACCAAATTTTTAAAAACATAGCTTTTTTGTGATTTGAGCACTATATTTAATTTAAAAGCGAATGGAAAAAAGACACGTCATGTTTGGTGCTCTACAAACATACTTAGCGCACCACATTTTATTTAGCTAGATTTTCAAACATATTTCCAAGTTCCAAACAAGATATATTTCTTTGCCTTATCTAAAATGATATTTTCGCTAGATTTCGGTATAAAAAGATAGATTTGTTTCAATAAATTTTGTACCAAATACCAAATTAAATATAAGTTTTTTAACAGGAAAATTTTTCGTCATGTCTTGTTAACGAGGGCGATTTTTTTTTCGTTATGTCTTGTTAACGAGGGCGAAAACAGAAACGTTTTTTTTTTGCAAAAAACGATTAGTTATCAAACGTTCTTGCTTAGAGCATTCAGTGTGGTGAGCAACTTCAACTAAGCCATTTGAGCTCCACTCGTGCCATATCATTTCGACACTCACATTTCAACCGCAATTTTATTTTCATTTCTAATTTTTTTCAAATAACTAAATTTCATTCATAAAAAACTAACACATACATAATTAAAAACATAAACGTACGAAGTAAAAAACAAAAACATAGATAAGTTATAACACCCTAAATTTAGAGTACATTTTTAATTATTCATTTTGAATTTAACGTAAGTTAATTAGATGAATATGTGATAATAACAAAATATATGTTATAAATTAAGTATACAATATATGTCCTAAACTATAAGTTATGAAATAAAAATACAAGTTATACAAATCCTTATCCTAAGCCGTCTTTCCCATCTCTCTCGTGCTTTAGGCTCTGGGACTGCAGTCTTTCCGGAAGGATCGTCGTTTGCTTTGAGGGCCTACATCGACTAATAATTGGGCCATGAGAGACTTTTTTAAGTATTGCAAAAGAAAGGGCCTGCTGATTACGTTTTATTTCACCCAAGAGATAAGACCATATCAACTCAAGTATATCACTACAAAATAAGAAGATATGTGTCCCCCTCCTAACCTAAAATAGCACACGTTTTCCTTAGCTAAATAAACGGTTTCCTCATTCCTACTCCTCCAGATACACGGATCACTTTTGCCTCCCCATAACCGAACCCTAAAGCAGCCCTACTCATCCATTGTTCCCTCCAAGATCAAGAAGAAGAAGAAGTTTGTGGTAGCCTTGGTGTTGGTGTGAATGTGTGATCATAGCATAGTCCTAGGGTTTCTTTCGTGCATACTTGTTCCATTTGATCCTTTGTTTCAGCTATAAGAGGCATTCATGCATTCCTTGTCTTTCATTCATGTTATACGACACTGTTTGTAAGGGTTTAAGATATGGAAACCCTAGAAATTTAATGAGGGCCAGTTTGACTTAAAAGGGATTTAGGGTTTCGAGGTTGATGATTTTATGTGATAATGTATATGTGCTTGCCTCGTTATGTTTTGATATGGTGTGTGTGCGATGTGTGTTGATTAAGAAGGGGTTTGAAACATGTGTTAATCTACAAAGTTTGGTTAGAAAAGTTTAGGTTAGGATTCGTTTTATGTCTCAATACCTTGTTGCCCAGATTTTGGGTCGGGTTCAAGAGGGTCTAAATTAATGTTGCCAACGTGTTTTTGTATGTTTCTTGAGTCTAAAAGTAAGTTCATGAAGTGCACTTTTTGAATATATAATTTTCATAGCCATTGGAGATCGGTAAGGTGGTCTTTTGATTTTTAGAAAATTAGTTGTCAAATCTGAGAAATTGAGTCTGAAAATCAGTTGGCGTTTTTGATTTTTAGTTTTCAAACCATAAGGAATTAAGAAGCCTAATTTAACAGGGAGAATATTTAAGATGTATATGACTTACTAGAATGTTTGTGATTTATTATGAAAGGTTTAAATTGGTTAAATAGATGTAAACTTTTGGGGTATACCTGCAGTGCACTTTCTGGACATGTTGGGGTAAACGATTTTTGAAATGATACTTACGCTTGGTAATAAAATTGTTGGAATTTTATACTCATAACAATTATACATAAAACAAATACATCATCAAAGCAAGCAATGGAAGACTATAGAATAATATATGTAATTAATTAACCAAACAAGAAAACGCAAAATGCACTTTTAGCAATTCAAGCAATCAAACGATTATGTGATCAAGTAACAAAACCCAAAACCCTAAACTAGGGTTTATACAAATCGTCCAACCCAAAAAATCGACCACCAAGGATTACAAGCTCAAGTGTGCTTGTTCTTCGTTTCAGACACACGCATTAATAGCGATTTGATGCGAGAAGCTAGTTCCTTGAATCACAAATAAACCAAACACTTGTGTCTTTGAGCTAGACAAAATCGAAACACCCTAGGGGTTAGGGATGTTCGACCGCCACACAAAGAGAGAGAGAGAGGAGAGAATTTAGGTTATTGGTAATCCAAGGTTAGTCAATAATGAATACATTGATTTGTATTTATAGTTAACATATCTTGAGTCCAAGTTTGAGTGGGATTGGGTTTGAAACCCCCACCGATCGCCAAGCATCCCAAAGGGATTCTAGAACTTTCCGACTTCTAATTTCATCTCTAGTCCTTGTAGTTAATATTTAACGATCGCTAACCAAACCTCGTTAATTATTTAACTATCGTTATGTTTTATTTAGTGATTAATAATTAATAATAATAACGCTTTATTTATATTAATTATGTACATCAATTCTCATACGTAATGTGTGCATCCCAAGTCTCGAGTTCGAATCCGACATACTATTATTTAAATATCCATTAAAACCTTTCACCCCCACTGATATTACTAAATATAGTAATGACATTGGTGAGTCTAGCTTTCACACGCCAACGCCCCAGATCGAATCGAGCATGGTCTCCTCGAAAACCATTTAATGATTCATCATTTTACTTATCCTTTGTTACTAATACTACATTAACTATGAATATGGATCAAGTCATTTCATAAGTTAATATTCTGCTTCGTTGTATATGATTGAACAAGATTACCAAATCATCCGAACGTATTCCGATAGATCTTGGGTATGGCCATACAAACATCTTGTCAACCCTACGAGGGCCCAAATATAGTATTATGCTTTGAAACAAATTCAAAGGAACAAATTCTCTTGACTACAAACATAACTCATGAATTTTGCAACACTTCCGAAAATAGCCCTTATAACTACCGCCACGGATAATAAGTAGACTATCTTACACAAATGCACTACATTCATATCGCTTATCCGGTATCTCAAGTCCGAGGATAAACACTTCATGATATACTTAATGATAAAATCCAAAAGTATCATCATGTAAAGTCGATGAGTCCTATATTCAATTCATCAATATCATGCGAATCTGTATGTCCCACGATCAATATACTTTAAAAGTATATTCTACCAAAACTCGATTTGTCTTAATTCAATGACATTCCCACATCATTGATCGACAACGGACTATTTAGAATAACATAAGTTACTCATGGATTAAACATGCAAATATAGGATATAATATTAAGAAAATGAAAATAAACATAAACAACTATTTTATTTCATTAAAGTAATATTTGTTCATAACATCCTTTATCCAAATACTAATCACAGATCCGCATGAAACTACTAGCTAAACGAAGTCCTATCCCATCAAGATGGTCAAGAAGTTTATCTTTGGCAAAGGCTTCAGAAAGGGATCACCTAGATTTTCATCCGTATGAACTTTGAGTAGATTGATTTCACCTATGTCGACTTGTTCTCTAACATAGTGATATCGACGAGGAAAATGTCCGCGCCTTCATGACTCCAGCTCATTGGCAAATGTTATTGCAGCAGAGTTGTCACAATACACATTTAGAGGTAATTCGATTGAGGGCATTACTCCGAGTCCCGAAATGAATTTCCTAATCCAAACAGCCCATCGCAGCTCAAGCAAATATGTACTCATCAGAATAGACATCGCAACTGTTGTTTGCTTCTTGCTCTTCCAACAATCGCTTCCTCCATTAATGACAAAGACATAACCCGTCTGAGACTTCAGATCATCTTTATCGCTTTGAATGACGATCGCAAAACCTCAGAACATCAAGTTCGTGATCCGATTTCCTCCATACACTAGAAACATTTCTTTAGTAGCCCTTAGATACTTAAGAATGTTCTTAATACCTGCCGCTGCTTCACACCGGTTCTCGTTGATACCGACCGGTAATGTTCTCGCAAACGCCACATCGTGCCTTGTACATCTCACAAAGATACATGATAGATCCTACACCAAGCATAAGGAACTTTCTCATGTATTCCACCTCAAGCAGTGTTGACGCCGCATAGTTTATTACTTAAGCCATGTTCAACTTGCATCGGCAAATATCCCTTCTTGGAATTTTGCATACTAAATCTCTTCAAGATTTTATCAATGTAAGCACTTTGGCTTAGTCCAATTAACCGCCTTGATCTATCTCTCAGAGATCTTGATTCCTTAATAAATGTCGCTTCCCTAAGTCCTTCATAGAAAAGCACTCCAAGATAAGACTTTACATCTTGCATACTTGGAATGTCTTTTCCCATGATCAATATGTCATCGACATATAAGACAAGGAAAATAACATTACTCCCACTAGCTTTGTGATACACACATGGCTCATCAAGATTTTGAGTGAAACCAAATTTCTTGATTTCTTCATCAAACTTCTTGTTCCATTGCCTTGATGCTTGCTTCAACCCATAAATGGATCTTTGAAGTTTGCATACACGCTTTGGAAACTTTGGATTCACAAACCCTTCAGTCGCGCCATATAGATGTCCTCATCTAGGCGACCGCTTAAGAAGGCGCTTTGACATCCATTTGCCATATCTCATAGTCATAGTACGCAGCTATGGCTATAAGAATCCTAATAGCTCTAATGTCTCGCTACAGAGAAAATGTCTCCTCGTAGTCTATCCCATAGGTTCGAGTAAAACCTTGAGCTACAAGACGAGCTTTATAGGTGTGTGCATTGCCATCCATGTCGGCCTTTATCTTAAAGAGCCACTTACTTCCAACTACCTTAGCATTTGGAGGTAAGTCAACCTCTATCCGCACTTCGTTGTCTTCATGGATTGCATTTCATTCATTGCAACTCGCCATTTTTCCTTTTCGACTCATCATGGCGCTTTATAGTTAGCAGTTCACCAAGATCCCCTAACATATTTTCCTCGCCTTCACGCTGAGACATAGACGCCAGTGCACGCGTAGTCCTCATGATCTACGAATGGGAACCACTTCAATCTCGTGTGAACGCCTGCACTTTCGTGTTCTACTGAGGTTGGCTAGTGTTCTCGTAAGGTGTTGTATCTTCTTGATCATCTTCCGCATCATATACTCTCCCATCGAATTCATGAGATATGAGATCCTTTTCAAGAAAGTCTCCATACCTAGCAACAATTACTTTGTTTTCGTGTGGAAAGTAGAAGTAGTAACCCATAGTTTCCTTTGGGTATCCTACGAAGACACACTTAATGATCTTTGTTGCACTTATCGCAGAGTCACGCTTAACAAACGCCTCACAACCCTGCACCTTTAAGTAAGACAAGTTGGGAGGTTTCCATACCACACTTCATAAGGAGTCTTATCAACCTTCTTAGTTGGAACCATATTCAATATGCGAATGCTAGCTTCAAAGCATAATCCCAAAAGGATAAGGGAAGAGTAGTAAGATTAAACATCGATCGCACCATGTCTAGCAATGTACGATTCCTTCTCTCGATACACCATTTTGTTGTGGAGTATAAGGAGATGCGAGTTGTCGGACAATACCACACTCGCCTAGATAATCTTTAAACTCTTGGCTTAAATATTCACCACCTCTATCGATCAAGAGCTTTAATCTTCTTTCCTAGTTGCGCTTCTACTTCACTCTTAAAACCTTAAATGTTTCAAAGACTTCATGTTTATGTTTAAGTAAATAAACATAACCATAACGATCGAAATCATCAAGAAGGTTAAGAAGTAGCTAGCACCCTTTCTTGACACATGTCTTAGTGGTCCACATACGCCAAGATGTATCACACCAAGAAGATCGAAGCCCTTTCTAAACTATTTGTAAAGGTTTCTTGGTCATCTTCCCGATATGCAAGATTCGTGATTTATCAAATGATTCATCATTGATGTCTTGCAAAGCCCATCGTGTTGCAAATTGCTGTACGCGCTTTTGCCTATATGAGCAAGTCTACAATGCCAAAGAAATGAAGAATCCAAATCACTTTTGATTCTTTTATTATTGATGCTAAAGATGTAATTATTTTTATCATTCACATTATCATGCAAATCAATTTCAAACACACCATTTATCGGAATAACATTAAAGTAAAAACATCATTTAAAGAAACAAAATTCCATAATCAAGAAATGTATGAACGAAACCAATATCTTTTAACAAGGAAATGTAAACGACACCCTAACAATGGAAGGTGCGAATGACAATCGCTTAATGACAAGATTAAACCCGAAGGTAAACTAAATCAAACGTGCTTATAGCTTCAACGATCGCATGTGCTCCATTACCCACGCAGTAGTATTGTCATCCATAGGCAAGCTTCCTTGCTCCTCTAAGTCCCTCGAGTGTATTACAAATGTGAATACCACATCCAAGATCATATACCCGTGAATATATTTTATGAGGAAAAGCAAATAATTCTATCATCAAAGAGTACTCAAGCATCGCCACAGCACAAGATTTTTATACCTCTTATTGCGCAACTCATCAAGGTACAATGGACAATTCCTCTTCCAAAGGTCCAACCTCGGTGTTGATGACAAGCCCGATCCTTCTTCGGATTCTCACGCTGGGAGGGTACTTGGGTTCTTGCCGATAAGTCATAACTTGTTTTCCTTATCGCCTTTACCCTTACCTTTCCTTTCTTGTTCGCTAGCGGCTTATTAGGCTTAGAAATTCTACCCTTCCGATGGTCAAAACCGCAGTGTAGAGGCCTTCGGGCAAACCTTTTCGTAATCAATGAGCATTGCATGTACCTCATCGATCGCCTTCCCCGCAATGCATATTATAATTGCGCACGAAACCATCAAATTCCTTGTTAAGGATCCGCTGATCGTGCCAATTTGTATGTCATTAGGGTAGACATAGTTCAAACGCCTAACCGGTCCATGTAATTCATCATTTCCGCATAAATGGCGCCATGTGTTTCCCATCTCCTTGCTTGCAACTATGAAGAGCATCAATCAAGTCATACAATTTCACAACACAGTGCTTTTCAAACAACTTTGCAATTCTTCCAAAGATGAGATTAGGGAAGTAATTTCAAATTGCTTTTGCAAGCTCGAGTTCATACTCCCGAGCATAATGCAGCGACCTCATTATACTTGTCATACTCAGATTGCATGCACTGTGGCTTCAAAGAAGAGCATCACCGCAGTTCGGAGGACAAGGCGAGTCAACAATTGATTCTTTTGGCAACCTCAAGACAATTCGAGTCACGATACCAATCATTGAAATTGCTACACAATAATTCTCTCGATCAAACATAGATTTGAACGACGAGGCTAGTGCAAGAGATTCACTTGAGCCATTTCTACGTAAATAAAAGTTCAAAAGTTAGTACTTTCGATAAGTAAACATTCAAGAAAATAAATTACCCTTTGGTCAATATTCATATTAACCATAGAATTTTCCTTGAATTTTGGATCCTCATTATCATAGTTCCACCACATCGCTTGATCCGCTAGTGGTGAAAGTATAGAATAGGTAATCGTTGAAAACGATAATTGACAAACAAGTTTTCAATTCCAAAATTATGGGATTTACAATTTTGCCAAAACAATTAATGCAAAACGAAGCATGTTTCATCCCATCTTATGCCTTAAGTTATAGGTCTCACTAACTAACTTAATTAAGTTGTCTAATTTAGAAACCGCAAATCATAAAGTCGAGGTCTCACACAACAAAATAATTCACCTCGTTATTGTAATCTAGATCAAGGTCTCACATAACTAAATTACAACTTCAAGTGTTTCATATCATTAGATGGCATAAACTTAAATTTAAAGGGTACAATTTTGATGTGTAATCAAAACTTATGTATAAAGAAGCATGCATACAACTTTATAACATAAAATTTTCAAAAACTTACTAAAAGATTTTAATTGCTAAGATTGAATTCTACAAAGTTTTAATCGATGCGTTGAGAAACTTACAACTTTGCACTAAGATGCTTCGTACATAGAATGGTTATACTAGGTAGCTCCAATCGAACGCATTGTGGGGCGAGGACTGTAAGTCACCAAGCATAACCTTAGACATCCATTCAAAGGAGACTATGCTCACTTCTTAAATACCCCTTTATAGTTTGTTCTAGTGGGTGAGCCGCTCTAACCATTTAGTACAACAAGATCACCGATTAAAAGTTCAAGAATAATTTTAGATAAATCAATTTCGCCATTATTTAGTCCATTTAATTTTCTATTCATAAAAACCCTTTTGCTTACTAACATGTCAAACAATATATAAACAAAAAGCATTTTAATAAAAATTAAACACACTCAAATAATATAAACATATAACTAAACAATTTAACATATGTAAAACAATTAGCCACATGCATAATTATTTCAATAAACTCTAATAACAATTTAGGCGTAAATAAATGCATACATTAACTAGGACTTTCATCTCGCAAGGTAGATGAGCTACATACATCGACAAGTCGATCATGTAGTCAAGTTAATAGTATACCAAATAGCACATAACTAATTTTATTAGTTATAATTGAGGTCTTCCCAATTTTATAATTATTAAATAAATAAAACATGTGTGTATCACTTAACAATTAATCAATATACAATAAACAATACTCCATGGCAAAACATGCATGTTCCACCATGGATTCCGTGATAACAATTATCACCCAAGATACGATATTACATGGCACATAACAATTATTCATTAATTAACCACATAAAATTAGCATGCAATCCTAGGGTTTCTACAAGTTTTACAAAATTAAAACCTAATTAAATAAATATTAGGTAATCGACCCATATATATAAAAATTAGGGTTTCAATTCAAAACCCTAGAAACCATAAAAGCATGCAAATAATCATAAAGATTCAATTTTATGTGTTTCGTAATTAATTACATCATATTAACGGCTCGTGATGCCACCGTTGGAATTTTATACTCATAACAATTATACATAAAACAAATACATCATCAAAGCAAGCAATGAAGACTATAGGAATAATATATGTAATTAATTAACCAAACAAGAAAGTGCGCACTTTTAGCAATTCAAGCAATCAAACGATTATGTGATCAAGTAACAAAACCCAAAACCCTAAACTAGGGTTTATACAAATCGTCCAACCCAATAAATCGACCACCAAGGATTACAAGCTCAAGTGTGCTTGTTCTTCGTTTCTGTACACACGCATTAATAGCGATTTGATGCGAGAAGCTAGTTCCTTGAATCACAAATAAACCAAACACTTGTGTCTTTGAGCTAGACAAAATCGAAACACCCTAGGGGTTAGGGATGTTCGACCGCCACACAAAGGAGAGAGAAGGAGAGAAATTTAGGTTATTGGTAATCCAAGGTTAGTCAATAATGAATACATTGATTTGTATTTATAGTTAACATATCTTGAGTCCAAGTTTGAGTGGGATTGGGTTTGAAACCCCCACCGATCGCCAAGCATCCCAAAGGGATTCTAGAACTTTCCGACTATCTAATTTCATCTCTAGTCCTTCTAGTTAATATTTAACGACCGCTAACCAAACCTCGTTAATTATTTAACTATCGTTATGTTTTATTTAGTGATTAATAATTAATAATAATAACGCTTTATTTATATTAATTATGTACATCAATTCTCATACGTAATGTGTGCAATCCCAAGTCTCGAGTTCGAATCCGACATACTATTATTTAAATATCCATTAAAACCTTTCAATAAATGAACATGAAATCCTTCTTTTCTAAACAACACTTAATTTTTAAGGCCGCTTGTTTTGTCCCGTGCCCGTTTGACCCATATTTCAACTTTGCATGTTTGACCCGTGCCAGTTAGGACCCGAGCCCGTTTGGCCCGGTGACCTAGCCCGTCCATTTTGCCACCTCTACTTTATTGATTATTCCTTACTAAAACTTGCTACCTAAACACTAAAAACCAATTTTTTGCCTCTGAATTAGCAGTAATTAGTTTGATCGCACATACACAATCGTGTGTTATCTTGTACGGAGTATTAAAACTTTGTTATCTTGTACGGAGTATTAAAACTTTGTTACATGTCTTATCTTACTTGGCTGCTTAGAAGACATTCATATAGTATGAATGTCTTTTTTTTAACCGGTGTGATGGGAAGCTCTATTTCCAGTTGGCATTGCAGTGTTCTAATTTTGTTCTCATTGTACTGTATTTTTATGTTGATAGACTTTATCTCGATTGGAAGCTAAAGGATTAATCTTTCCGTCAAACTTGAAAGTTCTTGATGTTACTTCACCTGAATATGGTGATGGTTCTTCAGAGGTCATAAATGAGCCGTCTGACAGTGAATCAGATGAAAGCAGGGACTGGGAAGACGAAGAATCTGAAGTTGATGAGCTGTTTGATAGTGATTCAGATGAAAACGGAGATTGGGAGGACGAAGGTTCTGAAGCTGATGAGCCGTTTGATAGTGATTCATCAGATGAAAATTACGATTGGGAGGATGAAGGTTCTGAAGTTGACGAGATGTCTCATAGTTATTCAGTTGATAGCGGAGATTAGGAGGAACCATTGCTTGAGAAGATTCTGAAGTTGACTGATCGGTGCTTTGGAGACGCGTTTTTTGAGGTAAACTTATTGATCATTAGCATTAGTTTGGAGTAGTACTTTATTATCAAAGTTAAGGATTTACACTTAACTATTGATCATTAGCATCTCTTATTAGTTTGCATTTGTGTTTCTGAAGCGATTATCATGATTTGAAGAATTTTTAGGGTTCAAGATATGAGCGAAAATCTTTAAACAGACCCTATAGGATCAACTCATGTAAAAACTTTGTTAATTAGAATCTATTTTGTTATGTTTTTTATTTAATCTTGGTTGATCTCTACCTTATGACTTTCTTTTGATACGATTGAAGTCATTATATAGTCTAAATATTCACATCTATACTTGGTACATTTTTGAATGTATTTATATATTCTAAATAATCAGAAAGACAGAAGCTCGTCTCCTTTTTAAGTACGACCAGCCAGGAGATGTAATTAGACAGAAAGACACTTGCCACCTACCGTGAAATGGCAAATTGTTAGAGAACGGAGTGTGGATTAGCGAGACTTTATAGTATTTTCCTGTCATTTTTCTTAGCTAATTTCTACAATCTCATTATCCTCTTGACTACACCTTTTATCATTCAAATCACATACCGATTCAACATACTTCCCGGGGATTTTGATTCAACGTTTCGAAGATCTACGATTTATAGACATGATCGTACTAAACACCATAAAATGAATAAAAAGAACATCGAAAAAACGAAAAATCAAAATTAAAATCGGAAGGATTATGTAGTTGAGTCTTCTTAATCAAATGTACGGTTTAGAATTGAAAATTAGGCTAAAAAAGATGAAGAGATGAGATAGTAATGGAGGAAATGGTTTGATATTTGGCGCAAAATTCTGTTGGGGAAGGATACGTGAATTGTGAAGATGAATCTGGTGATGAAGCGGATATCATA
This sequence comes from Chrysanthemum lavandulifolium, assembly GCA_022545495.1. Classification (NCBI taxonomy): domain Eukaryota; kingdom Viridiplantae; phylum Streptophyta; class Magnoliopsida; order Asterales; family Asteraceae; genus Chrysanthemum; species Chrysanthemum lavandulifolium. The sequence goes on from CM040243.1 coordinate 123,416,956, forward strand.
TAAATCAATGCTCCCGGTATTATATCACAAACAATCGTAGACCATTTGGTTTTGTGGAAGCTTTTGTTGTTGGACGTTTCTTCTTTAGTCGTAGTTGAATTATTAGATTACCCTAAGAGCACTTGCAACGGTTAACGACCCCCTCCCCCCTCATGTTATTCCAGCGTTATTGGGCGTTAACCGGCGTTAGCCATTACTTCACCGGCGTTAACGTGCCCAAGTTATCCCTATAACGGGCGTTAACCGGATTAAAAAAAAAAAATCAATTTACCCCCGCTAGTTTTATTAAAAAATAAATAAAAAAAATTCAAAAACATTTTTTTACGACTATAAATACCCAACTAAAACAACATTTTTTTCACACTTCCACTACTCAATCCTCTCAATCTTATACTTCCAATTACTAAAACAAATGTCGGGAGGCAACAACGATGATACATTCTTGAATTTTTTTGCTGGTGGGTGGAATACCTCAAACCCGGGTTCATCTTCAAACCCGAACGCGGGTTCATCTTCAAACCCCAACGTCTCTTTTCCCAACCTACTAGGCTTGTCGAGCCAAGAAATGTACCTACAACATCAACAATATCTGTACTTGCAACAAAGTCAACAAAGCACCTTAAAAAAAAGAACAACTTTCAAAATCTACAATTCTCACAACACTCACAACATTCACAAACCGAAACACATGATGTTCCTGAAACACCCACGTCTCCTCCAAAAAAAATCCAAATGTCGTATTAAACGAAAGTCCAAAAAATCCAAAGACCCCGAGCCCAAACCAATCGATGATGAAGAAGAAGAATTCACTACTGGGCGTTGGCAACCATCAGAGGAAGAATTACTTGCCAGGTGTTATGTAGCTGTTACGGAGGATCCGATAGTCGGGCGTGCACAACCCAAAGATACGTTTTGGTATCGGGTTACAAATGAGTTCAATAGACTCAATTTTCAACGACGCAACAAGGATATGATGTCAAGCAAGTGGAAAACGTTGAACCATCGTTGCACAAAGTTCAACGGTTTTTCAAACGTCTTAGCGGGAATAGAAGCGGGGAAAGTGAGATGGATGTCATGAAGCAGGCGAAGCAAATATATCGTGAGGAGCACAAATCGGCACCGCTTGCTCTCGATGATGCTTGGGAGGTTTTGCGTAAGCATCTGAAATGGGACACGCGGATCCGGTTGATTTAACCGGCGATGTCCCAAGCCAAACAAACGAGGCTTTGTTTGGTCATGATGAACAACCACGCCCCATGGGAAAAAAACGTGCTTCCAAGAAAGCAAGATCCGAGAGCACGACAAGTACTGGGGGAGCGAGCACCGGAGGAACGAGCTCGTCAAGTCAATTCACCGAAACTATGGCAAACGAGTATCGTATCAAACGTGAAACCGCCCAAGCGGCGTATCGGGCCCAACAAGTCAAAGATGAAACAATAACAAGGTTGGAAGAGATAAAGTTTTTGATGGTTGACACTGATGGCAAATATCCAAATGTCGTGGTTTGGATCAATGACAAAAAAGACCGAATCATCCAAAAATATAACTTGCAACCTCGTCAGTAGATTGTATTCTTGTCATTTCCTTTATGTTGTAACGTTTAATTTTCAGTGTCTTTTTTTATTTCGTTGTAACTTTTTTTTTTTTTTTTTTTTTTCGTATTGTAATATGTTTTCAAATTAATGATATGTTTTTTAATAAATGAAGTGTTTGTTTTAGTTTAGGGGTTAAAATTGAAAATATCAAATGTTAAACCTTAACTTGGGATGTTATGATTGTGGGTGTTTTTTTGGTGAGTTAAGGTGAATTTTAAAAGTTGATGTAGCTCTGACGTGACAGATGTTAAGTGGGTGGGCCCATTTCTGTTAATAAGTCTTAATGGGGAGGAGCACCCTTTGCTTCCTCTCTCCATATAAATCATTTAAGAGAAAAAGAAACATATTATATGTGTGACCCCACCACTATCTCTCCATTAATACTCATTAACAGAAAAAAGAAACACCCCATTAAAGGATTTATACTAGACTTCACCATGTTAAGGAGCTCACTATATAATTGGGATTTCGTTCTCTAAGGTTAGATTTCCTTTTTTAAGTTTTGGCAATTTGCGTCTTTTTTTTTATTACTGATCTTTAATTCTAGCCTTAACTTCGTACTATCTTATTTGTTGTGTTTGTTTTTTAAAAAGGGGCTCTTAACAGCCTCTGAATCTGAATCGTTCAGACGCGGTCAGACATTTTGACCGTTCGGACTGTTTGTTTTTTTTCCCGTTCAGAGGCGATCAGAAGCAGTAAGATCTTAATGGTCTAGGCTTGAGAGGGGTGTCTTAATGCCTCTTGTTGACACAAAAATAACCAAAAAAAAATGGTACGAACAAGCAAATGTGTGGTTCAAACATGAGTTTTTTTCCAGATTCGGATGCGGTCGATTCAGACATTTACGCCTCATATTGATTGATTATGCGATTCATATTGATTGAGCCTCTTAAAAAAAACACCACCTAAGTCAAACGTTTGTACTTAGGAAGTGCCTAGATGCGTGTTTTGAAATTGATTATTTTTTTTTGAATGGCGGCAATTTTATTAAAAAATTAGCAAGGCGCTAGAGATTACACAGGAAATTTAAGCCAATCATTCCAACTACTAGACATTCTACCTCTATGATTAAGCCAAGAAAAAGAGAATAAACGAATAAAATCACAAATGTCGCTTTTCCTCAAGATATATTGCACCTCAACCAATTTGATGCAATTTCAAGTAGAAATAATTCCTCACGTCCATTTACAATCAAGCCCTTTAAACTCAGGGTGAAAGCTAAAGATACGCAATATATTTGTTCAAAACACATGATCTACGCAACGAACTTTGGAAATTACCAATCTATGCAAAATACTTTCAAATTTGGAATGATCTACGTAATATGACCAGGAACCAACAGGTTAGCAGGTTACCAGCTTTGAAAAGTTACAGAAATGGTCCATGTGGTTGGCGTTGACTTTCACCGATGTCTATTGACTTTTTTTCACTTAAAAAAATTACGATAATGGTCCCTATCGTTTGCGTTGACTTTCACCTTTAGTCCATTGTCTTTTTTTTTTTCACTTATAACTCTTTGAGTTAATTACATAAATCATCCTGGTCATTTTTTTTTCACTTATAATCTTTGAGTTAATTACATATACGTTTTCAGACGTTTTTATTTATTTTATCCGTTTTTATACGTTGTCGTCCGTTTTCGTACGTTTTCGTCAGTTTTTATACGTTTTCGCCCGTTCTTATACTGTTTTTGTACGTTTTTACACGTTTTCGTTTGTTTTTTACGTTTTCGTCCGTTTTTGTACGTTTTTATACGTTTTCATCCGTTGTTGTATTTATTTTTAAAGTTTTTTATACGTTTTCATTCGTTTTTATACTTTTTGTACGTTTTATACGATTTTTGTACGTTTTCATCTGTTTTTTGTCCGTTTTTGTATTTTTTTAGATTTTTATATGTTTTCATCTGTTTTATATGATTTTTATATGTTTTCATCCATTATTGTACGTTTTAGTATGTTTTCGTCCGTTTTTGTATGATTTTTATACGTTTGTGTACGTTTTTATGCGTTTTTGTACATTTTTAAACAGTTTATACGATTTTTGTATGTTTTTATACGTTTTGTCTGTTTTTATACGCGTTTATATGGTTTTATACATTTTTATACAACTTTTGTATGTTTTATACGTTTTCATCCGTTTTTATACTTTTTCGTCTGTTTTGTACGCTTTTATACGTATTTATACAACTTTTGTACGTTTTATACCTTTTCATCCATTCTTATATGTTTTTTTACGTTTTTATCTGTTTATATATGATTTTCGTATTTTTTATACATTTTTATCACGTATAAAAACGGATGAAAATCGTAGAAAACCGTATAAAACGAATGAAAACTTATAAAATCCTATAAAAACGTATAAAGACGGATGAAAACGTATAAAATCGTACAAAACGATATAAAGCAGATGAAAACATATAAAAACTTATGAAAACAGACGAAAAATCGGATGAAACCGTATAAAAACATATAAAAACGTACAAAACGTACAAAACGGACGAAAACGTATAAAAACGGACGAAAACATATATACATACAAACGGATGAAAACATATAAAAACATTTAAAACCATATAGAGACGTTAAAAATGTATAAAAATGAAAGAAAATGTATAAAAACTTAAAAAACGTACAAAAAGCGGAAGAAAAAACGGATGAAAACGTACAAAAACGGATGAAAACGTACAAGAACTTATAAAATACGTACAAAAACGAACGACAACGTAAAAATGAACGAAAATGCATAAAAACATACCAAAATCGTATAAGAACGGACGAAAACGTACAAAAACGGATGAAAACGTACAAGAACTTATAAAATACGTACAAAAACGAACGACAACGTAAAAATGAACGAAAATGCATAAAAACGTACCAAAATCGTATAAGAACGGATGAAAACGTATAAAAACGGATGAAAACGTATAAAAACGTCTGAAAACGTATATGTAATTAACTCAAAAAATTTATAAGTGAAAAAAAGACCAGGACGATTTATGTAATTAACTCAAAGAGTTATAAGTGAAAAAAGACAATGAATAAAGGTGAAAGTCAACACAAACCATAGAGACCATTACCATAAGTTTTTTAAGTGAAAAAAAGTCAATGTACGATTGGTGAAAGTCAACACCAACAACAGGGACCATTTCTATAACTTTTCAAAGCTGGTAACCTGCTAACCTATTGGTTCATGGTCATATTACGTAGATCGTTCCAAATTTGAAAGTATTTTGTGTAGACTGGTAATTTTTAAAGTTCATTGTGTAGATCGTATGCTTTGAATAAATATGTTTGCGTATCTTTAGCTTTCACCTTTAAACTCACAACACAAACTCTTCATATTGTGAATATAGTTAGTGTAAAACCCTGAAGATCGTGAACGTGTTAAAAGACCCTTTTACCCCTCAAACTAATAACTATGAAATTCGTAAAATAAACCAAGCTCGTCGCCTACGTCACACACTTAATTTATAAATGATTTACGTAAGACAATGATAATAAAACTTATGCTTTTATTTACATAATAAGTATATCACATTATAAGTCAAATGGACTAATTTCATGCACAAGTTACAAAAGTTTATTTAAGCTAAATACTAAGATATTTGTAATTATAGTAAATGGATTTGGTCAAGAAAAATCTCCCCATTTTCGGCCATGTTGGACGCCCATCCCACCAATTTATTTCCATTTAATTCCCGAATTAATGACCTACACATTGTAAAGTTGGAATCTTGAATTAGTCATGATCCGGCCTCTCCCAAAATTTCGGCCAACTTACCTCATTTACCTCCCATTCACGTATCTTCTGTAATCTGCTCATTACACATTCAAAAGAAAACACAAAGAAAACCCTAGCCCCCAAAAGAACTTCACGGCAAAACTATTTTCTCCTCCATCTCCATATTCAGTCGACACAACCAGGTTCCAAAGAAGGGATTCGAAGTGCTTATAAGGCTGCTATCGTCACATATATTGTACGGGGTTGCTTGGTTTGATTTGGGTCGTTGTTGCTGCTGTGTGGTCGTGGGCATTAAGGCACAAAGGGGTGTCTTGTGTTGTTATTTGTCCGTTGTTTCTCTTCTCCCTACACGCTACAAGGTAACTCGTATCACCATTACCTCGTCTTCTTTATTTGTTGTTTCATGAGTCTGGTCATGTGCTTTGATCTCCATGCGCATAACTATGCACACGACTTAAAGCATGTCACATAAAATGTAAATCAAGGAAACGTAAAAATCAAGTATTATGGCTACGTAAAATCTTAAATGGTTAAACATGTTTCGACCTAAATAAAATGGTTTATAATTCATGGAGTTGCTGGTTACACGATAATTAAGTTTGGGTCATTTATGTTCAGAATCTGGTTCATGAGTTTGGTCACAATTGCATGATAACGAGGTAAGTATTTGTGTGAGTAAATGTCGATCTAACCATGGTCTGTTGGGCGTATGATTGAATGTTCATGATGGTATGTTATTGCCTTGTTTACTGGATGTTAGAGTGGTGATTGCATGCGTGTTTTGGGTGTGTCAAATAATTGTTTTAACAAGGGCTATGGTCTAGGGGATGTGTCTAAAAATCGTTATAAATCTCAAGGGATGGAAGTATGTGTGGGTCATGTGGAATATCATGTTGGGACGTGTAAGGCCTTGGTGTGCTTGCATGTTCATGGGATGGGTTATATATTTTTTATAGATTGTGATTTCATGTGAGGGTCTTATGTTGTAACTTGATTAGTTACTCTTTCATGCATGCGTCCAAAAGGGTAGAGTCTGAATAGGAAATCTCGTGGGTATTCATGCATGAGTTTGTGTGTAATTTGTATCTATGGTGTATCTCGTATGGTTTTGTGTGGATATTAAAGGATGGCGTGTTTTGCTACTCTTGTGGGTCTCGTTATAGTTGGTGTTAAAGTGTGTTTGTGTGTATTCCATATGAGTGTTTGAATTGGTGCTCGACATAGAGATTCATGGTCTTATTTTTGTGTCTAAATCAGTGTAACCCTAAAATATCTAATTCGGTTTATTACTAAAACAAGAATACGCTTAACCTAAATAAACCCTAAAATTATTAATGCCATTCATGATAAGTATTTAAAATCTGTTATGACTTAAAAGAGCTAATAAGTATTAAATAAATCGTAATCCGTGTAGATTCGTTGAAGGAGATGTGACGTTGTGTCTTCGTGTTCATTCATTCCTTGTTTTCTTCTGCATTGGCGTTAAGGTACAGATATTCTGACATTTCTCATAAGGTTTCTCATGATCTCTTTGCATCTTTGACCTCTTGCCAATTTGATATTGAACCTTTGCTCTGCTATTGAACTATTGATATTGAATCTTTGATATTGATCCTTTGCTATTGAACCTTTGATATTGATCCTTTGCTATTGGACCTTTGATAATTGAACCATTGATATTGGATTATTGATATTGATTTGTGAGCGCTAATATTGGACCTTTGATATTGATTGACCTCTATCATGTACACTTTGACTGTCGGTTGATACCGAGCCATTAACTAGGCATGGGGTTCCATGTCCGTGTCATTGATGCACCAATGGCATGACTCTAGTGTGGATGAGTGATGTTCCACACCGTCCCTTTTGTTTGATATATGATTATGAGCTCAAGAAAGATATGTTTGGCCAATATGATTTGATTTGCAGGGACGTATGGATGCATCCTAGATTTGATTTGATTTGATTTGCATTTGATATGAAATGATATGTTTTGGTGATGCGGTGCGTGTGTGCATTACACCCCCTCACATTTTAGGAGCTAGCTACTCCACTGGTTACTTGAGGTCACCCCTCCTATTGGTTTGGTATTCCGAGGTCACCCCTCCGAGTACAATGGTTACGATCGGTTACTTGGCTGCTATTGCCACTATTGATATTGGTTTGTTTTGTTGGCTCGGGATGGATTTCTGACAGACCTTACACTATTGATATACCCATATTATACCTTTTGTGTTTCCCAACACATCATATTCTGTATTGATTATCTTTTACCCAGTACCCTTATGTGACTCACTCTACTACCATGCTTTATCTCATTGCATTGATCTGTCATACTCTTATTCCGTTACTTCATACTACCATTCCATTCACGTACTGGGTTAATATATGATTATTTGAGCTTGTTTATGCTTTTACATGTTTATGTGACTATCGGTTACCGTGCTACGATATGATTAATATGCAATTACGTGATCCACATATTTTTCTCAGATTATATGTTATCTTACCGTTAAGTGACTCCTTTGATCTATGTGGTGACCATGTTAGTGTGTAACCGATTGTTTTGTATGTTTATCATGTATACTCCGTTCAGTTAATCTCATGGACTTTGACTATCCGATGGTATCTTTATCTGCTTGTTGTTGACCTGCCATGTATGCATTTCTGTTTATGCTACCGTTGACTGGGTAAATGGTTCAACTTGTGACGTCTGGCTTGTTAATTTGTTTAGTTGCTCTGCTAGGTCTTTGATTCATTCAATTATATCGTATACTGTATTCCTACTTGTTACGTGTGACTGCCATGTGTTGACTACTGTTAGTACTTCTGTTGTTATGATGCTGGTTATGTTTTCAACTAAGGGTTTTTGACATGTGTGTTTGCCATGTTCACTTACTAATTAATTGCTTCCGCTTGCCTTTAGATTTCTGTTTGACTTGTATGCCTTCTGATTTCCCTGAATTGATTGTATGCTTTATATATGTTGTGTGGACACAACGTCTGCTATGCTTGCTTATGTTTCAGTACTTGTATGCCTGTTGTATGTGCTTGTATATATGTCATCGATGTCTTGCCTTGCTTTGTTTCCTTTGTTATCTGCTCTTTCTGGATATCTGTATAATTGTGTTCTGCAGGATCCTCGTTGACTCATTGTTTCCATTTCGCTGCGACTTTGTTATCAGTTTCCTTATTTCATTTCGTATTTGATTTTATTTAGCTTTCGCTTTGTTATATCTCATTCACTGGGCTTTTAAGCTCGGCCGCATTTCTTTTCTGCTGCGGGTTTTAGGTTTGAAGATGGGCTTGGATGGGGTGAGAGTTGGATTATCCGGTGGACCAACCCTAGTTACCTTTCTAGTTGGACTTATTTTGGCGGGCTATTGTTTTGAAACTTCGATTTATTTTAGACATTTTGGATTTTGTAATTTTCCTTGTAAATCTTTTGTTTAAATAACTTGGTACGTTATTCTTTAAGACTTCCGCTTGAAAATTTTTATTTGTATGTCCTGATATGACACCAGAATGTGACACATCTACCCTTGTCTGGTTGGGGTGTTACAGTTAGACCATACATGTACGTTGCAGAATAAAGGGATAATCATCTAAAAATGTATTTAACTTATCACTTTTTCTAATTATGTGTACCTAGCTTTATTTTTGCTATTATATTTAACAAACTTTTGAATTTGGTCTATCGTGTGACTTGCAAACCGGATGTTGCCTAGGTGGCACCAATTTTTAACTTTCTCAAACATACTTAATTCTCGTTTAGAGCAAAAGGTATCATGAAGAGCATCTCCTCTTCATTTGAGCCTCACCCACCCTCAATTTTATTTTCTTTTTTGTTTTTTAAACACACTAAATTCATTTCATTCAAATAAAATTATAATACAAAAAAAACATACAAAACTTAAGAAATAAAAAAAAAATAAAAAAAATACATCAAATTATAAAGAAACTAATTATTTTGTTGTTGTTCTAGATGTTGTTGCCATACATGCTAAATAATATTTCGTTGAAGCCTAGTGTGTGTTTGTTTATCACTGAGTTCTTTGGATTTCTTCTGTTGCACTTCGCATCGCTCGATCTATGCTCGTTGAAAATTTACTGTCGGACAAATATAAATCTCGCTTATTTCGGATATCGCAAATCTTTTATCCTTCAAAATCATGTTATACAATATAATGCACGTGTACATGACTCTCCGTAACTTGTTGACAATCCACATACGCGCCGGTTGGTTTTTTAACATGCCAACGTCCTTGTAGGACACCAAACGCTCCTTCAACGTCTTTTCGAGCACTTTCTTGTCATCGTTTAAATACGGCATTTTCATGAAATTTTCAACCGTAAATGATTTGACAAAAGATGACCACGCTGGGTAAATCCCTTGTTGAAATGCAACTCCGTTGACTTCAAACGGAGCCACGAGGGCGATGTCATCAAGAATGTCATCGAATAACGGAGAATTATACAACGGATGAAGGCGTATAAAAAAACGTTTTTATACGGTTTCGTCTATCTATACGTTTCATTCGTTTTAATGACGGTTTCGTTCGTTTTATATGAAAATGTATGAACAAGCGTGCAAAATGTATGAAAACAACGTGCAAAATGTATGAAAACGTTTAAAAGCGGATGAAAACGCATACAGTTGTTGTACTTTTCATCATTTTATACATTTTCATACATTTTGTCGTTGTTTTCATACATTTTTACACGTTATTTTCATACATTTTCATCAAAACGAACGAAACCGTATAAAAACGAATGAAGCGATAAACGAACGAAACCGTATAAAACTTTTTCTCGTCTTCATCCGTTTATAATAAATTAAAAAGTTTTAAATTTTATTTTAATTTTTTAATAAAATTAATTTTTTAAAAGAATAAGCAGCTTTTTTAAATATTTTAATAAAATTAAAATTAATTTTTTTAGTTTTATTATAATTTTTTGGATTTTTTAAATTTAAAAAAAATTAAAATAGTTTTAATTTATTATAATAAAATTAATTTTTTTTTTTTTTTTTTTTAAATTTAATCGTAATAAAATTAAAAAGTTTGAATAATAAAATTAAAAAGAAAAAACTTTATTTTTTTAAAAAAGTAAATTCATAAATTGTCCCTGTGGTTTGTATAACGATCGTTAAAACCAAAATAAAATGTTAGCCCTCACGTTAGGGAGTAACTGAAAGGGAGGTCCTTTTTTGAGATCGGGTCATACATGGGGACAAGATCCGTAAAAATTGTAAACCACATGGACAAGACCCGCTAAAAAAATCATAGGGACAAGATCCGTAATTTCTACCAAACTACAAGGACGATTTATGTAATTAACTCTTAAAATAAATTAACCTTTTTAATGACAATAGGACCAAATGTCGAGGTCACTATGTAGGAAAAATTATGGATAACAACACCAATTTCAAAGACAAAGATGTGATGCAGATTCTTGCAAACCTCACAACGAGTTTTACAATCCTCCTACGCAGTATATCTAACCGTTGTAGTGTAGTATAGGTAAGACACGATGAATTGATCGTTTTTTAGAGGAATAGTGTTGGGAAGATCAAGATGTATGACGAATAGGTCTAAAGTGAGGGATGATTCTTTTTTATCTTTTTATATTTTATAAAAGCAACTAAAATCTCGGTATTTGATTGGGGGTTTTGATTATCAACTTAATTAAACTACGAATTGAACTAATTAAAACTAATAATTAAACTAAATGACAAGTAAATTAAATGAGATATTGAAATGATAGGTAAAAACGTGTTTACTTAGATTTCACTACTCCCTAGTTATCTCTTATTGATTAATCGAATTGGCACATCCTTATTTAATTGGCGCGTTGTATTTCTTGTGTCGTAGGGAGGTACCAAATACCCTATTTCTATGAATGTATTGATCAACAATCGCAATTCACGCAATAAACACAACGAAAAATTTGGTAGTGCACTCTAGGACATAAATACGCTGTTTAGGACGTTCAAGCACGCAACACTAAAGGAAGAAGCAAGTTTTCCTAACCTAACGTGTAACAACCACTTAAACAAGAGACGCCAATCAATTGCTAACAACCAGATTTTATTAGATCTAAGAAAAATGTATATTAAATTAGCTAGACATGAAAAAGATAATGAAACAAGTAAACATAATTGAACTTGAATTGAACATAATGATAGAAGTAATCAAGAGACTTATCTCTTGTTGAATGAGGGTGTTCAAACCCTAGTTTACTGTAAAAAAAAACCTATAAAATTCGTACACCAACTTTTCTCTCCAAGTGTGCACACTAAATGCAGAAAATTCTAAAACTATATATAGGATTACACATGCAACGACACTTTATAATTGTGACACCGTCAATTCGCCGCCATTAGGGTTTCGTCTCTTCCAAGCCAGCCTTGTGACGAGGTTGCTTTGTGCCTTCAAACGCCGCCCTGGATACTCTTATGCCGTCGCCCTTTGATTTTTCCAGGCCGTCACTTTATAATCTTCACAGAGAATTCCAGCTCCCTTAACAAGTGACGACGTCACTTGTTATTTCTTCAACTTTTCACTGAGCCGCCTCTATTAAAATCTGGGTTGTTTTGATACTTTCATTTGCAAGTGACGACATCACCTTGTAGGTTGTGACGCCGTCTGGTGCCCTTTTCCAGACTTTTCATGACTTGATCGTTTTCTTCACATTTTCATCATTTTTCGTCCAAATATGCATGATTTCCAGCTTTTGCTTCCAAAGTACCTAAAAAGTGAAAAGGAACGAATTTAGGCAATATTTGATCATACACACATTAGTTTAGGGCTTAAATGACCCTGTAAAAACGTACATTTTAAATCCTTACCAAGATGGCTAGGCTTTAATGTAAGAGTTGAAGACAGATTCTATTGGGTTTTTGGTTTAACGGGATTGATTAAGCAGTCTCGTTTCTTAAGCCAATAAAGACTTTAAAAATTGAAAATGTACATTTAATATTTTTTAGAAGCCTTTAGGAAAAACCTTAATCATTGAAAATATTCTCAAATCCCAAACTGATGATGATGATGATGGCGGATGTAAGATGGCGAGGCGGATGTGATATGGCGAGGTAGAGGTGGGATGATTGTGGTGTGGAAGTGGATGTGATGAAGGTGATTGTGTTAAAGATGGTGTCAAAGAGAGATGGTAAACAAGTGGAGTTGTGATGATGGCAGAATTATACAGATTTATGGTGGTGGCCTTATTGTTGTAATGATGGAAAATGAAGGGTGTCTGGAAACTAGTTTTGCAACAAGTAACCTGTTAAGCAGGTCAAACTGTATAAACGAGACACCAAATTCAAAAGTTTGTTACATATAATAGCAAAAAATAAAGATAGCTACACACAACTAGAAAAAATGACAAATTAGATATATTTTTATGTGATGATCCCCAGAATAAACTATAAACTCATCAATCTAGAGCAATTCTATAATCATTACAATGTTTCTAATGTTATTCTCTTTGTATTGTCATTTGACGGCGGTAGGCTTTATCTCGTTTGGAAGCTAAAGGTTTCATTCTTCCATCGAACTTAAAGATTGTTGATGTTAATTCTTTAGACTCTGATGGTGATTCATTAGTCGTAATTATTAGATTGTTTGGTAGGCCCAAGCTTGGTCTTTGGGCTTCGGGTCTATTAGGGTTTACTGTAACTTTGTAATCTATAAATAATGGTCAATAATAAAATTATACCTATAGGGTTAAGATCATTTAACATGATATTATGAGCAAGTATGATCTTAAGACCTAGTCGCTCATCAAGCTCTCACTTCTATACCACCCATCAAATTTTCTCCTTAATAACTTTATCCTTTCTCCTTCTTACTCCATTTCCCAGTGCAATAGTAGCCGTCACAATTTATCTTATCCATAATATTGGTTTTATGAATTCTTATTTTATCCTTTCATTGTTCTTTTTTTTTCTATAATTTTCTTTTGTATTTGGCTGTGGAAAAAAAATGTTAATGGTTAAACTCCAAATCTTTTCAAATCTTGTCTCTTATATTTTATTTTGTTTATATCCCTCTTTCTTTTCAACGTAATCTTCTTTTCAAATTTCATTTTGCATTATTAACAAAGTTCAAAGAGAGAGAAAGAAAAACGTATCGGCTCTCAGTATTTGGATTGGTATCAACGACAACTGTTACTATGAAGACTTTTAAGACAGCTTGTTGTTTCAATAATTTCTTTTGTTTCAGCATTAAATGTTTTTTTTTCCAGTCTCGAACTTTCTCGATTTCGCTACTTAGACTGCGAGAAATTATTAAATGGTTTGGTAGGCCCAAGCCCGGTACGTGGGCTTCGGGTCCATTTTTAGCAACTCGTATTTTACAGGTCATTACTTGCGTATAAACTCAAAACTATTTACTTTAAACATTTAAATATTTACTTTTACGTATAATCGTTAGGTTAAATCGCGTAAACCGGAAAACGAATTTAAACGTATACCGGAGTGAGACTAAGTTTAGTCTACATCAAACACGTGTAATGTGACTTATTTAAGCATGTGTTCTAAGTCTGCACTTTTGATTTTACAAGTTTTACGTGAAATGCTCACATTTCAGCATTTCACGTTATGCATTAAGCATCACCACCTTATATATGCACATACTTATACATTTTATACACAAAAATTTCAAATAATATCCCCCCCTTTTCTTGGGTTCATATACACGGCAAGTGAGAGAACCAAAGACACTCCATTCTACTTTTAGTTCAAATGTCACATTGCAACTCAAAATAAGATCTAGCTATTACCTAAATTACTTCCATAAAAGCATGGTACCTAACACTCATTTTCTCACAAAATCAAACACAACACACACATTTTATTTTTCCTTTGTATTTAGCCGAAAACCACAAGGGACTTAGGTGCAAGAAATCTTGGTCCATAGCTTATTAGGTTGACTTTGGTTAAGGGGTTTGAAGAGCTAGGGTTTGGAAGGATTACTAGGGTTTTTAGTGGTGATTCTTGTGTTCTTATTCATCTAATCATCCACCAACATATAATAAGCATCTATACTCATTTACACTTATATAGCATGCCATGTTCAATTATATCACCTATGTATACTTGTTGTGTTGGAAATTTTGATTTAAACATAAGTTTAGAAAACATGAAATCTGTCCATATTTTTAGTCATGATAATCAACATAGATACCCATCTTAAACATTTTTATGGGCCAAGCCAATTTACACTTGCTTAAATATATGTCTTATGGTGTTCCCTGAAAAATTGCGTAATTTTTAGAGTTGATTGGTCTTTTTAATAAATGATACGAAACTATTACTCAAAACCAACAATAAACTGAGTACCATATTTCATTTGAATAAAATAGCCCCTTAAGAGCAAACTGGTATGTCGAGCTAGTTAAACTTTTTGTAGACGAGACTCTCAGTTAGTAAACTAAGCACTCACTTACCATTATTTTTCCTATTCACTCTATTTTCATGCTACCTTCAGGACCAACACAAGAGGATTGCACATGACAACCTCTAGTAATGGTCTATACATCATCAAGCAAGAGGAACCTACACCACAATCTATCACACTTTCAATCAACAACAACAATCATCAACTCTGGCATGCAAGGCTTGGGTACTCAGCTTACACTACATTACACAAATAAAATCCATTTCTTTACCTTCAAAATGTATAATTCCTTCAAATTCATGTACAATTTTGTTTGAATTAGTACATGTATATGTATGGGCACCTTACATACACACCACACTGCGCAACTGTAGATATAACACTTGTTGATGACCATTCAAGAGCTACATGGACATACCTAATTCCAACCAAACACCACACAATCTCACACATAAATATGTTTCATTCATTTGTACAAAATCATTTCAATACTACAATTAAAACTATAAGGAGTGACAATGGGTCAGAATTCGTAAACCAATCACTCACTGAAATCTTCAAACAACATGGAATAGTCCATCAAACATCATGTCCTTACACCCCAAAACAAAATGCAAGGGTTGAAAGAAAACACAAACACTTACTTGAGGTAGCTAGATCAATAAGATTTCAAGCAAACTTTCCTATACATTTTAGAGATTTTGCCTTTTAGCTTTTACTTACATCATAAACAGACTCCCATCCAAACCACTCCATAATAAAGCCCGTATAAGCTCATTTACAAAACACCACCATCACTTTCACATCTCACAATAGTTGGATTCCAATCCTATGCACATGATTACACACATGATATGTTTGCTGCAAGATCCATACCATCAGTCCTACTTGGATATCTCATAACACAAAAAGGCTATCTTTTGTACAACCCACACACATACACACACAAAACCTTTGTAAGCAGACATGTTAACTTCAATGAATCCCTTTTCCATTCCACCAACAGCCATCTAAAACCTCATCTACCTTAACTCCAACCAACACATCCACACCTTCTGATTTCTAGTATTACCCAAACACTCCTTATGCAACTCACTTCATTGAACCAAACACTACTTTACCACCACTCAATACAACCTCCACCAATTCACCTTCACCACAAACTCAGTGACCAATTACACCAAACCAAACATCACGCAACAATCATGAGTTACCTATACTAACTGAAGCACCACAAATTCACAAAATCAAACTGAACCAACCACAACCTTACAAGACCAATAGACCTAAATGTCAAGCTTAATGACACTGATTATTGTGATCTACTTCCAGATGCCTCTCTTTATAGAGCTTTAGTTAGCAAGCTGCTCTATCTAACAATCAAGACCAAACTTATCTTAGGTTGCTCACTGCCTTAGTCAGTTCAGTCATTCACCAAGAGCACCACACTTTGATGCTTTAATCAAAGTTCTGAGGTACATCAAACTATTTCTGGTCAGGGTCTTCACTTCCCCAAACATTCTTCTCTTCAATTAAAGGCTTATTGTGATATTGATTGGGCAAACTATCCCATCACTAGAAGGTCTATTACTGGTTTCGGTATCTTCTTGGGCTCATGTTTGATCTCTTGGCAATCAAAAAACAATCAGTTGTATCCAGAAGTTCCACTGAAGCTCAATAAAAGGCATTAACATAATGTCCTTGTGAGATCACTTGGTTACAAAGCCTGCTCATAGACCTACAAGTTCCTCCTACCAAACCTGTTCTTATCTTGTATGATAACCAATATTCTATTACATTAGCTTTTAATCATGTCCAACATGCCAGGACAAAGCCCATAGAGATTAATTGCCATTTTTCATGGACAAAATCAAGTTGGCATCATTTGTCCCACATTTGTTTCTTCTACTTCACAAGCAGCAGATGTTCTTACTAAAGGCCTCAGTGATCTCCCTTCCATTCTTGTATTTCCAAGCTTGGCATGTGTGATCCATATTACTCTCACCACAAGAAGTGTTTAAAGGAATGTAGCATAATGTAGATTTGATGTACAACTCAAGTTTTAGTTATTAGTTCAAGTTTAGTGTTAGTTTTATATCTCGGTCAACTTTGGTCAAAGCTTAGTTTGAATAACTAACTTACCCACCGTCACACCCCAATTACATTTTGCGGTGAATGGAATTCACGGGGATTGATTGTCATAGCATCACGATTCTGAGATATATTGAGCGACCTAAAGTGTCGTTTGGAAAATACATCGTTTGATTTAATAAAACAATCGAGTTTACAAAGTATAGGTCCCATAAGAAAATCAACTTGTGCGGAAATAAGTTTGTTACAATTCAAGCGATGTTTTAAAGCACGTAAAACTCAAGTGAGGCGAGTCGTCATCACGACTTCATGATGTCCAAATGCATGCCATGAAGTGAATGCCTTAGATACCGAGATAAAACATGCTAAAAGTGTCAACACAAAGGTTGAGTGAGTTCATAGGGTTTGTGTTGAAATGTAAAGCCTTTCAAAAATCGTTTATGCAAGAAAGGCATTGTAAATCCACTCGGTTCAAGTTCGCCCATACAAAACTTGCAACTGTGTATTCACAACCCATTGCCAAAGTGTAATATAGTTTATGTTCAAGCCCACATCGTCAAATGAATTCACAAAATAGTGCCTAACTTAATGTATCCACGATTACTTAATATAACACATAATTAAATACGGTTTCAAATTGTTCCATAACCATTAGCTCGAGATTGTACCAAGACCATTAGTTCAATGATTCTACCAAGACCATTAGTTCACTGATTATACCAAGACCATTAGCTCAATGAATATACCAAGACCATCAGTTCAATGATTATACCAAGACCATCAGTCCAATGATTATACCAAGACCATCAGTCCAATGATTATACCAAGACCATCAGTCCAAGGATTATAATATGGAATTTCTAAGTATGGCAATACCATTACTTCGCATGACTAAACATTCAGTTCGGATAAACATATAATTTGCAAATAGTCATGAATGTAATAAAAATTATTGAGCATGCATCTCCCCCAAAGAGTTTCATAAATAATTAAAACGAGAAAAAGTGGGGCTATGACTCACTTGGACAATAATGCGATGGCAAAAGTGAGTACACCGAGATGGAGTGTGATACTTTAACCTTGACCTATTGTGAATGATATGATACGTAATGAGTTATGATGTAATGTTATGCATGCATTTCGTATGTTATTTATACCATTTGTGAGTTTTGAAAATAATACTTATCGTCGAAATATACTCTTTTGACGTCTTGACCATTCTTAAATTACTTTACAAGTATTTACGTCAAAATGTCATCCTATAATAGTTTCGTAATGATTTATTGTGAAATTTTCATTTTTCGACGTAAAACAATGTCGTCGGAAATTTCTTGAAAGTGACAAAATGGCTTGAAAAACTAGTCGTAAAATGGTGTACGTCGAGCGTTAGGAAAGCGAACTCGACGGTTTTGGAAAGTTTGTATCAAAATCTAGAAGTTTCGATTCGGGAGTTTTCGTCATAAAGGTCTCGAACATAAAGATAATAAGGGTTAAAGATGGTGATTTTGTCTAAAATGTGGTTTAAAATGAGTTTGACAAAGTTTAAGCAACCGTAAATAATTTATTACAACTCCGCTATACAAGCGGTTGGTCGTTTTGGAAAATATGCTTGGTGATCTCGATTTTATTAGAAGACATTTCGTTCCAAAAGTTCCACATCCACGTTAAAACTGCCTTCAACATGGTCGTTATAGTTACCGTAACACTTATCTCGTAAAATTAATATAGTTTTCTAAAAATAATAGTTACGGCAAGTTTATGAAAACGTGCATATTTTGTCGTTTCAAATCCGTTTTCTACATATAATCGTCCTTAACCCGTATCAAAGTATAATAATATATTTTTGATAAGTCGAAATAATTTGTAAAGCTTAGGACTCGTTTTGACTCGAATAAAACAAAAACATGTTCTTTGAAATTTTCGAAAAATACATATTTAAATCGTCAACTTTAAAATTCATAACTTCTTCGTTATAACTCCGTTTTATCCATTCAGCTGCCACGGATTCGTTTTAAAGTATATTTTCTAAATATCAAGGCCAAAAATTGCACGTGCCTCTTGTCGGTTTTCCAGAAAATCAAAACAAGAACAGATCACTTTTTATACTTATCGAAAATAGTTTTCTCGTACTAAACCTATTCTAATCCCTTCAAATCAACTCCAAAGCTAATCTAATCCTACCATACACCTTCTTAGGGTGTCATGGGTTCCTAAACATCATCAAGACCAACATATACCAAGGAATAATTATAGGATGACTTTGTATATATAAACTCTAAAAATCATGTAAAATGGTATAAATCAACATAAGTCTTGCATACTTGCTAAAATTGATGAAATACATATGAAATGAAAGTGAAAGATGTAAATGAAAATGAAATGCTTACAAGTAACTATGATGAGGTGCAAAGAACAAAGGTTAGCCTAAACACCCTAGGTTTTTATTTCAAAACCTTATAAAGAGTGTTATCTAGATTGTGTTAAACTTGAACTTGTAAAAACTTGATGATCTCTTGTAGCTCCTATATAGAACCGGTTTGAAGATGATGAAACAAGAGAAGAGAGAAAATTTGACTAGAACTTGAATTATGAATGTGAATGAATGATTGAAATGTGTAAGTTTGTATATAATCTATCTAGGTAAGAAAATCTACCCACTTGACTACATCCCCCCCCCTTGAACCGGATTTTAGGGGATGTGCTTCTCAATATATGTTTTTTTTTTTTTCTTTTACTTGTACATATTTGATAAAAAGGTGTAAGTAAAAATGTTATTATTAATAACTTGTAAGGATTGAATATACTTTAGTGTATTTAAGGTAGTTTTTGGTAAAAGTAATTTTTTAATAGATCAAAGTAAAGTATAATGAGATCATAAAAATTGTAAAAATACATTCCTTGTAAAATTTGAGTGATAGAATAATTACCGTGCAGTTTTTAAGAAAAACGTCGTAATAATATAACTTTAATGATTTATATACGAAATAAATTCAAAACACTAGTTAAACTCAAAATATAGTTTTTATAACTAAATGTAAGTATAAAAATATATCGGGATCATTTTTAGAAGTAACGGATTAAATATTCAAAATAATAACTCACGCGATAACGTTTATTTAATATAAAATTTACGCGTTTAATTTGAAATGTAAAGTCATGAATGAACTAACATGATGCAAATGATGTTAATGAAATGTAGACTAAACTTAGTCCATATGAAATGTTCGTGATGATATGATCATGAATTCGCCGCTAAACCATAAAGGTTACGCGAATTTGAAACACGCAAACCTAGTTTACGATAAATGTTGAAATTGTAAGGCATGAATTGTTTCGAGAAATGACCTGAAATTGCGAGTTGTCACACCCACCATCAATTGTAATATGTATAAATGTGTATCATGATCACTTTGATCAGTTGAGTTTCATTTTCAATAAACATTCTCACGTTTAATATACATGTGCATATCAACTGGATTTTCTAGTTGCAAAACTTGATTCTCAACAATTGGCGTTGACATGTCTTCATCATCTTCATCATCATCCGAGATGACAATAACATCATCACATATCCATTTTAACAAATTGGGATTGAAAAACAGATTGGGATTGGGAGCGATTGGGAGAAGGATGAAGTTGTATACAAACAAACAAAAGTAGTGCATAAGTATGTGTTATATAAATGACCATGAACTAAAGCAGTGAAAACAAACGCTAAATAAAAGATCACAATGTACTAACCTCATTATCAATATTTTTTGATTATTCATTTCTTCAACTTAACTATGAATTACCATAAAAGTAAGAAAAAGTTATGGTGTTTATATAGTAGAGATTAGGATGATTATTTTGAAATTATTTATTATGTTTTTAAAATAATAAAAAAGAATGGAACCTTTTATGCATATTTGTAAATTAGAAATAAACATGTATCAAATATTTGTAAAAACGTATCTTTATAAGTATCTATTTCTGAGTTTTCATTTTTAGTTATATGTAATTGTTAAACCGTGTTTTTATAAGTTTTCATTTCTTAGTTGACATTGTTTTTATTAGTTGACAATTTTAAAGTTGGCATTTAAGATAAAAAAGTTAAGAAGTATTAAAGGGTAGATTATGCCACTTTACTTTTTTTTAAGCATTTTCAAGTTTCAAAAATAGACAATTTTGCTTTGTAAGATATTGAAAAATGTAATGATCATGCAAAAACATTAATGAAAATCAACAAAACCGAATCTGGAGCCCAATGTATAATCAACCCAAGATATTATACTTTGTAAAGACATTTAAACATGAAATAAATCTACCATTTTTTGGTCCATCAACAAATAAAGCTTAATTCTTTTTTTGGCCTCTCTTTTCCTTTTTTTTCTCCAAAAACACTAAAACAAAATCAGAAAGCCCTTATGGAGGAAGAAGAAGAAGAAGATCGAATAAGTTGGTTACCAGATTGCTTAATTCTCGAAATCTTGTCTCGTTTACCTTCTACAAAGGAAGCCATCAAAACAGGTACTCTCTCGAAACGATGGCAACATCTCTAGACTTTAGCTCCCAATCTCATATTCCGACATTATGCGGATGATAATCGCCCACTGCACGAATTCTTTTCTTTAGTCGAAAAAACCATGACTCAATGTCGCCAGATGAACCTCAACAAATTCGAACTATGTACAAGGTACGATATTCAGTTTGAGCCACAGTTCAACAACTGGATTCAATATGCTATACGATGTAATGTCCAAAAGCTTCAGTTGGTATTATGGAGAGATGGGTTCTTGTTAAATGACTTGTTTTTCACTACTACATGTTTTACTCATCTCACATTGTCGGGCTGTGTATTTAATCTCAATCCAAGTGGTGTAATTACTTGGAATAAACTTACGAGTTTGTATATTGATAGTGGGAAACTAAATGAAGATTTGATCCAAACTATATTATCCGGGAGTCCTCTTTTGGAAACATTGGACTTATCTGATTGTTATGGTTACAAGCGCCTAGATATTACTTCTAAAAGTGTTAAGAACTTGTTGTTCTCAGGATATGCCAAGGGTGAAAATGGAGCAAATATAATAGAAATCAATGCTCCTTATATTTTGTCTTTAAGAATCGAATATAATTTGAACTTGTGGAAGCTTTGGCTCCTAAACGTGTCGTCTTTAGTTGAAGCTTTCTTAGATTATTCCAAAGAAGGGTATTATGCAACGACGTCTAAACTAGAGAAAGAAGAGATGCTTAAGGGATTTATACTAAAACTTCGCCACATCAAAAAGCTTACAATTGGGATTTCTTGTGCGAGGGTAATATTTTATCCTCTTTTTTTTGCGCAATATGCGTCTTTGTATAAGTTAATGATAACGAGATAATAGTAGCACTTGAATGATTGTGTCCGCGTGATGGTAGACCAATCGTGAGGGACATGGACCGTAAAACCGAGGTCATGTGTTCAAATCATCATGTCCCGTTTCCCTATCATGATGCATGTGTTTGCCGTGCGACTTTAATAAACCAATTACCTCAACACTAAAACCTTTTTTTGCGTCTGAAGTAGCAATAATTCGTTTAACCGCACCACCCCAAATTTATAGCCTAGTGGTGGAGGATTGAGATTCTCTGTAGAGATCTCGAGTTCAAACCCCACAGGCAACAATTATTTGTGTGATAAGTCATGGATTTGATTTTCACACCCCCACCCTCCCCAGGTTTGCAGGAAAAAACAAACATTGCTTGCGGTAGTTGTTGGGGAAGGGTAACATAAGGTCAAAATTGGATTCCGGTTAGGGTTGCACGTTGACCAACCTTTTACGAATTAGTTTAATTGTGCATACGCAATTTTTTGTAGTTAAACTTAGTTGTATTTATTTCCTCGATTGGCTGATTAAACTCCATCCAATTTTTTTTCTTTTTGGTGGGGGGAGGGGGTAAGTTTGTTTCCGACGACTCCACGGGGTTGGAACCACCGCCACACATATTAAAATCAGGTAAAGCCCTCCTTTTTCGAGAGGTTGGTGTGCCCACTCCAGGTTGTTTGCACCTAGTATGAATTGAACTTGAAACCTCTCACGTGGTAGTGATGATAGTCACAAGCCTTTGCCACTAGGCAATTTCTATTTTGAGTTGGCATTGCAATGTTCTAATATTCTTCTCATTTTTTTGTATTTTCATGTTGGTAGACTTTATCTCGCTTGGAAGCTAAAGGATTAATCTTGCCGTCAAACTTGAAAGTTCTTGATGTTAATTCACCTGAATACAATGATGTCATATGTGAGCTGTCTGACAGTGATTCAGATGTAAGCATGGATTGGGAGGAACCTTTACATGATGAAAGTTCTGAAGTTGATGAGTTGTTTGAGAGTGATTCAGATGAAAATGGAGATTGGGAGGAGGAAGGTTATGAAGTTGATGAGTTTGATAGTGATTCAGATGAAAATGGAGATAGGGAAGAACCGTTACTCGACGAAAGTTCTGAAGTTGATGAGCTGTCCGATAGTAATTCACTTGAAAATGGAGATTCGGACGACCCGTTACTTGATGAAGGTGCTGAAGTTGATGACCTGTCTCATAGTGATTTAGTTGAAAGCCGAGATTCTGAAGGCTCTTAAGTTGATTAATAGGTGCTTTGGAGACGCGTGCTTTGAGGTAACCTTATTGATCATTAGTGTTAGTAGTATTTTATTGATCAGAGTTAAATATTTGCACTTATGCTGTGTTTGGATTTGTGTTTTGAAAGTGATTATCATGATAAGAAGAATTCAGGTTAATAATTTTTTAAGTCTGATATGTGTAATCCGTTTTCTTTTAATATTTCTCACATGCTTATTCATATATGATTACCATACCCTTAACTATTAAAAATTCAGAATCACTTAACCGAAACAGTGAGAACTAATATTAGCCGGTATATATTGCACATCCCAGCAAGCCCAGAATAGTTACAAGACACTCAATTTTTTTTGGCAATCATTAAATTATAAATGTACATTGCTGAAGAAACTATGAGTCTATGAACCCATATTGGCATTACTTGTTATGTTTAGAAATCATCCATGGAACCATGTTGATGTTTTATCACATTTATACTCTGATAGTCATTGGTTGGAGCTAGATGATTGGTCTGATAATGATTCAATATGAAAGTGAAGACCAGGAAATGCTATTGCTTTGATCATGGTCATAAAGATGATTTGGATTCATGTTTAGACTCGTTAGTGCATTCTAAATGCATATAAATCTGTTACTCTAAGTAATTTTGATTAAGCAGATTGTGGATAATGCTTGTTTTTAACTCGCCATAGCTAATTGTTTGCAAACTGTTATAATTTTCTTTGCTTGTGATTCGTGGATTAGAAACTAACCAAATCATTCTTATTTCATGCAAACAATGAACAAATCAGCTAAATGGTAGATTAAACCGCCTAAAATTTTTAAAAGCTGTAAGGATATAATTGTTAAACTTAGTTGAGATTATTGTTAAATTTTGGGGCATTAATCTGTGGCAAACATGTCATTCTATCAATTGCTAATGTTTTTCAAGTTATGTTCAGTGTAGGCTTATTACAGGGGTTAATCATGGACAAAGCATAAATGGTTTAAAGTTCCAAGAAGTTCATTTCTGCTGAATCATTTCTCATTTCTGCTGATGAGTCATTTATAGCCGTTAGAGGGGTCTTTGTGTATCTTTGTCTCCTATTTAATAAGTCCCTTAATCTAGGGTTGGAGATAACTGAGTGTGCATTCATTGTCTCACATTATCTTCTTTCTGATCATTACATTGATCTTGTCTCTTCTTTGTATTTGTATGATTACTGTCTCATTGACATTAATCTAATCTTGTAACACTTTGGATACTATTGTTGATTTAATCTAAGCCGACTATTGAGGCTTAGGTTTGAATAAAAGTTCTATTGTTTATCTATTGTTGCTGATACTTTCGCACAATTATAATTATTTTTCTGAAACACCTTTTATAAACACCAAAAAAGAGTTTATGATTCCAGTCATTACCTTGTATTTGTAGTATTTCCTTAACACTAATTATTTCAAAAAAGAAAAGAAAAAAGAATTTTGTTGGACCAACATGATTGAGCATAAGACATCAAGTCTTAAAAAGACTCCAGATGCAATAGAAATCCGGACCACGCCCAAAACAAACCACGCACGGCCGGACTTGGGCGAGATGTACAGTAGTCAACGAGTATGACTTCATATCCTAACCTAAAAAGAGTAAGGAATATAATTTGGGATCACGAAATAAACATAGACGCACAAAAAAAGAAAAAAAAACAGCGACTTGCCAGTTAAAGGTAGCGTTCCCGAGATTTACAATAGTCGACGAGTATGACTTCAAGACAAACCTTCTATACCCATCGGTCCATAAGATGTATCGTATCCCGTGATCCCCTAGAAGACGACAAAGGAATCTACCTATAAATAGGAGTGCATTAAAAACTTCCAACGGTACAACTCTCTCACTATAACAAAACACATATACTTTCAATCTCTAGTATCACGCCCGAGGTTGACCATGGAAACCCCCCCTCGGGCGATGAGAGGCGACGGTGTTTTTCTTTCTTAGCAAATCAATATTAATACCTTTACTTAGTCCATAATTCCCAACACTTCTACAGAACCTCGTTCCAAGGTAGGTCCAAATCATTAATAAACGTCTACCCCGAATTTTGTACTAAAAGTAATTAAAATAAATGGCGAGAAACAATTTTAGCCACACATTTCAAATGATAAGGGACAATTTGAATGAAGATGCATTCATTTTTGTAAGTGCATCTCAAATGTATAATATGGTTGTGTTTACTTCTCATTTGTCACATTTTAATTATTCTTGTTATTTGATTGTAACTCATTTAGACATACAAAAAGTTGTGTATATTGAAAGATAGGGTTGAGCAAAACCCGAACAAGAACCGAACCGACAAACTGGCAAATTGATTGAAACCGAACCAAACCGAAGCCCAACTGAGTAACTTTGGTTCGGTTCTCGATTCAGGTTTTTACTGCTTTTCGGTTTCGGTTCGGGTCGGTTCAGTCCGGTTCAAGCCAAAAACTGAGAAAACCGACTAAAATCGACCCGTACCGATCGAAACCGAACCGAGTAACTTCGGTTCAGTTTTCGATTTAGGTTATGCCTTGGTTTTTGGTACGGGTGGGTTCGGGTCGGGTTTAAACCGATGATCGTGCAAAAACCTTAATCATAATCAACAAAAATCGAATATATTGGAGCCTAAATTATCCATTTTTTTGGCCCATCAACAAATAAAGCTAAAATCCGCTGTAAATTCCCCCCTATCGTTTCCTTCTTCTCATTTTTTTTTTATTTTTTTATCTTCCAAAAACACTAAAACAAAGTACTACGTAAGAAAAAAACTTAAACTTATGGAGGAAGAAGCAGAAGATCGGGTAAATTTGTTACCTGATTGCTTAATTCTCGAAATCTTATCTCGTTTACCTTCCACAAGGGAAGCCATCAAAACAGGTACTCTCTCCAAACGATGGCAACATCTTTGGAATTTAGTTCCTAATCTCATTTTCCGACATTATGCTAATGATGATCGCCCACTCCACGATTTCTATATGTCGGTCGACATTACGATGTCTCAATGTCGCCATTTGAACCTCAACAAATTTGAACTTTTTACACAGTACGATATTCAGTTTGAGCCACAATTCAACAACTGGATCCAATTTGCTATATATACGATGTAATGTCCAAAAGCTTGAGTTGGTACTATGGGGAGATGGGTTTGAGTTGAATGACTAGTTTTTCACCACCACATGTTTTACTCACCTCACGTTGTTGCGCTGTTTTATTTAATCTCAATCCAAGTGGTGTAATTACTTTGAATAAACTTACGAGTTTGTGTATTTGGTTTGAAAAACTAAATGAAGATTTGATCCAAACTATATTATCGGGGAGTCCTCTTTTGGAAACATTGGAGTTAAATAATTGCTATGGTTACAAGCGCCTTTTGGAAACATTGGAGTTAAATAATTACTTCCAAAAGTGTTAAGAACTTGTTGTTTTGGGGATATGACAATTGTGATAATGGATATGATGACCAGTCAGATGTTATAGAAATCAATGCTCCTTATATTTTGTCTTTAAGAATCGAATTTGAACTGGACTTATGGAAGCTTTTGATCCTAAATGTGTCGTCTTTAGTTGAAGCTTTCTTAGATTATTCCAAAGGAGGGTATTATGAAACAACGGCTAAAGAAGCGCAAGAAGCTAGAGATGCTTACAGGATTAATACTAAAACTTAGCCATGTCAAGAAGCTTACAATTGGAATTTCCTGTACCAGGGTAAGAGTTCCTCCTTCTTCGCAATTATTTTCTTTATATGAGTTACTGGTAATGAGCTTTTAGGAGTACTTGAATGACTGTCCCCGTGATGGTAGATCAATGGTAACAGACATGCACTACAAAACGGAGTTCATGGGTTCAAATCATGTCCCCTTGTCTCTTTGATCATGGTGTTATGTGTTTACCTTTCTCATATTTTCCGTGCGTCCCATAGGTTACCTTTTTTTCTTACCTTATTGATTATTCCTTAGTGGTGGAGGCTTGAGATTCTTCGGTAGATGTCTCAAGTTCAGATAGGAGCCAGTCTTCACGAACCTATTTCCCAGCGCAAACGTCCTTGTGGGACCGGGAAAGGGAGGGTTTTTTATTTAGGTCCTGGGTTTGAGCGTTTGAACATTGCCTGAGGTGTGGTTCTTGGGGAAGGTTCTGAAGTGGATGAGTCTGATAGCACATACACAATTTTATGAACCTGTCTGTGAACTTGTATATTCGCTCATACACAATTTAGTGTACACTTGTAATTAAACTTAGTTGTATTTCTTTTCTCATTTGGCTTCTTACGATCCATCCATATGTTTTGAATGTCTGTTTTATTTTCAACTACTGTGATGGCAAATTATGTTTTGAGCTGGCATCGCCAGTCTTCTAATATTGTTCTCATCGTATTGTATTTCATGTTGGTAGACTTTATCTCGCTTGGAAGCTAAAGGATTAGTATTGTCGTCAAACTTGAAAATTCCTGATGTTACTGTTGGTTTCATGGATATAAATTAGTAGACGTGAGTTAGGATCGAACACGAGACAACGGGATTGCACACTTTACGTATGAGAATTAAAGTTAATAATTAAATATAAATGTTGTATTTATTTATTAATTAAACGAAATAACTAACGGACGTTAAGTAATTAGTTGTAATGGACTAACGGTCGTTAAATGTAATTGGAAAAGGACTAGATTGCAAATATTGGGAAGGTTCGAAATCCTTGTGGGATTGTGATACCGATCGGCCAAAGGAACAAACCCAACCCAACTCAAACTCAAACTTGTTCACCAAGTTTAGTTTAGTATATATACAAGGCTAGGGGTCTTGTGTTTTGCATCTCTTGTACTCATTAGCTAAACCTAAAATTGTTTTGTGTGTGTTTTTGCTCCAAACCGATCGTACAGCTCCCTTGGGTGTTGATCACCATCTTTTTCCAACTCAAGTTATTTGGTTTGATTAAAACTAGCATTCCTTTAATTTGGTATAGTACGTGTACAAGAAAGTGGTTCTAACACAATATTGTTAGTATTCTCTGATTGAATTACAAAACGGTAAGGGGTAATTTATATAATCCTATAAACCCTAATTAGGGTTCATCCATATTGCTAGTTTGTGGATTTGATTCTTGTTCGGCTAGAATCAAGTAAGGTACGCATATTCCTGTTTATGTTAATTAATTATTCGTTAATAAATCCTATACGCTTCCACATGTATACTTTGATGTTTTGTGATTATTTATTGATTGTCATGTTATATAATTCCAACAGTGGCATCACGAGTCATTGGTTTTAATGAGTAATTGATTACTAAACACGTAAAAACGTATATTGTATGATGTTTGATGTGATTAATCTAGGGTTTTGGTTTATTTTTTTTATGTGTCGATTTGTTTTTTTTATATATGGGGCGTACGCCTTAAAATTTTTTAGTCGACATATTTAAAATTTTTTAGGGTTTTAAAATTGTTTACTAACCTTATTGAAACCTATAATTAATATATATGTTACGTGATTAATTCATGAATAATTTGTTATGTGACATGGAATTTTTATATGCGATCTTGTGACTATTTGTATAATTGTTATGATATATCCATGGTAATACATGCATGTTTGTCATGGATAGTTGCTTTGATATCGTTTAATTGTTAAGATATATTTATCACATGTTTATTTACGATAAATCTTGAATTGGGGAAGACTCCAATTATATATCAATGAATCAATTATGTGCAATTTGGTATATTTTAATTAAGGGTTTACGCAATCGATTCATCGATGTATGTGGCTCACTTTCAATTGAGAGAGTGAAAGCCCTAATTAATATATACATTAATTTAACATAGACATTGATTATTAATAGGGTTTTATCGAATAAGTTGCATGTGGCTACTTGTTTACACGTATTAAATTGTTTATTATGTGCGCATTGGTTTTAGTTGTTTATTTTTTATTTGTTTACTTGTTTGTTTATTATGTACGACAGTTTTAAGCAAAGGGTAATTTTGAATAGAAAAATAATACGGACTAAACAATGGTGAAATTTGATTTGTTTTTGAAGAGTTAAGTTTTCTATAGTTTAAATTGATTGATGATTTGGTACAAATGGTCTGAACGGCTCACCCAATTTGACGGAATGTGTGGGAAGTATTAGGAGGGCGCATTAATATTGTGACCCTAAAGAGGAGGTTATTGCTTGACACGACCAAACTCTCCGCTTGCTTGCGAGTCAAATTGGAGCTACTAAGTAAGCCATAAATGTACAAACTCATCTTAAGGGCGAATTAGTTTTAATTCCATGCGCCACTTCAGTGGTAATTACCCGAAACACTAAGTGTTTACACTTATGCAAAAGTACGGTATAATGGGCGATGATTAACGCTAAATTCCTTGATTGGTGAACCCAATACCTCAATCAAAACTTTGATAATTTGATCTTTATGAATTGGTAATAAAAAGTTTTTTATTAAAATTATGCTACAAGATGAATGCATGACATCTTTGTACATATTTGATTTGACCACATAAAATCAAAACTAGTACCCTTATAAATTAAGTTATGTGCCATCTAATTAAAGGGACACTTGAAGTTGCAATTTACGTCATGACAGTACTTGGCGAGATTGTGATGGAGAGGTAAATCTTTATGTAAAGTCAGACCTTACATGAACATATTTGCAGTTCTTTAAGTTAGACACTTAAGTTGAGTAGGAAGTGAGAACTGAACTCATGGCATAAGATGGGATGAGACATGTTTATATTTGTAATAGCGTTGGAAAATATAAATCCCATAATGATCTAGGAATTGGAAATTGTTTGCCAATTATTGTTCGACAGATTACCTTAGTATATGCTTTCGTTACTAGCAGATCAACTGATGTAATGAACCTATGATAATTTGGATCCTAGTTTTTCAAGAAAATTATATGGTTATATGTTTATATTACCGTTGGGTATATTTTATTTTCTTGAAAAGTTGTATTATCGAAAATACTAATACTTGAACTTTTTTCTGTAGAAATGGCTCAAAACAACGATAACACTAACATCTGCACTAAGTTCTGCGTTCAAAAGCTCTTTTGATCGAGAAAAGTTGACCGCTCTAAGAATTTCAATGATTGGCACGCTCTTTGAGAATTGTCTGTAGAGTTCTTGACGGTTGAATTATCTGTATGAACCTTGCCTGCTTGAACCAATAGCAACCGAAGCTACTCAAGTGAAAAGGATGCTTGGAAAATTGAGTATAAGCGTCATAATGATGTGGCTTGTCTTATGTTGGGAGCGATGGAACACGCTCTCCAAAAGCGGTTCGAAAACTATTTCCCATTTAACATGCTCAATGAACTTGAACTATGTTAGAAACCATTCTTTGTCGAGATTTATGACTTAATCGATGCATTACACATTTATGGCGAGGAGGAGAGGGTAAACCCGTAAGTGCTCATGTCTTGGAAATGAAAAGTTACATGGACCAATTAAGGGCACTTGGCAAAACTTATAAAGATGATATGGCCGTGAACTTGATCAACGGATCCTTAACAAGGATTATAATGGTTTTGTTGAAACTTCAATATGCTGCGTGGGAAGGCGATTCTTGACCTACACGCATTGCTAATTGATTATGAAAGGGTTACCTCGAAGGCTCCAACTCCCGGTACTTGCTATTCGGGGGTGGAAGGATAAATAAGCCAAAACCGCGTGCAAACAACAAGAAGGGAAAGGGCAAAGGAAAGTTGATAAGGGTAAGCAGTTATGGCCTATCAACTGAACCCAAGAAGTACCCTACTCAAAGGAAGGAAAATCCTAAAAGGATCAAGCTTGCCACAAGCGCAAAGTAGCGGGTCCTTTGGAAGAAAGCGTGCTCTCTACCTCGATGATTTGCGGAATCATAAGATCAAAATTATGGGTCCATGGGCGAGACTTCGTGTATCTTATGTGTAATTGAATTATTTACTCTAAATCATAAAAATTCACGGGTATATGATCTTGGATGTGGTATTCACATTTGTAATACACGCGAGATTTAGAGTGGAAAGGAAGCTAACCTATGGGGAGCAATATCTCTTGCGTGGGAAATGGCGCATGCATTTGTTGAAACCATAGGAGCGTTTAGTTTAGTATTGCCTTGGGCTTATTCATTATTGAACAATTGTCATTCGCACCTTCTATAATTAGAGGTGTTGTTTCCTTTCGCTTTGTTGGATGATAGTTTTACTTATACTATTTCACGTAATGGAATTTCATTTCTTTAAATGGTGTATTTTATTTTAATGCGATTCTTGTGAATGGTGTGTTTGAAATTGATGTGATTGAAATGAATCTAACAAATATAATAATTCAATGTTTAGCATCAATAAGAAAATAAAGTTGGACTTGAATTCTTCTTATCTTTGGCATTGTAGACTTGCTCATATAGGCAAGGCTCGCATGCATAATTTGCAACAAGAAGGGCTTTCGCAAAATATCAATGGTGAATCATTTGATAAATGTGAGTCATGCATATACGGGAAGATGACGAAGAAACCTTTTCATAGCAATATGGAGGGCTTCGATCTACTTGGTCTTATTCATCTTGATGTGTGTGGACCACTTAGACATGTGTCAAAGAGAGGTGCTAGCTACTTCTTAACCTTCTTGATGATTTCACCATTATGGTTATGTTTATTTACTTAAGCATAAACATGAGGTGTTTGAAACATTTAAGGTTTTCAAAGCGGAAGTAGAACGCAATTGGGAAAGAAGATTAAAGCTCTTGATCCGATAGAGGAGGTGAATATTTAAGCCAAGAGTTTAAAGATTACTTAGGCGATAATGGAATTATCCAGATCTCACTTCTCCATATACTCCACAACAAAATGGTGTATCGAGAGAAGAAATCGTACATTGTTGGACATGATACGATCTATGTTTAATCTTACTACTCTACCTTTATCCTTTTGGGATTATGCTTTAGAATCGGTTGTTCGCATTCTAAATATGGTTCCCATAAAGAAGTTTGATAAGACACCATATGAAATATGGCACGGTAAAGCTCTAACTTTGTCTTATTTAAAGGTGCAGGGGTTGCGGGCGTATGTTAGGCGTGACTCGGCATATAAACTCCAACAAAGATATGTAAAGTGTATCTTAGTAGGATACCCTAAGGAAACTATCGTTACTACTTTTACTATCCAACTAAAAATAAAGTAATTGTTGCTAGGTATGGAGATTTTCTTGAAAATGATCTCGTATCTCAAGAATTCGGTGGGAGATTTTATGATCTAGAAGGTGATCATGAAGATGCATTACCTTCGAAAACACTAACGTACTTCGGTAGAACACGATAGTGCGGGTCTCCACCGAAGTTGAAGTGATTCCGTTAAATGATCCGTAAGGTCTACACGTGCACTGACGTCTATGTCTTAACGTAGAGGTTGAGGAAACTATGTTAGGAGATCTTGGAGAGCCTACTAGTTATAAAGTGCCATGGCAAGTCACGAAAAGGACAAATGGCAAGTTGCAATGAATGGGGAAATGCAATCCATGAGAGAAAATGAAGTGCAGGAGCAGTCGATTTACCTCCAAACGCCAAGGTGGTTGGAAGTAAGTGGCTTTATAAAATTAAGACTGACATGGATGGAAATATACACATCTATAAAGCTCGTCTAGTTGTGCAAGGTTTTACTCAAACTTATGGCATAGATTACGAGGAGACCTTTTCTCCTGTAGCAGACATTAGAGCTATTAGAATTCTCATAGCTATA
This sequence comes from Chrysanthemum lavandulifolium, assembly GCA_022545495.1. NCBI lineage: Eukaryota > Viridiplantae > Streptophyta > Magnoliopsida > Asterales > Asteraceae > Chrysanthemum > Chrysanthemum lavandulifolium. The sequence continues at coordinate 123,450,105 of CM040243.1, forward strand.
GCAGCGTACTATGACTATGAGATATGGCAAATGGATGTCAAAACCGCCTTCTTGAATGGTCGCTAGATGAAGACATCTATATGAAGCAACTTTGAGGGGTTCGTGAATCCACAATTTCAAACCGTGTATGCAAACTTCAAAGGTCCATTTATGGATTGAAGCAAGAATCTAGGCAATGGAATAAGAGATTTGATGAAGAAATCAAAAGGTATGGATTTATTCAAAATCTTGATGAGCCATGTGTATATCACAAAGTTAGTGGGAGTGATGTAATTTTCCTTATTCTTTATGTCGATGACATATTAATTATGGGAAAAGATATTCCAAGTTTGCAAAATGTTAAGGCATATCTTGGGAAGTGTTTTCCATGAAGGATTTAGGAGAAGTGCATACATTCAGGAATCAAGATCTACCAAGATAGGTCAAAGCGGTTAATTGGTTTAAGTCAAAGCGCTTACATTGATAAAATATTGAAGAGATTCAATATTCAAAATTCAAGAAAGGATATTTGCCGATGGAAATAAAGCATGGCTTATGTAGCGATATGTGTGCTTCAACACTGTTGAGGTGGCACGCATGCGAGAAAGTTCCTTATGCTTGGTGGTAGGATCTATTATGTATGTTGTGAGATGCACAAGGCGGATGTGGCGTTCGCTCAAAACATGACCGATCGATATCAACGAAATCCGGTGAACTTCATTGAATTCTTTGTTAAACATATTCTAAAGTATCTTAGGAATACGAAGATATGTTTTAGTGTATGGTGGAAATCCGGACACGAGCTTGGTGTTCTGATTCTTGTGATGCATCTGGCGAGTGTGATAAAGATGATACGAAGTCTCGAGACGGGTTAACTCGCCACAGATTGTTGGAAGAGCAAGAAGCATAGTACGATTGTGATGTACCTTTCTGAGGTGAATACGTAGGCGCTTGGAAGCGCAATGGAGGCTGTTTGGATGAGGAAATTCATTTCGGGGCTTGGTGTTATGCCTTGATTGAATCGCCTATTGATATGTATTGTGACAATTATCTTGCAATCATATTTTCCAATGAACACAGGTCATGAAGGGCACCGACATTTTCTACTGGAAGTATCACTATGTTCGGGAACAAGTGCTGTGAAGGTGAAATTAATCTATTGAAAGTTCACACAGATGATAACTTAGTTGATCCTTTCACTAAGGCTTTGGCTAAAGACAAGCTTATTGGACTTGCCAATGGAATTGGACTTCGTTTAGCTAATAGTTTCATGCATAACTGTGATTAGTATTTGGATAAAGGATATTGTAAAACATTTATTATTTTGATGAAATAAATTTTGATTATGCTTATTTTCATTTATAATATTGTTGTCCTATATTTGCATGTTAAATCCGTGAATAACTAAGTTGTTCTAAATGTCCATTGTCGATTAATGATATGGGAGTATCATTAAACTAAGACAAATCTGAGAGATGTGGTAGAATATACTTGAAAGTATATTGATGAGAATGCATACCAATTTCAGATGATATTCAATGAATTGAATATAGGACTTATCCCAACTACATAATTTACTTTGTGGATATTGTTATAAGTAAATTATGAATAGTTATCCTCGAGACTTGAGATACCGGATAAGTGTCATGAATGTAGTGCATTTACGTGAAGCAACTTAACGCTATACGTAACTGGTAGTTATAAGGGTTGTAGGGGTGAGCAAAACCGACCGAATCCCGAATCCCGTCCCTATCCCGAGTCCTGAATCATGTTAGTCGGGCTTGTCGGGCTTGTCGGGGTCGGGAGTCGGTTTCTATTTTCCGGTTAGTCGGGTTTCGGGCTTGTCGGGATCGGGTCGGGACGGGCCGAAAACCAAAAAACAACAAACAAAACCGATCAAATCCCGAATCCCGTCCCGATCCCGAGTCCCGAATCATGTTAGTCGGGCTTGTTGGGCTTGTCGGGGTTGGGAGTCGGTTTGTGTTTGCCGGCTTGTCGGGATTTGGGCTTGTCGGGATTCGGGTCGGGCCGGGTCGGGATCGGCCCGATGCTCAGCCCTAAAGGGTTGTTTTCAGAAATGTTACAAAGTTTGTGGGTTAGTCTTGTAGTCAAGATAGAATTTGTTCCTTCAAATTTATTTGAAGTTTAATCTTCTTGGGCCCTCGTAGGGTTGACAAGATGTGCGTGTGGCCTTTTGAAATCTTCCCTAAATATGTTTAGAAGATTTAGTAATCTTGGTCAATCACTTACAACGAGAAAGAATAGTTTAATAAAGAATGACTTAATTCCATATCTTTATTTAACGTGATATTAGAAACAAAAGGATAATAATAATGAGAAATCATTAAAATATTTTCCAGGAGCCTTACTCGAGTCGTACTAGAGGCATCGAAGTGTTGCTAGACGGTAACCGATGTGATCACTCTATTAAGATATATCCAAGTGGGAGCTGTTGGTTTTATGGATATAAATTAGTAGACGTGATTTAGGATCGAACACGAGACCACGGGATTGCACACTTTATGTATGAGAATTAAAGTTAATAATTAAATATAAATGTTGTATTTATTTATTAATTAAACGAAATAACTAACGGACGTTAAGTAATTAGTTGTAATGGACTAACGGTCGTTAAATGTAATTGGAAAAGGACTAGATTGCAAATATTGGGAAGGTTCCGGAATCCCCTTGTGGGATTGTGATACCGATCGGCCAAAGGGAACAAACCCAACCCAACTCAAACTCAAACTTGTTCACCAAGTTTAGTTTAGTATATATACAAGGCTAGGGGTCTTGTGTTTTGCATCTCTTGTACTCATTAGCTAAACCTAAAATTGTTTTGTGTGTGTTTTTGCTCCAAACCGATCGTACACCTCCCTTGGGTGTTGATCACCGTCTTTTTCCAACTCAAGTTATTTGGTTTGATTAAAACTAGCATTCCTTTAATTTGGTATAGTACGTGTGTACAAGAAAGTGGTACTAACACAATATTGTTAGTATTCTTGGATTGAATTACAAAACGGTAAGGGGTAATTCTTATAATCCTGTAAACCCTAATTAGGGTTCATCCAAATTGCTAGTTTGTGGATTTGATTCTTGTTCGGCTAGAATCAAGTAAGGTACGCATATTCCTGTTTATGTTAATTAATTATTCGTTAATAAATCCTATACGCTTCCGCATGTATACTTTGATGTTTTGTGATTATTTATTGATTGTCATGTTATATATTTCCATCAGTTACTTCACCTGAATACGGTGATGCTTCTTCAGAGGTCATATGTGAGACATCTGATAGTGATTTAGATGAAAGTGGAGATCGGGAGGAACCGTTACTTCATGAAGGGTCTGAAGTTGATGAGTTGTATGATGCCTCAGATGAAAATAGAGATTGGGAGGATGAAGGTTTTGAATTCGATGAGTTGTTTGATAGTGATTCATATGAAAGCGGAGATTGGGAGGATGAAGGTTCTGAAGTTGATGAGTTGTTTGACAGTGATTCAGATGAAAACGGATATATGGAGGAAGCATTACTTAATGAAGGTTATGAAGTTGTTGAGTTGTCCGATATTGATTCAGTTGAAAGCGGAGATAGGGAGGACCCGTTACTTGAAGAAGGTGCTGAAGTTGTTGAGTTGTTCGATAGTGATTTAGTTGAAAACGGAGATAGGGAGGACCCGTTACTTGATGAAGGTGATGAAGTTGATGAGTTGTCTCATAGTGATTCGGTTAAAAGAGATTTGGATGAACCATTGCTTGATGAAGATTCTGAAGCTGACTGATAGGTGCTTTGTAGTCATGTGTTTTGAGCTAAACTTATTGATCATTCGTGTTACGCGTTATTAGTACTTTATTGATCAGAATTAAAAATTTGCACTTACGGGTGTTTGGATGTGTTTTTAGAAAGTGATTATGATGATTTGAAAAATTAAGGTTGATAATTTTTTACGTCTAGTCTGTATAATCACTTTTCTAATAAAACTTGTCACATGCTTATTCATATATGATTACTTGACCCTAAACTATAAAATAAAAGTCATAATCACTTAACCGAAACAATTAGAAGTTGAGAACTAATATTAGTTGGTATATATTGCAAATCCCAGCTACCCCAAAAGATTTAGAAGACAGTAAAATTTTTTAAGATAATGAAAGAATAAATGTAGTAATGTACATTGCTGAAGAAACTATGAACCCAATTTGGCATTACTTGTTACAAACCCGAACATGTTCCTTCTTGTTAATAATCTCTGTTGTAGATGTTTGGAAATCATTCATGTTTTTTTTGTTGGTAGGTTTTTTTTTCACAGCTATATTCTGATGGTCTTTGGATGGAGCGATTAGTCTGATCCCCCCCCTGAATGTGAAGGAGTGGGCCATTTTTCTCGTTACTGTCCCAATGTTCAGACGGACGAATGCTGCTGGGGGAGTGCAGAATAGACCCCCGCGCGTCATTTTGTATGTAACCATGGTGTCCAACAGGTGACTGACTACTATACTTACACTAAGCTTGGTTCAAACTTAAGACCTCTAGCAATTTCAGTAGACTCAAGCTCTAACCAAGGTAATGACTGTAAAGGTAATTATTTCCAACAAAATTCATATTTTTTTTGGAAATTATTACTGTAAAATAAATACTACAAATAGTAGGTAATGGCTATGATTTGAGTTTTTTTAGGTAGTTTACAATTTAGATGATCTCTTCATTGTTTGCAGGACATAAGAATGATGTGGTTAGTTTTTAATCCACAAATCACACTTCTAATTGTGTGAATATAGATTCAAGCAAAGATAATTATAACATATTGCAAACAATTAGCTAAAGCGAGGTAAAAACAAGCATTATCCACATTTTGATTAATCAAAATTACTTGGAGTAACAGATTTATATGCATATGGTATGTGCTAACAATGTATAGTCTAAACACGAATTCTCAGTACCATTACTCAATTAACCTCGTCACTTTCACGACCATGATCAAGCAATAGCACCTCCCAATCTTTCACTTTCATACTTGGGGGGGGGTATAACTGTTCACCATAAAAGTACATGATCGAAGCGACTGATGGTTGGTTCTAGAGTGGCACATTGGTTGGTTTTGAAACAAAGCTTGATTGTTAACTTGACCACCCACATTTGGTTTGAATGTTTCCATTTTATCATTAATTTATATGCATTTTCGAGATATGATAAAAAAGACAACATGGATGTTGTATGGATGCACGTCACTACAACAACAACAATACCTAATCTTGTCAGAACGAGATTATAGATGCATATCTCTACTACTTATAAAGCATGCATAATATTTTCCTTAAACTTAAAAATGGTTAAATTTGAGTAACGTATTAATCATAATAAATGATATATACACAATTACAACTTGAAAGGCAAGTTTTACTTTTTTGAAATGATATACGGTTATAGGCTTTCAAGTTTTTAAAATGATAAGTATCGGTAACAACATCTATTACTAAATAAATAGTGTAAATATCTTTTAATCTTCAAAATTTTATCATTTCTCGTTTCTACCTCATAGATTTGTTTTCTTCGCAATGACTACAAACTGAATCCTTAAGTGTTGCATCAAAGGTTGCACCAAAACCACAAACTATTTGCCGTTATACACGTTGTTATGCACGTAGTACTGTCTAGTCACTAATACCAAATAAATGCAACTAAATACTAATGTCATACAATCTAATGAATCTAACCATCGCATATAGGCAAATCCATGAAACCGTTGATGTGTGTTAGTATGTATTATGTATATATCCAACAACAAACATGCTTTTAGTTTGTGTATCGTTATACATCCTAAACGATCTTGTGTGTTCTATACTTTTATACAACATTTAAAGTTTCTGCAATCATCACTAAACATGTTGTAGGTAATTTTGCATATTGTAATATGTTAAAATATGGTTATTATAACTTTGTCTTTCATTGTAGTTTTGTCCCACATCGGTAGATGTTTAACGTAAGTCTTGAGTATATAACTGATTCGAATTATTGTACATGGGTTCCTGGCGATAAAGGTTCCTAGCGATAGTATTAGTATTTACTAGCGATAGTGCGATTCTCGCGATAGTTAGTATTGTTTACGTGGATATGTAGTTTACGTATTATTAGTAATTAGTTAGGATATGCATGAGTTATTTTAGGAAGAGATAATGCATATCTTTTACGTGTTTTGTAAGCTGCAGAATTAGGGTTTCTTCTAGAATAAAAGAAACCTACGGCTAGGGTTAATGTACGCTTCTTATTAACATTAGTGAATCAATATAGATCCATAGAGGATCAAGTAATTTGTGTTTATTGTCTTCTTAACTCTTGTGTTTATATTCTGCATAAGCATAAGTTTAATAGAGGTTCTCCATAGTTTGCTTGTGATTACACAGGTTCACTATACATTCATTAAGGCTCTAAAGATCTATTTGGGACTGATCCAACAAGTGGTATCAGAGCCTGGTGAGAATCTCTCTAAGAAGACATCATTACTCTCTCTTTCAAAACCCTAATCACTCTAACAATGACATCATCAAACCATTCAGACTCAGAAAATGATAAGGACAAGCCTGAGTCATCCATTGCTCAGTCTCAGACCATTCAGCAGGTTGTTACCACCATGTCTAACAACAATGCAAAGTTTCCCTATCTGAAGAAGGACGAATATAACATATGGGCTATGAAGATGGAAAATTACATCACCAACAATGACTACCATCTCTGGAACATTGTTCTGAAAGGCAACAGTAAGAAGAAGATTGGTAGAGATACTGATGGTAATGTGATAATTCTTCCAACATCATCAACTGAAGAACATATTGCTCTTCAGAGGGAAACAAAGGCTAGGACTACCTTGCTCCAAGCACTACCAGATGAGCATATGAGTGACTTTCATCATCTTGATGATGCAAAAGAGATCTGGAAGGCTATCAAGGCAAGGTTTGGAGGTAACGAAGAATCTAAGAAGGTGAGGAAGACTATCTTGAAGCGAGCTTTGAGGAGTTCACAATTTACGAAGAGGAGGGCATACAAAGGGCTATGACGGTTTGAAATCTTGAGCCACTCAATCAAATGAAGTCAAACGACAATGAGGTGCAACATCAAGTTCTGCGTGCTTTACCTTCTTCTTGGGCGGGTTTCTCTCATTCTCAAGGCAAGGGAGGCCTTGATTATTTAAGCTTCGATGACTTATACAATAAGTGAGAACTCTTGAAATTGATATCAAGGGTCATTCTACCTATTCTCCAACTTCATCAAACTCGGCTTTTGTTAGTGCTACCGGTGCTAACACAATGGTGTCATATCTTTGAGAGTCCCACTTCTTCATCGGCTGACAACGAGCACACACTTCTTACAAGTAAATCAAAGTCTAATACTATGATAGAGGATGTGCTTTACTCATTCGTTCTTTGAGGCCGAAGACCACAACGATTGGCTTATGAAGATTTTGAGCAGGATGGATAAATGGGATGCGGAGGAGTTGGACATCAAATGGCGAGATGGCTATGCTTCTTTGTAAAAGTCATGATTTCAAAAGAAGGCAGGGAGGAAGATTAGCTACCAAGGAAAAGAGGCGACCGGGTTTGTGGGAAGAAGATCGGTGTTTTGAATGCAACCAAGTGGGTCACTTTGCTAGAGAATGCCGAGATAAGAAGGAAGTGACGGGAGAAGGTATTATGCATTCAAGAACAAGGAAGGCGAGGATCGAAACCTAGCGCTATTGTCTCTAGACTCGAGGTTGGTGGGATGCTCATGTGAATGAAGTTCGGGATGAAAATCCTCGAGGTTGGATTGGTTCTTGATCTTCTTGAGGAATTTAGATGATGGGCATCACATCTCGGTACAAAATTGTATTTTGGTTGTAATGCTAGATATGATGCTCTTAAAAGTGAATTTGATGATGTTAATGGCGAATATAAAGAAAATTTTATTCGGTCCAAGCCTATAAGAAAACCGTTAAAACTTTAGAAAAGCAAAGGTTTGGTACCAACAAAATCAATTGGCTCTAGAAGAAAGAATTAAGGTTTTAGAGAGATTTGGAAAACACCACTAACTTGTTAAAATTCTACGAGAAAGAATATGTAAAAGTTAATATAGAAAAGAGGGTCTGAAGGCTAATTTAGATACAGAGGTGGCTAGACATAAAGAATGGCAAAACAGGCTAAAAATTTAGACAAATTATGGAGAAGTTCTATATCTGTTAAAACTAATATGTGATTGGGCTTCAAGGACTATATTGGTCCAGATGAGGTATATGACCCTAATGAATATAGTGTTTTCAATTTTGTCACTGATGAGGAGGAAGAAAAATATCGTAAACTGGTTAAATTTGTGAAACAAGGTGAAATGCATGTTGTTCCTTCCTCAATAAATGGCATTGTTAGACCACCTCACCCAGACTCAGACTTGGATGAATCACATATGACCTATGGCCAAAAGTCTAATGACTTATCTGACACTGGCAGTGAAACTAATGATTTTGTCTCTTGTTCTTCCGGTGATAGGACCTCAAAGACCACATCTAAAGACTATGCCGGTTGTGATTCAAGTGAAGAGTCGCCTCTCCCAGTCTTTACACATCACTTTGCCCCAAGAGTTGCTATTGATGAATTACCTTCAAAGACAGTTTATTTTAAAAACATTTCTTGTTCTTTTGATTACATTAAAAACAATTACGGTTTTGGTTGTGGTTTGAATAAGTTTGTTTATGATAATACTTCTCTGTTATGAACAAGCATTTTAAGAAGAAATCATGTTTTGTTTGTGGTAGTACATTTCATCTTATCAAAGATTGTGATTTTATAAGAAGCAAATGGGTGATTGTACTAATCAACGAGACATAGACCAATATGGAATGATGTGACCAAAATTCCTCCATTTGTTCTCTGGAACACACGTGAGGGCCGGCGAGAACCAATTACTTTGGTAGACCGAGTTCTGCTTTGGTAACCCGTTTCTTGCGATAGACCATCTTCATCATGTTGGAGAAGAAATGTTCCTAGGCCGTTAATCGGACCTACTAGTACTTATTTTCAAAATGGATATAGGCATTTAATAATGACTCATTAAATAAAAGGGGCAAGGTGGGATCTTGCTATTAAGCCCTCGGCGAGTTGCTCTTGGATACAAAATAGACCATCATTCATGAAGGATTCCAAGAACAATGGTGGATATCATCAATGCAGGTTTTTCTAAAATGATCCACAAAGGCAAGCCAAGTCGAATGACTTGGGTCTCCATGTATACTAATGTTGTTGTATATCTTTTAACTTGTAGGATGATCCTCATACAAATAAAGATTTAGGTATTGTTGATAGTGGATGTTCTAGGAGTATGACAGGAAACAGAGACATATTGCATGATTTTGTATCACTTCATGGAGGTACTGTTACATTTGGTGGTGGAGATGGCAAAATCACAGGTAAGGGAACCATTAGAACTTCCAAGCTGGACTTTGAGAATGTGTATTATGTGGAGGAACTTAGAAATTTTAATCTAGTTTACGTGTATCAAATATGTGACAAGAAAAATTGTGTTCTATTCAACGATCTTGAATGTTTTGTACTTTCAAAGACTTCGGATACGATGATAGTCAAGTTGTCTTTGAAGGTACCTAGAAAACATAATCTGTATACATTCAACCTCAATGATGTTCGACTGAAGGAGATTTAGCTTGTTTGGTGGCAAAGCATCCTTTGATGAATCTAATAAATGGCATAGAAGGATGGCTCATGTCAATTTCAAAACTATCAACAAGCTCATAAAACATGGTTTAGTTCATGGACTTCCTTCCAAAGTCTTTACTAATGAGCACAATTGTGGCTGCAACAAGGGAAAGCGACACAAGGCTTCCTATAAATCCATTCTTCTTTGTCGGCACTATTTGAGAATCTTTGCGCTTCTTCATAGACCTTTTGGTCCCACATCTATCGAAGCATAGATCACAAGTACTATTATGCGGTGGTTCTTGATGACTATAGCAGGTATTGTTGGGCATTCTTTTTGGGAACTAAGGATGAAACGTTTCAGGTTCTTCAAAACTTTATTGCCCTGGTTGAGAATCAGCTGAATAAAAAGGTTAAAGCCATCAGTTGTAATAATGGGACAGAGTTCAAGAATGCTAAATTAACTGAGTTGTGTGCTTCTAAGGGGATACAAAGGAATTATAGCAATGCCAGGACTCCACAACAAAATGGCGTTGCTGAAAGGAAGAACACAACCCTTATTGAAGCAACAAGGTCTATGCTTGCTGATTCAAAGTTACCTACCATGTTCTGGACTGAAGCAATTAGTACTGCCTATTGTTCTACGTGCAAGACACTATTGTTCCCCCTAAATATTCAGAGCTGATGAACAAGGAAAATAGGTATAATGCTAAACGGTATAATGACCCCCTACCTACGAGGTTCAAGTGATCCTGTTATCGTTTGGTCAAATACCACATGGATGTGCAAGTATTCCACAAGCCATTTTATACATGGTGGGATTGCTCGAGTTGGGAGGGTCTCCCAAGAAGCCTATGATCATATACCAAAAACAAAGTATGTTTATCTACTTTTATTTAAGTAGGACCAATGTAGCGATATTTATTTCTTCTTGTTTCTATTTTGCGAGATGTCGTTCGAAACTTTATGTTCCAAGACTTGGATGAAGATTTAAGTTTCATGCTGCGGAGAAAGTCGAGGAGTCTTATGGTGTTGGCTCTCCTTCAACATCGTAAACAACAACAAGGTAGACATTTGAAGCGAGCCTCTTTCGTCGGCACCCCACAACTTGCTTTGGAGGTCCATCCCAGCCGGTGGAGAATATTGCGACTCGGACGATCTTGCGGATGAGGATGTCCTGTCGTTGGTTCAACAGGAATAGGCGATAGGTGAAGAGTAGGAAAGGAGCAATGACCAAAGGCGTGAAATCTACCAACAAAGGAAGAATCCTGCACGCCTCGGGAGTGGAGTTGTGATGCGAGAAGAGTGTCGAGGCGAGAAAGTTTGTGAAGTCGCCTTGAATTACCCGATGAATCCGTTGAGGTTCATGGTAAGTAGTTTTCCGTCGTCGAATCATGCGAAATTATAAATTGCACAATTATGTTAGCTGTTATACATTGTGTTGCTCACGGTCTTCCAGACAAAGGAACTCCCAAATGCCTTGGCACATCACGGATTGTTGACCATGTGACCCTCGCAATGGAAGAGTATCTTGGAAAACATGTCTATTGAAAAGTTATGTGACATGCATGATAATGGGGTTCGAGGCGGAATGGATAACCACCGAATGCCCAAACCGAGAGTTGCTCGAATGGGCCAAGCCGAAGCCAAATGTGACGAGATTGAGGAAATGTTGAGAAAACCCCATCGTCCAAGACCTTGAGAAAAGGTGGCCGACTAAGCTGTTGAGCGTGGTAATCTGAAGTTGGAAGAAACCAAGGTTGTCACTCTCACGGTCGAATCAGACACTTGAGGCAAAATGTCTTTGGTGGAAAGTGAAGGCTCGGCTCGGAGAGGTAGAGGTGAAGTTGAGGAGGAGATCGATGGCTTGCGGATGAGGTATAAGATCTTGCAAAAGGATCGTGCGGAGGTTGTTTCAAAGGTGGTGCCTTACATTGCCATGGAGCTTTATCACAGTGATGAATTGGGAGCTCAATTGTGGAAGGTCATCAAATCGACCATATTTAAGTGGACGGTGCTTGGCTGGAGGAGGCTGCCAAAGCAGTAAGCATGTGGACCTCTCTAAGATTGAATGCTCTTGTCCCACTTGAAGGTGAGTATGATGAGGCGGAAATGCATTTGCAAGCTGCAGTACTCCTTCCTTCTTGAGGCTACCAAAGATCCTATGGCGCCTCGAAGATCTCCTTTCCAAGAAACCTCGGAGTTGAAGCCTACCACTCCAACCAAGAAGACTATGTCTACCAAGCCGGTCTCGGTCAACCATCCCCACTCCATCTCCAAAAAGCAAGAATGAAGGCTGCTCTGTTAGCGATAATTTGGTTCAAAGGGTGGCATGTACCCTTAAGACAATTTATTTTATGTGACAATGTGTGTCTTGTCTTCCAAACAATTTAAATACTTTTGATGTATGGCCATGGGCCAAGAACAATTTAAGCGGAGCATAGGCTCCTCATGCAGTGTAAGGGCAATAGTCCTTATTTTGAATGTGACGATGTTGGGGATGTACCCTACACACTTAGTTTATATTTGTTAACTTCGTGCGCCATTTTTTCGACGCTTAAGTTTTACAACCTAAGGTTAAACAACTGATTGTGTGTAAATTACAACACCAAGAATATAATGACCAACTTGATCATTGTGGAGGTCGTGACCCACTCTATCTCAAATCCTTTACATAGTATGACTTTGTAAAAAATTTACAAGTGCCAAAAACTACTAGGAGAGTTAATGTGAATGTTTATATTGGCTTAAATGATAAGGCGTGTATTACACCTCAAGCCATTCGACATTGAAACTCATTAACGACTTAGTGAACAAATCTTTGTGTTTAAGAAACGAAGCAAGAGATTTGTGGGAAATGTCTTATTATCATTGAATTGGTAGGGAGGATTACATCATTCTTGAAATTAAAACTAAGACAACTACCAATAATGTGTGCTTTCCTTGAGAAGCTTCTAATTACAAGAAAAAGATAAAAGTACTTCTTAAACATAGAAATTTCAAAGGTTCGTACCATTCCATGCCACATCGATGGGTTTTCCGAGAAGAGTGGCCAATTTGTAGAGCTCCGTTGCAGTGAGCCCTCAGCTACCATGTAGGGTCCTTCCCAAGTTGGTCCCAACTTTCCACGATACTACTTTTGCTCATGTTGTTGGCGTAGCACATATTCTCAGGTTTGAAAGTGGAAGGTCGACCCTCTTGTTATAGTAGCCTTGATCTTATGTTTGTGCATTGCTTCTCGGATGGAGGCTATTTCTACGCCTTTCTTCTAGTAGATCAAGGTTTTCCACGATTACGTAGAATATTAGTTTTCACATACACATCAAACCATAACACAAAGTGGTGTATGAATGGAATTCTAGAGAGAAAGTTAGAGGTTTAGGGAACTTAGTGAGAGAAAGTGAAAGATACTATTATGAGCTCAACTCTCTACCTTGGAAGGTAGAGAGTATTTATAGTCTTACATAAATCGCCACACATCGGGCGTGGATCGAGGCATACGGTGGGTAAAGACCCGTCCAGCGATTGATGGAATGAGATTTGAAAGACAATCGTGTATTGCTCAATAGAAATTGTTTTGCAATACCACGAAGGTTTTATTGAAAATCAATTATCAATCATAAAACACCTTTTGGTTTGAAAAATGAGTACACGGTCGATGTGCTAAAGAAAAGAGTTGTTAAGCACAAAGACCGGTTTTCAAAGGTATCCGTCGATCCATAACTTTGAACCGGGATTGATTTAAGACTTGAATCGCCCCATTGTTTACATTCGGTTGTCACATGGTTGATCTAATGAATAGATCTCACATGCCACCTACCGAGGAGCTTGTTTGATGTTGGCTCGAAGGTTTCCATCTTCATTGTGAATATGTATGCATATCACTCGGATGTTACAGCAATACCACAAGGATAATCGTAGAACTCAAGATATAATCTCTCTTTCCACATTGTGTGAAGAAGAGTCTTCATTGAAAGTGTCCTAATGAGATTTATTGATGATCTCGTGGCTCTAGACTCAATTTGTGCATATTTGGATCTGTCTCGGAGACTAGGAGAGGTCTCCTTCTTCAATATCAACAATCTCTAAGAGAAGTCGATAGATTATGTCGGTTCCCGTGAGAATGAAACAAGTCCTTTTAAGAGGAACTTGAGTGGTTTGGAAAGTTGAAGTGCGGTCGTCCTTTGGGTCCATGACGTCTTGTCTTCAATACCGATGTTACCATCGAGTAGTATATGAATTGAACCGGTTTACGCCCTAAGGTTGAATAAATAGAGGGCTATTTGTTTTCACCCTTTTCTCATTCAATTCTTTTTAATTCTTCAACCCTTCAATGCTTACAGAGACTTCATAGCAAGAACCTTGTTGGGTTTGTTCGATGCTTGCTCTATCTCGATCCGCACTCTTCCCATATCTCACTTTTCTCCTTTTATCATCATACCTAAGGACTTCTACACTAACTAGTGGATTGTCCTGGGTAGATCCCTCCGGTTACGGCGGATCATGGGAACCAATACCTAACCTTATCATCCTTATATCACCGTACATAAAGTAAAGTTGGTCGGTCTATTTGGTATTGTTCATACGCCATTGAAATTAATTGAAAACCATTTGAAAATTAATCCATATACTTGTGATATATTATCAAAACATTTTGTACACGAATTGTTTTGATATTTTTAGAATAAGTGCTCCCCCTCAACATGTGCATCAAATGTTTGAAATCTTTTTGCACACGGAGGCAAGAGGAAGAAATTATTTCTTTGATTACCATTTTCTAAAAGATATCACCATCACTTCCTTGATCAAATCAAGTAGATATAGCATTCGGGAAGGATGAGGTTTCCATAAATTTGCTCCCCTCAATATGTGCCTCGAGGTTTGAAAAGAGTTTTGCACATACTAGAGGAACACACATGAGATAAGTTGATCACATTTCAAATCATAGGTTTAAGATAGATGCTCCCCTCAACATGTGCATGGAAAATTTGAAATCGTTTGTCACATGTGGGAAGGATAGCATGTACATCCTTATAAAACCATTTACGAATTATCGGTTTAAATCCAATTTAAATCACACATTCTCCCGATCACAATTATCAAATCATTTGAGATTTGTGATCTCTTATTGATTTAAATTGATTTTGAAAGCTTTAAGGGAATTGTGACTTGATTATGAAAGCGTTTTAAGCGATAAGGATCGGATTTTAAGACTTTAAACTCCATTGATAAAACATGCATGTACATCTTTTGAAAACAATTTAATGCCAAATAACTTTTTAATTTAATTGAAATCATTCTCCCCCTCAATCAATGACATAGGTTGTTGATTGAGAGATAGAGATTTTGACAAATAAGTCCTGATGATTATCAAAAATAGATAAATGTTCTCTAGGGGAATAGGAATGCTAGTAGGGAGTTACTACGCTAAGGTTAAGGTTGAGAAGATTATTTTTATCTTTTTATATTTTATGAAAATGGAAAGTCACGAATCTCGGGTATTGGATTTGGGGGTTGGTATTTCTACCGATTACTCTACTATTATCTAATTATCTAAACTAAGGTTGTGGGAGTCTATGTCTAATTAATGTGTGCTCGTATGATAGTTTAAAGATGTGTTTACTTAGTTTGTATTACTCCTTAATTATCTCCTATTAATGGTTGAGTGTCACGTCTTATTCCTAGTTGCGTTGTGTGTCTAAAGTTGTAGGGTATGCGTTTCTCCCTAACTCTTGAACTTACCAAAGGGTCTTGTCTACAAACCCACTAGAGATTATAAACTCCTACTCTAAGGCGCTCTTTGGATGGTTTAGCCTACAATTACTCGGTAATTATACTCTAAGGTTCACAAAGATGAATCAAGCATTAAGTACACAACGAATGACCTATCGCATTACTAGATCATTAATCAACTAAGATAAGAAACAACCAATCAATATTTAATAATTAAGTTTCATACTTCCTAAGCAAACACACAAATAAATTAGCGGACATGGAGAACATGCAAGCATACACACAAATAATCAAAGACATAATTGAATTAATGAAGTAAAGACTTATCTTGATGTAAGATAGGGTTTAAAACCCTAAAATCTTGTACAAGACACCTTAGGTTCGGTTTTAGGTTTTACTCCAAAGACTCTCCACCCAAAGGCGAAAAATTCGGATTCTATATATAAGATTACAATTGCGGACGGCGTCACCTTATGTTTAGTGGCGCCAGTCGTGTCGCCACTCATTAGGGTTTCGTCTTGGCCACGTTAACCTTGCGACGGCGTCACCTTATGTCCGTGTGCCGTCCTCTTCGACTTCGGCGTCGTGCGGATTGCATCTAGGCCGTCGAGTAGCGACGGCCTACTCTTCCACGGCTAGGCGTCGTCACTTGAAAATCTGAGTTTGAGACTGTATCGTCACAATATTTTGGGACGGCGTCGCCATTAACACCTAACGCCGTCGCCTTCTACTTTCGACAAGCGTGAGTGTCTCGATTTTGACTTTGGCCATTTTCTTCATATATTCGCGCCTTTTCGTCCAAATAAGTGCCATTCCGACATTTTGCCTTCACGAGACCTAAAAGTGAAAAGGAACGATATTAAGCAATAACGGATACAAAAGTGATCAAATAAGGACTTAAACGACCCTCAAATGGTACCTTTTAAAACCTTATCGGTTATGTTATTCTTTTACACTCGGGATCTTCTAACTTCTAATTCATTTCTCCTAGTGACTTCATCAGATTTCTTATCTTCCTCGGTGCACTCAACGCAACTAGGTTTACGCCTAGGCTTAAGGATTTCATTACCATCATAAAGCACCTTATGAGCATTTCTAGCCTTTTAATTACCTTTGGATTTGGTTCCTCAACAAGAGGAATGTTATGCTTATCGCTTAAGACTCGATGCTTAGTGATCATGTGAGCGGTTTGAATGGTATTCCTTATACGTACAACTTATTTTCAAGCTTGTTTTCAAAGTTTTTAGATTGGAAAAATCATTCAAAAGTTTTGATTCCTTAGCCTTGAATTCTTGCTTAAGCATTTTAACATTTTCTTGAAGTTCGTGTTTTGCTTAGCGATTTTGGAAAGCTTTTCTTGTAAGGAGTTTAACTCTTGTTTAATACTTCTTCTCTAAAATTACTTTTCTAATAATTATACGCATTTGGATATCCATCTCCCGCTCACGAGTGGTAAGTTCAAACTTAGCACTGTTGTTAAAGATATGGCAACTCGATCCTTATAGGTATTGAGTTCGATGGTCAAGGAATCATTAGGCACAAATGCGGTGTACTCATGCAATTCATAATCATCATTTTGAGAAGAAGATGCATACCTAGGTGCTGCGAAACTTTCATGCAACTTTCCTCTACATTAACGTGCACGGGTTGTGGCGGTGCATCTCTATCTTGGGTACATCCAAAGCTTCCATGGGCGTTCCTTTGCATTAGCTTGCGGGTTATGGTGGTGCACTCTCTCTCTCTTGTGAACATGAGCATGAAGATTCTATTTTAGCATTGTCCGACTCATCATTATTTGTTTTCTCAACATTACGCATTCGGAACACCGATTCTTCCACGGATACATTACCCGACTTATCACAACAATCTCTCAATTGCACGACACTCATTCACTTTTTCATCCTTTGTGCGGTTTCCTCAATGTACTTTTCACATTATCCATGAGTTGGATAAATGTCTCAATAATTCACAATTTCCATTCCGTATGTTTTTGAAGGAAATTCGGTCAAGTGTTGATCGTGTCTATTGAATATTCCCCAACGATGAATGGTGAAATTGTTTGTAGATTTCTTGAAGAGTGCTTTGGAACCATCCTTTTGAACTTCTTCATTGGTAAGTTGCGACTTTAAATGCTCTAAGTTCAACAACAAGCTTCTTGTCAATGTAGGTAAGTCTGGCGGAAAAGAGCACTACATGTTCGATCCCTAGCTATGGATAACAAGCGTATGAGGTGCGGATGAAGTAGTTGATAGGGCTCAATCTTGCATTCCATTTGCATGGCATTACATGGCGGTGCAATTCATTCTCATTGTACTCGGAACATGAAGATCTCACATCCTCGTTGTTTAATTCAAACATCTTTAATCGTTCAATGTAGCATCCATTATCATTATTATCCACGACATCATACAATTTAAGCACTACGAAATCAACGGGTCGATAGAGTAAGACATGATGTGGTAGAATGCACGGATTTTACAAGTCTATGATTTAAACAGAAATAGAATCTTTCATGGGATTTTACTAAAATCAAGACCAAACCGTTAAGCAATGACCAATGGAATGTGTTAAGATGATGATGGATTGACACAATGATAGACAATTGTGTGTTAGGTCTTATGATTGTTTGTGGGATAAGCGGAGATGTTGTTTGGGCGTGATTTGGGTTGGTTGTTGCGATTTTATGGAGAAATTTAGGTCTAAAACTTAAAAGCTCAATAACTTCCTTTCGGAGAGGATTTGGACCTCGAAAATTCGTTTCACGACAGTCGTGAAACCTCACAATATTCAGTTGTTCGGTCGTTTTGGCGGTATTTATTGAAAGCGGAGTTCGGATCAAAAGTTATGGCCGTTTGAAGTTTTGACGTAAAAGTCAACTTTGGTCAAACCTCTTCTTCGTAAAAATCAACCAAGTCGCTATAACCCTTGAACCAAGTCGCTAACACCTAATTCGCTATACCACCAAGTCGCTAAAGTCCCAAGTCGCTAAACAAAGGCAAGTCGCTAAATAGTAACTCGCTAAGCCTCAAGTCGCTAGCAAAATTTGGCGAGATTAAGCTAATCAAGTCGCTAAAGATTCAAGTCGCTAAATAGCAACTCGCTCTTGACCAAGTCGCTAACACCAAGTCGCTACCGTGAGTGGAGAGTCCACTACTTGTCTTTGTAAGTCGCTGGGCCTAAGTCGCTAGCTCAAAACCGCAACTCGCTACAAAATTGTAAAGCAAGTCGCTACTAAGAATAACAATCCGTGGCTCAAGTCGCTAGCAAGAAAATCTCAAAACACCACTTTTCAGTCCAAAACAACCCAACCACGATGATTCAAGCTTACCAAATCAAAACCTAAACACTTGTGATGATTCTAAACACAAAAGTACTATCAAAATCAAAGTTTAACACTAGAAATCACCCAAATGATGCAAAACCACTAAACTTTTCAAACTTAAAACCATCTAAAACCACTAGAAATCCAAAGATGTGTAAGATATGATCTAACCATGGCGCACGATACCAATTGTAGAATATTAGTTTTCACATACACATCAAACCATAACACAAAGTGGCGTATGAATGGAATTCTAGAGAGAAAGTTAGAGGTTTAGGGAACTTAGTGAGAGAAAGTGAAAGATACTATTATGAGCTCCAACTCTACCTTGGAAGGTAGAGAGTATTATAGTCTTACATAAATCGCCACACATCGGTGTGGATCGGGCATCACAGGTGGGTAAAGACCAGTCCATCCTCCACGGTGTTACTTAACTAAATACTACTTAACTTAAAATTGCTACGACTACGAGCTTTCTAATGATTACATATACTTGAGGTGACCGACTCTTTAATACCGGAATTTCTAATTTCTATGATTCTTTCGTCATCTTGGGAGGCATCATCGTTGCCACACGCTCCGTGTGTACAAGTAGTTCAAAGGATGACCGCTTATGTTCCGTATGTTAGGTTGAAGGGGTTTCACCATTGCTTGACTTAGGATCGTCCCGTGAGCCCATAAAACTTGAGGAGCTCGTCCACCCATCCGTGATGAGTTCGCCTAGCCTTTTCTCGATCCCTTTGACGATGTCCCTGTTTGTAACCTCCACATGTCCGTTACCTTGCGGGTGGTGAGCGGATGTCGGGATTGCTTTATGTTGAGCCCTTGGCGAGTCGTGAAGACTCCTTGACAAGCGCTTCCGTTGTCGGATATGATTATGTGGGGCACTCGAATCGCACACAATGGGCTCCCACAAAACTTCTCGATCTGTCTCCTGTTACATAGGCTAGTGGTTTAGCTTCCACCCACTTAGTGAAGTAATCGATCGCTACCGGCAAAATTTGACTCCTCCGGGCGCTACTGGTCATAGGCCTACAATATCGATGCCCCATTGAGAGAAGGGCCATGCGGATGTCACACTTGTCATGTCTTGCTTTGGCATTTTTTGAACGTTTGAGTGTATCTGACAAGCTTCACATTTGAGAATGATTTCAGCTGCGTCCATGTGCATCGAAGGCCAATAGTAGCCCAACTTCATTATCTTCGAGACAACTGAGCGGGGTCCTGCATGAAGACCGCAGGATCCTTCATGGACTTCGGAGATGATGCTCGAAGCTTGCTTGGGGCCTACACATCGTAACCAGGGTGACAAAAATGACCTCCTATATAGGGTTTCCCCAACTTCTGTCTGCTCGAAGCTTGCTTGGGGCCTACACACCGTTCCACCATATTCGTGCGGAGTCTCTGAGCGTGTAAGTGAACATGTGGCATGCTACAGGCATGACCCACTTTGCATTTTGATAGCGCCTTGAATAAGTGGAGAAAGTTATCGAGATCGCCTTTCCCATCGTGGGTGCCTATGAGTAGGCATCTTCACACCGTCGGTAAGGGTGATCCTTGATCCACTTCACGAAAGGTGTGCAAGCTCGAGGCTTCCGTCAGATGAGGGTTGTATGGAGGCGGATAAGCAGTGTAGGGTTATACGGGTTAGGAAATGGTTGTGAGTAGGTAGGGTAAATAGTAGAGGTTGATCTGAAGGGTATACTCCCATTGATTGCGTGAGAACACATCCATAGGGCATTCTTTGGTAATTCGGTTGGGGAGTGAACCATTTGGAGGGTAAGTGTTGTAGGTTTGAGCGGTGGTAGGGATTCATTCCGGAGGGGGTAAATCGATTCATGTTGGAGTATGGAGGTGGATCTCCGACACACGAAAGATAAGAGGGGGTCTGGAGCCCTGTCCCTTCTCTTCCCAAGTGAAGCGACAAGAAGAGGCGGGTTTACCCTCCGGTTTCCTCTGGGGTTGCTTCCTCCGTTGGAGGCGGGTTTCTCTCACTCTCGAGGCAAAGGGAGGCCTTGATTATTTAAGCTTCGATGACTTATACAATAAGTGAGAACTCTTGAAATTGATATCAAGGGTCATTCTACCTATTCTCCAACTTCATCAAACTCGACTTTTGTTAGTGCTACGGTGCTAACACAATGGTGTCATATCTTTGAGAGTCCCACTTCTTCATCGTGACAACGGATCACACACTTCTTACGCAAGTAAATCAAAGTCTAATACTATGATAGAGGATGTGCTTTACTCATTCGTTCTTTGAGGCCGAAGACCACAACGGTTGGCTTATGAAGATTTTGAGCAGATGGATAAATGGGATGCGGAGGTTGGACATCAAATGGCGGATGGCTATGCTTCTTTGTAAAAGTCATGATTTCAAAAGAAGGCAGGAGGAAGATTAGCTACCAAGGAAAAGAGGCAGCCAGGTTTGACAGGAAGAAGATCAGGTGTTTTGAATGCAACCAAGTGGGTCACTTTGCTAGAGAATGCCCAGATAAGAAGGGAAGTGACAGGAGAAGGTATTATGCATTCAAGAACAAGGAAGCTGAGGATCAGAAACCTAACGCTCTATTGTCTCTAGACTCAAGGGTTGACTGGGATGCTCATGTGAATGAAGTTCAGGATGAAAATCCTCAGGTTGGATTGGTTCTTCGATCTTTGTGAGGAATTTGCACTGATGGGCATCACATCTCAGGTACAAAATTGTATTTTTGGTTGTAATGCTAGATATGATGCTCTTAAAAGTGAATTTGATGATGTTAATGGCGAATATAAAGAAAATTTTATTCAGGTCCAAGCCTATAAGAAAACCGTTAAAACTTTAGAAAAGCAAAAGGTTTGGTACCAACAAAATCAATTGGCTCTAGAAGAAAGAATTAAGGTTTTAGAGAGGGATTTGGAAAACACCACTAACTTGTTAAAATTCTCTGAGAAAGAATATGTAAAAGTTAATATAGAAAAAGAGGGTCTGAAGGCTAATTTAGATACAGAGGTGGCTAGACATAAAGAATGGCAAGAACAGGCTAAAAATTTAGACAAATTATGGAGAAGTTCTATATCTGTTAAAACTAATATGTGATTGGGCTTCAAGGACTATATTGGTCCAGATGAGGTATATGACCCTAATGAATATAGTGTTTTCAATTTTGTCAACGATGAGGAGGAAGAAAAATATAAATAAGCTGGTTAAATTTGTGAAACAAGGTGAAATGCATGTTGTTCCTTCCTCAATAAATGGCATTGTTAGACCACCTCACGAGACTCGAGACTTGGATGAATCACATATGACATATGGCCAAAGTCTAATGACTTATCGACAGGCGGTGAAACTAATGATTTTGTCTCTTGTTCTTCCAAAGATAGGACCTCAAGACCACATCTAAAGACTATGCGGTTGTGATTCAAGTGAAGAGTCGCCTCTCCCAAGTCTTTACACATTACCCCGCCCCAAGAGTTGCTATTGATGAATTACCTTCAAAGACAGTTTATTTTAAAACATTTCTTGTTCTTTTGATTACATTAAAACAATTACGGTTTTGGTTGTGGTTTGAATAAGTTTGTTTATGATAATACTTCTCTGTTATGAACAAGCATTTTAAGAAGAAATCATGTTTTGTTTGTGGTAGTACATTTCATCTTATCAAAGATTGTGATTTTTATAAGAAGCAAATGGGTGATTGTACTAATCAACAGAGACATAGACCAATATGGAATGATGTGACCAAAATTCCTCCATTTGTTCTCTCTGGAACACACGTGAGGACTGGCAGAACCAATTCTGCTGGTAGACCAGTTCCTGCTGGTAACCCAGTTTCTGCTGATAGACCATCTTCATCATGTTGGAGAAGAAATGTTCCTAGGCCGTTAATCAGACCTACTAGTACTTATTTTCAAAATGGATATAGGCCTGTTAATAATGACTCATTAAATAAAAGGGGGGCAAGGTGGGATACTGCTATTAAGCCCTCAGCAGGTTGCTCTTGGATACAAAATAGACCATCATTCATGAAGGATTCCAAGAACAATGGTGGATCTCATCAATCTGCAGGTTTTTCTAAAATGATCCACAAGGCAGGCCCAAGTCAGTAATGACTTGGGTCTCCATGTATACTAATGTTGTTGTATATCTTTTAACTTGTAGGATGATCCTCATACAAATAAAGATTTAGGTATTGTTGATAGTGGATGTTCTAGGAGTATGACATGAAACAAAGACAGATTGCATGATTTTGTATCACTTCATGGAGGTACTGTTACATTTGGTGGTGGAGATGGCAAAATCACAGGTAAGGGAACCATTAGAACTTCCAAGCTGGACTTTGAGAATGTGTATTATGTGGAGGAACTTAGAAATTTTAATCTAGTTTCTGTGTATCAAATATGTGACAAGAAAAATTGTGTTCTATTCACTGATACTGAATGTTTTGTACTTTCCAAAGACTTCCAGATACCTGATGATAGTCAAGTTGTGCTGAAGGTACCTAGAAAACATAATCTGTATACATTCAACCTCAATGATGTTCAGCCTGAAGGAGATTTAGCTTGTTTGGTGGCAAAAGCATCCTTTGATGAATCTAATAAATGGCATAGAAGGATGGCTCATGTCAATTTCAAAACTATCAACAAGCTCGCAAAACATGGTTTAGTTCATGGACTTCCTTCCAAAGTCTTTACTAATGAGCACAATTGTGTGGCCTGCAACAAGGGAAAGCGACACAAGGCTTCCTATAAATCCATTCTCGTTGTCGGCACTATTTGAGAATCTTTGCGACTTCTTCACATAGACCTTTTGGTCCCACATCTATCGAAGCATAGATTACAAGTACTATTATGCGGTGGTTCTTGATGACTATAGCGGTATTGTTGGGCATTCTTTTGGGAACTAAGGATGAAACGTTTGGGTTCTTCAAAACTTTATTGCCACAGTTGAGAATCATTGAATAAAAGGTTAAAGCCATCGGTTGTAATAATGGGACGAGTTCAAGAATGCAAAATTAAGCGAGTTGTGTGCTTCTAAGGGATAAAAGGAATTATAGCAATGCAGGACTCCACAACAAAATGGCGTTCTTGAAAGGAAGAACCTGACCCTTATTGAAGCAACAAGGTCTATGCTTGCGATTCAAAGTTACCTACCATGTTCGGGTGAAGCAATTAGTATGCGCTTATTGTTCTCGTGCAAGACACTATTGTTCCCCTAAATATTCGAGGCGATGAACAAGGAAAATAGGTATAATGCTAAGCGGTATAATGACCCCCCCTACGAGGTTCAGTGATCCACATTATCGCTTTGGTCAAATACCACAATGGATGTGCAAGTATTCCTGAAGCCATTTTATACATGGTGGGATTGCTCGAGTTGGGAGGGTCTCCCAAAAGCCTATGATCATATACCAAAAACAAAGTATGTTTATCTACTTTTATTTAAGTAGGACCAATGTAGCGATATTTATTTCTTCTTGTTTCTATTTTGCGAGAGATGTCGTTCGAAACTTTATGTTCCAAGACTTGGATGAAGATTTAAGTTTCATGCTCATGAGAAAGGCGAGGAGTCTTATGGTGTTGGCTCTCCTTCAACATCTGTAAACAACAACAAGGTAGACATTTGAAGCGAGCCTCTTTCGTCAAGACCCCACAACTTGCTTTGGAGGTCCATCCCAACCGGTGGAGAATATTGCGACTCGGACGATCTTGCGGATGAGGATGTCCACTGTCGTTGGTTCAACAGGAATAGTGATAGGGTGAAGAGTAGGAAAGGAGCAATGACCAAAGCGTGAAATCTACCAACAAAGGAAGAATCCCACACGCCTCAGGGAGTGGAGTTGTGATGCGAGAAGAGTGTCGAGGCGAAAAGTTTGTGAAGTCGCCTTGAATTACCGATGAATCCGTTGAGGTTCATGGTAAGTAGTTTTCCGTCTGAATCATGCGAAATTATAAATTGCACAATTATGTTAGCTGTTATACATTGTGTTGCTCACGGGTCTTCGAGACAAAGGAACTCCCAAATGCCTTGGCTGTCACGGATTGTTGACCATGTGACCCTCCGCAATGGAAGAGTATCTTTGGAAAACATGTCTATTGAAAAGTTATGTGACATGCATGATAATGGGGTTGCGAGGCGACGATAATGGATAACCACACGAATGCCCAAACCGGAGAGTTGCTCGAGGCGTGGCCAAGTGGAAGCCAAATGTGACGAGATTGAGGAAATGTTGAAAAAACCCCATCGTCCAAGACCTTGAGAAAAGGTGGCCCACTAAGCGTTGAGCGTGGTGTCTGAAGTTGGAAGAAGCCAAGGTTGTCACTCTCGCGGTCGAATCGACACTTGAGGCAAAATGTCTTTGGGGTGGAAAGTGAGAAGGCTCGGCTCGGAGAGGTAGAGGTGAAGTTGAGGAGGAGATCGATGGCTTGCGATGAGGTATAAGATCTTTGCAAAAGGATCGTGCGGAGGTTGTTTCAAAGGTGGTGCCTTACATTGCCATGGAGCTTTATCACGGCGATGAATTGGGAGCTCAATTGTGGAAGGTCATCAAATCGACCATATTTAGTGGGCGGTGCTTGGCTTGGAGGAGGCTGCCAAAGCAGGTAAGCTTTGTGAACCTCTCTAAGATTGAATGCTCTTGTCCCACTTGAGGTTTGAGTATGATGAGGCGGAAATGCATTTGCAAGCTGAGTACTCCTTCCTTCTGAGGCTACCAAAGATCCTATGGCCCCTCGAAGATCTCCTTTCCAAGAAACCTCGGAAGTTGAAGCCTACCACTCCAACCAAGAAGACTATGTCTACCAAGCCAGTCTCAGTGCAACCATCCCCCACTCCATCTCCAAAAAAGCAAGAATGAAGGCTGCTCTATTAGCAGTAATTTGGTTCCAAAGGGTGGCATGTACCCTTAAGACAATTTATTTTATGTGACAATGTGTGTCTTGTCTTCCAAACAATTTAAATACTTTTGATGTATGGCCATGGGCCAAGAACAATTTAACTGGAGCATAGGCTCCTCATGCAGGTGTAAGGCAATAGTCCTTATTTTGAATGTGACAGTGTTGGGGATGTACCCCTACACACTTAGTTTATATTTGTTAACTTCTCGTGACGCCATTTTTTCGGCGCTTAAGTTTTACAACCTAAGGTTAAACAACTTTGATTGTGTGTAAATTACAACACCAAGAATATAATGACCAACTTGATCATTGACAGAGGGTCGCGACCCACTCTATCTCAAATCCTTTACATAGTATGACTTTGTAAAAAAAAATTACAAGTGCCAAAAACTACTAGGAGAGTTAATGTGAATGTTTATATTGGCTTAAATGATAAGGCGTGTATTACACCTCAAGCCATTCGACATTGAAACTCATTAACGACTTGGCTGAACAAATCTTTGTGTTTAAGAAACGAAGCAAGAGATTTGTGGGAAATGTCTTATTTATCATTGAATTGGTAGGGAGGATTACATCATTCTTGAAATTAAAACTAAGACAACTACCAATAATGTGTGCTTTCCCTTGAGAAGCTTCTAATTACAAGAAAAAGATAAAAAGTACTTCTTAAACATAGAACTTTCAAAGGTTCGTACCATTCCATGTCTGTCGATGGGTTTCCGAGAAGAGTGGCCAATTTGTAGGCTCCGTTCTTGTGAGCCTCGGCTACCATGTAGGGTCCTTCCCAAGTTGGTCCCGGCTTTCCTGATACTACTTTGCTTTCATGTTGTTGAGGCGTAGCACATATTCTCGAGTTTGAAAGTGGAAGGTCGACCCTCTTGTTATAGTAGCCTTGATCTTATGTTTGTGCATTGCTTCTCGGATGGAGGCTATTTTGCCTTTCTTCTAGTAGATCAAGGTTTTCCACGATTACATAGAATATTAGTTTTCACATACATCAAACCATAACACAAAGTGGTGTATGAATGGAATTCTAGAGAGAAAGTTAGAGGTTTAGGGAACTTAGTGAGAGAAAGTGAAAGATACTATTATGAGCTCCAACTCTCTACCTTGGAAGGTAGAGTATTTATAGTCTTACATAAATCGCCACACATCGGTGTGGATCGGGCATACGGTGGGTAAAGACCGTCCAGCGATTGATGGAAAGAGATTTGAAAGACAATGTGTATTGCTCAATAGAAATTGTTTTTGCAATACCACGAAGGTTTTATTAAAATCAATTATCAATCATAAAAACACCTTTTGGTTTGAAAAATGAGTACAGTCGATGTGCTAAAGAAAAGAGTTGTTAAGCACAAAGACCGGTTTTCAAAGGTATCCGTCAATCCATAACTGAACCGGGATTGATTCAAGACTTGAATCGCCCATTGTTTCTGCTCGGTTGTCACGTGGTTGATCTAATGAATAGATCTCACATGCCACCTACCGGAGCTTGTTTGATGTTGGCTCGAAGGTTTTCCATCTTCATTGTGAATATGTATGCATATCACTCGGATGTTACGGCAATACCACAAGGATAATCGTGGGACTCAAGATATAATCTCTCTTTCACATTGTGTGAAGCGAGAGTCTTCATTGAAAGTGTCTAATGAGATTTATTGATGATCTCGTGGCTCTAGACTCAATTTGTGCATATTTGGATCTGTCTTGGGAGACTAGGAGAGGTCTCCTTCTTCAATATCAACAATCTCTAAGAGAAAGTCGATAGATTATGTCGGTTCCCGTGAGAATGAAACAAGTCCTTTTAAGAGGAACTTGAGTGGTTTGGAAAGTTGAAGTGCGGTGCGTCCTTTGGGTCCATGACGTCTTGTCTTCAATACCGATGTTACCATCGATAGTATATGAATTGAACCGGTTTACGCCCTAAGGTTGAATAAATGGAGGGCTATTTGTTTTCACCCTTTTCTCATTCAATTCTTTTAATTCTTCAACCCTTCAATGCTTACGAGACTTCATAGCAAGAACCTTGTTGGGTTTGTTCGATGCTTTGCTCTATCTCGATCCGCACTCTTCCCATATCTCACTTTTCTCCTTTTATCATCATACCTAAGGACTTCTACACTAACTAGTGGATTGTCCTGGGTAGATCCCTCCGGATTCGGCGGATCATGGAACCAATACCTAACCTTATCATCCTTATATCACCGTACATAAAGTAAAGTTGGTCGGTCTATTTGGTATTGTTCATCGCCATTGAAATTAATTGAAAACCATTTGAAAATCAATCCATATACTTGTGATATATTATCAAAACATTTTGTACACAATTGTTTTGATATTTTTAGAATAAGTGCTCCCCCTCAACATGTGCATCAAATGTTTGAAATCTTTTGCACACGGAGGCAAGAGGAAGAAATTATTTCTTTGATTACCATTTTCTAAAGATATCACCATCACTTCCTTGATCAAATCAAGTAGATATAGCATTTCGGGAAGGATGAGGTTTCCATAAATTTGCTCCCCTCAATATGTGCCTCGAGGTTTGAAAGAGTTTTGCACATACTAGAGGAACTTGCACGATGAGATAAGTTGATCACATTTCAAATCATAGGTTTAAGATAGATGCTCCCCTCAACATGTGCATGGAAAATTTGAAATCGTTTGTCACATGTGGGAAGGATAGCATGTACATCCTTATAAAACCATTTACGAATTATCGGTTTAAATCCAATTTAAATCACACATTCTCCCAGATCACAATTATCAAATCATTTGAGATTTGTGATCTCTTATTGATTAAATTGATTTTGAAAGCTTTTAAGGGGAATTGTGACTTGATTATGAAAGCGTTTTAGCGATAAGGATCGGATTTTAAGACTTTAAACTCCATTGATAAAACATGCATGTACATCTTTTGAAAACAATTTAATGCCAAATAACTTTTAATTTAATTGAAATCATTCTCCCCTCAATCAATGACATAGGTTGTTGATTGAGAGATAGAGATTTTGACAAATAAGTCGATGATTATCAAAATAGAGACCGAGTTATTTTCAAAGCATTTAGTTTCAATGAGATAAATGTTTATAGAATCGAGCATGGAATTTTGAAAGCATGATAAAACATGGCTCTGTTATTTCTTTAAAAACCGGTTATTGCGGAAAATGACAATAAAACATTTTTTCTCTTTCTCCCAAAAATATTTTTTTGATTTTTTTTTTTTGAAATTTTTTTTTTTTTTTTTTATATATATAAAATTCGAACAACATCTAAAGTCCGTGTCATTCTTTGAATGACAACATCAAGACCGTAGATATTATCGAATCGAGAGAAACATGACAAAATGACAATATTTTTGAAGATTTTTGAATTTTTCAAATTTTATGGATTTTGAAAGTTTTATATTTTTCTATTTGATTTTTTGAATAAATATTTACAAGTGATAAATGAAGATAGACCTTTACTCCTCGTCTTCCTCTGAAGGCGTTTGAGTGTTACGGTTGAAGGCTTTTCAAGCCTAGTCGTGGAAGTATGCACTCAAGCGTTCTCTTGGAAGAGCTTTGGTGAAGATGTCGCTGGCGGTATTCGGACCTCGCAAAATAGAGTTCCACCACACCTTTTCCACTTGTTCCACGATGAAATGATGTCGAATGTCGATATGCTTTGCTCTTGAGTGTTGAGCGTTGTTGCATGATAGAGCAATAGCACTTTTATTATCACGATGCGGAGGGGTTTTGTTGAATTCAAAGCCATAGTCGGATAATTGAGATCTCATCCATAAGATTTGAGCACAACAAGATGACATGGCTATGTATTCAACCTCTGTAGAGGAAATAGAAGTACTCATTTGCTTCTTTGAGGACCACTAACAAGCTTATCACCCAAAAGCGAGCACCTCGGATGTACTTGACAAGTATCTTGACACCGCATGATCGGCATCTGCATAGGTCATTAGTGACATACGGTGTCCTTCGGTACCAAAGACCCATATTGATGGTTCCTTGGAGTACCGAAGACCCGTTTAACCGCTTCAAGGTGCTTTTTAGTAGGCTTAGCACGGTATCTAGCACACATGCAAGCAATGAACAAGATGTACGGTCTACTAGCGTTGAGGTACATCGGGGATCAATCATACTACGATATTTCGTTTGGTCAATCATGATCCACGAGTGGTCCTCATCTAGTTTGGTTCGATCAATCATGGGGGTGTCAGCGGTCACTTAAATCAAATCAAATTTCTTTAAGATCTACATTGCATATTTAGATTGATTTATGAAAATGCCTCAGGGACTTTGTGAAATTTGTAATCCCAAGAAAAATGACATTTGTCCCATCATTGACATTTGAAATTTTGAACTCATTTCATTTGAAAACGATCACATTCCATTGGGTGCAGCCGAGGCAAAAATAATATCATCAACATAAATTTGAACATGAATTAAATGTTTGCGACTTCGGTGAACAATGTTGGATCAAGCGCTCCTTTGCTAAATCCGTAGATAGAAGAAACTTTGTGATGTATCATACCATGCCCTTGGAGCTTGCTTTAAACCGTAAAGAGCCTTCTTCAAGCGATAAGCGTGAGTAGGATCTTGTTGATTAACAAATCCTTGATTGGTGGCGTGAGCGACTTCTTTAAGGTCTCCGATTCGAAATGCCGTCTTCGCATCCATCGATAGACTACCATGTTCTTACTAGCGACATTAGCCAAAAGATTTTGATTGCCTCGATTCGAGCAGGAGCAAAAGATTCTTCAAAGTCAATACCCTCCTCTTGGCGGTATCCTTTAGCGACTAATCGAGCCTTGTTCTTCAACACATCACCATGCTCATCAAGTTTCACTTTGAAGATCCATTTTAGAGCAATAATCATTGCACAATCTGGAGCGGTAATAACTCCCATAAATCAAGTCGATCAAACTCATGAATTTATTCTTGCATGGCATTGAACCAACTATCTTCATTCATGGCGGTTTTGACATCTTTAGGTTCGATCTTAGAGTGCGGAGTTGAAGAAGCACCATAAGGCATCGGTTGCAAGTTGTTTCCGTGTGGATCTTGGGCGAGAGGATTTCCAATGATGTTGTCTAATGGATGTTCGTGAGTCCATTTTACGAGGTGTTCATGTGGTAGTTGTTGAGGGGTGAAGTAGCAGTCGATGTCTCACGAAGAAGATGGTTACGATGAAGATTCGAGGAGCAAATATGTTTTCAAATGGAGCATCTTCGGGGTAGCAAAGGATTAACTTCATCATTGATGCTGACACGGTTCCATGATGTACAATCGAAGATTGATGATTTGTTGATGAGGCGAGTGATCGGCGCTTCTTGACTTAATGAGATTGAGGCGAAGGGTTGACTTCATTCACGAGGATAGGAGCGACCTCTGTTGATGGATTGACATTTCATCGACATTTGTTTCATAGTATTCATCAAACATCGGATCGAACAATTTCCTTAAATCATCTTGATGGAGGTACATATGGGTATTGGAGGGATTTGGTACAAGGATGAACCAATGGACTTGTTTTGAAGTGAGGGTCAGGCTGGATTGTCCGGAGCCATATGACCAGCTGCGATAGAAACTCTCTCGACTATCTTTATCAACCCATATGTAGACAATTTGAAGTGACCATGATGAAGAAAACTGATATACCAAACTTGGGCGAAGAAGAATTCCACGCATTTGCATCTTAAGCTTGCACTAATGTTGGAAGAGCGATTATAGAATTTATGCTTCAAGCAAATCTCTAAGTACTCGATACTCGACCAAAGTATGAGACTTTAACACCTCTTGCGATTATCCACAACGTCATATTAGTGTGTCCTTGAGTAAAACTACGTAACTCCTTAAAGTGATAGTTAACGGATCTTCAACCATCCATCCCGACGGTGGTAACTAGATAAACAAAGTCTTCAACTTAAAATTCTTAGAACCGAGCAAGTTATCAAATAAGAACACGCCTTTGAAATTTAACTTCAATCTCAAATAAGTGATAATTGATTAACTCCGAAGTAATCGACTTGTGTCAAATGCCCAACACGTGAATAAGCGTACAATAGGATGTCGTCGATCCACCGAATGAGCCGGAACAAATGATTTCTCGACATTAATGCATTCTTCCTAAAGGTATACATGTCGAGGCGATCGGAAGATTCACCACAAATGTCTTGACGAATGAGGTAGTCATTTTCCTTAATGTTCATGTGGTTGATTTATAGCGTGCACAATGAGAGGAACAATAATCCGTAAAGATTTGGCAAAGGAATACCAAAGAGCGGATCATTATCCATGAACAACAATCCGTGAAGATTTGGCACGGGGAATACCAAAGAGCGGATCATTATTCAATAGTGCAACTTACAATATCATGATAGTCATTATAAGCGTCTTGTGAAATAGCGGAGATAAGGTTTCTTGAGAATTCCAAGAAGTACTTCTTAGATGGTGAACCAATTGAGTCAATAGAAGCGGAGCATGAGCTTGTTTGGATGATCAACATTCGTTAGAGGTTGAAAGTACTCATCAAACATATCTTTGAAAAACAATGAATCCCAAACATTGATTCCCAATTATCCTTAGTAAGTGAAGCATTAGGCGTTGGAGGAGAGTCATCAAAGATCAAAACAATGAATCCCAGTTATCCATAGTATATTCATTCTTCATCAAAAAGAATATACACTCATCATCATCAAAAATTAAGTCGTATAACCATTATTCAAACATCCATCATCATGTAGTATATTCACTCTTCTCCCCCTCAAAAATTGCATTCGAATTTGCTATTTTTGATTTAACAAGAGAATAAGAGTATACACCAATGAACGTAGATCCACTTGATGACTGAATGAGTGTGGAAAAACATGAAGCTTGTTGATGAAGAATGTAGATGAGTATGGCCATTCATGAGAGAATTTCTCTTTAGTCGAAGATAAAGCGCGTAAGAGCGTACACTTTTCTTTTCTTTGAATAACGGGGCTGAAGTGTTATCTGCAGACACCATAATGAAGAAGTACGAGGCTGAGGCGATTTGAATAGGCGTCATTGTTAAGAGCCCGGTCATATGTTTAGAGCGCCGAATCCAAATACCAAGGACGATTTATGCGACTGCTTTGGACAATGAGACGAAGACGAGAATGGAAACATTGGATCCCACGTGTTGATGGGTTCCTTTTGGTTAGCATAAATAGTCTTTGAATCGTGAAACACTAGATGCAATGGCATTATCCTAGGAGTGAACTAGTAGAAGCATCGGACTTAGTCAAATGACATTTTGTGCTTAATGGGATTATTCTACAGGTTGGCTTCCAA
This sequence comes from Chrysanthemum lavandulifolium, assembly GCA_022545495.1. Lineage (NCBI taxonomy): Eukaryota > Viridiplantae > Streptophyta > Magnoliopsida > Asterales > Asteraceae > Chrysanthemum > Chrysanthemum lavandulifolium. The sequence continues at coordinate 123,482,998 of CM040243.1, forward strand.
ACCTTAACGAGCACTATTCTAGGCATAGTGGATCTAGCTAAGGGGTAAGGTTTGTCATTCGTTAATATTAATACCTGTGGGCTTCCACGAAATCCTACATTTGTAAACACATTCCACTGGGTTTCCAAGATTGTTATCTGTTTAGCTCTCAAAGCTTTCTTAAGCGGGTTATGAATTTTAGACCTCGAAATAACACATCACATTTATCATGATTACCATAAAATAAACATTTTTACATGTTTTGCGAACAAACATGAGGCCTCGAATTAATTTCGATAGCTTAGAGCTAATACTAGAACTAACACGATTCTTTTGTTCAAATCAAACTTCTTGTCCCTATGGTGTTCTTTAACTTCCTTATCATGAACACTTTTAGTTTGCGTAATCCTATCCTTCTTTGCATTGCTTCTAGGTTTTGACCCGCTAACTTTAGTGTCAATCTTAACATCTGTAGAAGTAACGATGGGAACATTACATGGCTTCACTACTTTACGCATTTACGGTCTAGAAGTGCTAGGATCCGAAATTCTAGGAGGCACATCAAGGTTGCTTGCTTGAATTTTGACATGGAACAAGGCATATCAAGGGTCACATGCTTGGCTTTAGGCATAGAACAAGGCACAACTATTCTATCTAGCCTATTGCTAGATTTTGGACTTGTGACAATTACATACTCTAAGAGTTCACGAGATGGTTTGGCATCCATGCGAGCATAGGCTATAGTACTATCAAAGGTTTTCTAATCTTTCATCTTCAACAATCTCACGGAGACCCTTCAAGCTGTTCTTAAGGTATGAGAGATATGCTTTATGTGCAAGTTCATTATTCCTAATGGGCGGGGAATATATAACATATCGATAGCATATTTATCCTGGCGAAACCTTAGGAGCAGTATTTGCAATTTGGGATTGGCAACTTTCCTTTCACCTCACGCTTGATTCTCAATATTGTTAAGTAAAGAAGTTATCTTTTCAATTTGTTTATCATGATTAACTTTAAATGAATCACATAACTCTTTGTTTTGATCATTAACCTTTGAAATTTCACTTTAAAACAATCATTTTCCTTTTGCAAGTTATCAATTATGTTTTGAAGTTGGAAATTAGAGAATCTAAATGAGGAGGCATATGGGAACCGATCACATCCTTCTTTTCACCTTTCGGTTGTGAAATTTGGGCTTTCAATCTTTTGATCGTGTTATAATGAGCTCGAATTTGTTCATCACGTTTGCTAATTTCAAAAGCGCATCAAACTCGGGAGCATCGGAGGATGTCTTGATATTTGAGGTTTTAACATTTTCTTTGAGATGTTGATGTTTTAATTGCAAAGCAAGATGTTCAACTTCTAATTTAGAATAATGTTTGACCAAGTTATCATGATCATCTGTTCTATTTTCTCATGCAATTTTGAATTTGTTGTTTCAAGCTCAATGACACGATCATGGGAGACTTTCGAGCAACGATAATTCATGAAATTGAGAAGCATTAATGGAACAATTTGTAGCAATGAAAAACACATCTTGAGCAATACATTGAAATCGATTCTCATTCGATTGTATGCAAGTTCTTCCTCTCAATCTCATTACATTTTAATTCTCTCTCATAATCACTAACCTCAACAATCATTGCATCAAATTCCTTTTCCATTTCTTTAATGTACGAATTCATTCCTTTTTAAGACTCTCAAAATGATCTTTTAGTTGTTTAAAGAAAGGCATGACTTGAGTTAAATAACATTCTTTAGTTTGCTCAAACCCTTTCTCCTTCAATAATACCAATGGGTGTGATCCTTTTCTTGCAAGTTTTCTCAAAATCAACAAATAGTTGAAAGATAACATATTGACTAATTAAGGTCTTGCTTTTAGTGGCAATTGTTCTAGGAACAAGATGCATTGGTGTATTCGGAGGATACACGATCGCTCTAGGCATTTTCCTAAGGGAGGTTCGTTACAACAAGATTCTACGCTTTTGCTTATCTAAATCCTTTTCCGAACACTTGTTCGGGGGTTAATAAGTCCGAGGCTTAAACTTGTTCGAGGAGATCCAATTTTCTTTAGTGTAATTATGGGGTTTGATCGTTATTGATAACGCTACACGCGTCGTTCGGGGTCAAAGGAACTTCCTTTTCTTGAGCAAGTTTTATAACACCCTAGCGATGAACCTAATCGTTGTAGTGTAGTAATTAGGGTAAGCCACGGGTATTGATATCGTTCTCTGGGGAATAGGAATGCTAGTAGGGAGTTACTACGCTAAGGTTAACGTTGAGGAAGATTATTTTTATCTTTTATATTTTATGAAAAATGGAAAGGTACGAATCTCGGGTATTGGATTTGGGGGTTGGTATTTCTACCGATTACTCTACTATTATCTAATTATCTAAACTAAGGTTGTGGGAGTCTATGTCTAATTAATGTGTGCTCGTATGATAGTTTAAAGATGTGTTTACTTAGTTTGTATTACTCCTTAATTATCTCCTATTAATGGTTGAGTGTCACGTCTTATTCCTAGTTGCGTTGTGTGTCTAAAGTTGTAGGGTATCGTTTCTCCCTAACTCTTGAACTTACCAAAGGGTCTTGTCTACAAACCCACTAGAGATTATAAACTCCTACTCTAAGGCGCTCTTTGGATGGTTTAGCCTACAATTACTCGGTAATTATACTCTAAGGTTCACAAAGATGAATCAAGCATTAAGTACACAGCGAATGACCTATCGCATTACTAGATCATTAATCAACTAAGATAAGAAACAACCAATCAATATTTAATAATTAAGTTTCATACTTCCTAAGCAAACACACAAATAAATTAGCGGGACATGGAGAACATGCAAGCATACACACAAATAATCAAAGACATAATTGAATTAATGAAGTAAAGACTTATCTTGATGTAAGATAGGGTTTAAAACCCTAAAATCTTGTACAAGACACCTTAGGTTCGGTTTTAGGTTTTACTCCAAAGACTCTCCACCCAAAGGCGAAAAATTCGGATTCTATATATAAGATTACAATTCGGCGGCGTCACCTTATGTTTAGTGGCGCCGTGTGTCGCCGCTCGTGGGGTTTCGTCTTGGCCACGTTAACCTTGCGACGGCGTCACCTTATGTCGTGTGTGACGTCCTCTTGACTTCGGCGTCGTGGATTGCATCTAGGCCGTGCGAGTAGCGACGACCTACTCTTCCACGGACTAGGCGTCGTCACTTGAAAATCTGAGTTTGAGACCCGTATCGTCACAATATTTTTGGGACGGCGTCGCCATTAACACTGACGCCGTCGCCTTCTACTTTCGACAATCATGAGTGTCTCGATTTTGACTTTGGCCATTTTCTTCATATATTCGCCTTTTCGTCCAAATAAGTGCCATTCCGACATTTTGCCTTCACGAGACCTAAAAAGTGAAAAGGAACGATATTAAGCAATAACGGATACAAAAGTGATCAAATAAGGACTTAAACGACCCCTCAAAATGGTACCTTTTAAAACCTTATCGGTTATGTTATTCTTTTACACTCGGGATCTTTTAACTTCTTATTATTTTCTCCCTAGTGACTTCATCGATTTCTTATCTTCCTCGATGCACTCAACGCAACTAGGTTTACGCCTAGGCTTAAGGATTTCATTACCATCATAAAGCACCTTATGAGCATTTCTAGCCTTTTAATTACCTTTGGTTTGGTTCCTCAACAAGAGGAATGTTATGCTTATCGCTTAAGACTCGATGCTTAGTGATCATGTGAGCGGTTTGAATGGTATTCCTTATACGTACAACTTATTTTCAAGCTTGTTTTTCAAAGTTTTTAGATTGGAAAAATCATTCAAAAGTTTTGATTCCTTAGCCTTGAATTCTTGCTTAAGCATTTTAACATTTTCTTGAAGTTCGTGTTTTTGTAGCGCTTTGGAAAGCTTTTCTTGTAAGGAGTTTAACTCTTGTTTTAATACTTCTTCTAAAATTACTTTTTCTAATAATTATGCGCATTTGGATATCCATCTTACGCTCACGGTGGTAAGTTCAAACTTAGCACTGTTGTTCGTATATGGCAACTTGATCCTTATAGGTATTGAGTTCATTGGTCAAGGAATCATCGAGCACAAATGCAAGGTACTCATGCAATTCATAATCATCATTTTGAGAAGAAGATGCATACCTAGGTGCTGCGAAACTTTCATGCAACTTTCCTCTGCATTAACGTGCACGAGGTTGTGGCGGTGCATCTCTATCTTGGGTACATCCAAGCTTCCATGGGCGTTCCTTTGCATTAGCTTGCACGGGTTGTGATTGGTGCACCTCTCTCTTGTGAACATGAGCATGAAGATTCTATTTTAGCATTGTCCGACTCATCATTATTTGTTTTCTAACATTACGCATTCAAAGAACACCGATTCTTCCACGGATACATTACCCAACTTATCACAACAATCTCTCAACCGCACGACACTCATTCACTTTTCATCCTTTTGTGCGGTTTCCTCAATGTACTTTTTCACATTATCCATGAGTTGGATAAATGTCTCAATGAATTCACAATTTCCATTCCGGTATGTTTTTGAAGGAAATTCGGTCAAGTGTTGATCGTGTCTATTTGAATATTCCCCACCGATGAATGGTGAAATTGTTTGTAGATTACTTGAAGAGTCGCCTTTGGAACCATCCTTTTGAACTTCTTCATTGGTAAGTTGCGACTTTAAATGCTCTAAGTTCAACAACAAGCTTCTTGTCAATGTAGGTAAGTCTGGCATGAAAAGAGCACTACATGTTCGATCTGACTATGGATAACAAGCTGTATGAGGTGCGGATGAAGTAGTTGATAGGGCTCAATCTTGCATTCCATTTGCATGGCATTCAGTAGCGGTGCAATTCATTCTCATTGTACTTTCGAACATGAAGATCTCACATCCTCGTTGTTTAATTCAAACATCTTTAATCGTTCAATGTAGCATCCATTATCATTATTATCCACATCATACAATTTAAGCATACGAAATCACCGGGTCGGTGAGTAAGACATGATGTGGTAGAATGCACGGATTTTACAAGTCTATGATTTAAGCAGAAATAGAATCTTCGCGGATTTTACTAAAATCAAGACCAAACCGTTAAGCAATGACCAATGGAATGTGTTAAGATGGTGATGGATTGACACAATGATAGACAATTGTGTGTTAGGTCTTATGATTGTTTGTGGGATAAGCGGAGATGTTGTTTGGTGTGATTTGGGTTGGTTGTTGCGATTTTATGGAGAAATTTAGGTCTAAAAACTTAAAAGCTCAATAACTTCCTTTCGAAGAGGATTTGGACCTCGAAAAATTCATTTCACGACACCGTCGTGAAACCTCACAATATTCAGTTGTTCCGATCGTTTTGACAGTATTTCACGAAAACGGAGTTCTGGATCAAAAGTTATGGCCGTTTGAAGTTTTGACGTAAAAGTCAACTTTGGTCAAACCTCTTCTTCGTAAAAATCAACCAAGTCGCTATAACCCTTGAACCAAGTCGCTAACACCTAATTCGCTATACCACCAAGTCGCTAAAGTCCCAAGTCGCTAAACAAAGGCAAGTCGCTAAATAGTAACTCGCTAAGCCTCAAGTCGCTAGCAAAATTTGGCGACAATTAAGCTAATCAAGTCGCTAAAGATTCAAGTCGCTAAATAGCAACTCGCTCTTGACCAAGTCGCTAACACCAAGTCATTACCCGTGGTGGAGAGTCCACTACTTGTATTGTAAGTCGCTAGGCCTAAGTCACTAGCTCCAAAAACTGCAACTCGCTACAAAATTGTAAAGCAAGTCGCTACTAAGAATAACAATCCGTGGCTCAAGTCGCTAGCAAGAAAATCTCAAAAACACCACTTTTCAATCCAAAAACAACCCAACCACGATGATTCAAGCTTACCAAATCAAAACCTAAACACTTGTGATGATTCTAAACACAAAAGTACTATCAAAATCCAAACTTTAACACTAGAAATCACCCAAATGATGCAAAACCACTAAACTTTTCAAACTTAAAACCATCTAAAACCACTAGAAATCCAAAGATGTGTAAGATATGATCTAACCATGGCGCTCGATACCAATTGTAGAATATTAGTTTTCACATACACATCAAACCATAACACAAAGTGGCGTATGAATGGAATTCTAGAGAGAAAGTTAGAGGTTTAGGAACTTAGTGAGAGAAAGTGAAAGATACTATTATGAGCTCAACTCTCTACCTTGGAAGGTAGAGAGTATTTATAGTCTTACATAAATCGCCACACATCGGGCGTGGATCGTGCATACGGTGGGTAAAGACCGTCCGTCCTCCACGGTGTTACTTAACTAAATACTACTTAACTTAAAATTGCTACGACTACGAGCTTTCTAATGATTACATATACTTGAGGTGACCGACTCTTTAATACCTGGAATTTCTAATTCCTAACAGATTCTTTCGTCATTTTGGGAGGCATCATACGTTGCCACACGCTCCGTGTGTACAAGTAGTTCCAAAGGGATGACCGCTTATGTTCCGTATGTTAGGTTGAAGGGGGTTTCACCATTGCTTGACTTAGGATGCGTCCTGTGAGCCCATAAAACTTGAGGGAGCTCGTCCACCCATCTGTGATGAGTTCGCCTAGCCTTTCTCGATCCCTTTGACGATGTCCTGTTTGTAACCTCCACTTGTCCGTTACCTTGCGGGTGGTGAGCGGATGTCGGTGATTGCTTTATGTTGAGCCCTTGGCGAAGTCGAGAAGACTCCTTGACAAACCGCTTCCCGTTGTCGATATGATTATGTGGGGCACTCGAATCTGCACACAATGGGCTCCCACAAAAACTTCTCGATCTGTCTCCCTGTTACATAGGCTAGTGGTTTAGCTTCCACCCACTTAGTGAAGTAATCGATCGCTACCAGCAAGAATTTGACTCCTCCGGGCGCTACAGTCATAGGCCCTACAATATCGATGCCCCATTGAGAGAAGGGCCATGCGGATGTCACACTTGTCATGTCTTGCTTTGGCATTTTTTGAGCGTTTGAGTGTATCGACAAGCTTCACATTTGAGAATGATTTAATGCGTCCATGTGCATCGAAGGCCAATAGTAGCCCAACTTCATTATCTTCGAGACAATCGAAGGGGTCTGCATGAAGACCGCAGGATCCTTCATGGACTTCGGAGATGATGCTCGAAGCTTGCTTGGGGCCTACACATCGTAACAAGGGTGACAAAAATGACCTCCTATATAGGGTTTCCCCAACTTCTGTCTGCTCGAAGCTTGCTTGGGGCCTACACACCGTTCCACCATATTCGTGCGGAGTCTCTGAGCGTGTAAGTGAACATGTGGCATGCTACAGGCATGACCCACTTTTGCATTTTGATAGCGCCTTCGAATAAGTGGAGAAAGTTATCAGGATCGCCTTTCCCATCGTAGGTGCCTATGTGAGTAGGCATCTTCACACCGTCGGTGTAGGGGTGATCCTCGATCCACTTCACGAAGGTGTGCAAGCTCGGAGGCTTGATGCAGTGAGGGTTGTATGGAGGCGGATAAGCAGTGTAGGGTTATACGGGTTAGGAAATGGTTGTGAGTAGGTAGGGTAAATAGTAGAGGTTGATACGAAGGGTATACTCCCATTGATTGCGTAGGAACCCGTCCATAGGGCATTCTTGGTAATTCGGTTGGGAGTGAACCATTTGGAGGGTAAGTGTTGTAGGTTTGAGCGGTGGTAGGGATTCATTCCCGAGGGGTAACGATTCATGTTGGAGTATGGAGGTGGATCTCGACATACGAAACATAAGAGGGGTCTTGGAGCCCTGTCCTTCTCTTCCCAAGTGAGCGACAGAAGAGGCGGGTTTACCCTCCGTTTCCTACCGGGTTGCTTCCTCCGTTGGAGTTCTCGCCTCCTTTCACCATGCATTCTTTCCCTTCTTCCGGTTTCCTCGGGTCCTTCTTCAAAACCCACCGTTCTTCCATTTGACCTTCTAATGGAAGGAGAACCATTCAGGGCCGTCGCCCCCCTACAGATTGAGGTCGCCCTCCCCGATCTCCTCGTCATACTCCTCACCGGAGTATTCCAACTCCTCGCATTTCGATTGCGAACACGTCTCTTGCGAGCCCTTAGCAAAGAATCTAAGGCCTCAAAGTTTGCCTCAGCAGGCGGGCTAATGTCCGGAATAGGGTTAGCGGATGTTGAGGCGTGATGCGGGGAGTAGTTTCCAAACGAGATCGTGTGGTAAATGTTGAGGCAGTTATGGGGCGAGATTGTCGATTGTTAGTTGTGGTAAGTGGGACGGAGTAGAAACTTGGTAGAGGTGAATCTTCTCTTCACGGTTCCATGCCGGGAAAAGTAGTGTAGTTGGTTGGGGTATTAGGGCCGGGTGATTACGGGACTAATAGTTGTGGTCCCACGGATGGCGCCACCGATTGTACAAAATATTGCACTACCGAGGCTTCGATGAGGATCAAAGTAATGAGGGTGTATGTTCCACCAAGACTCACTGTAGCACGAGAATAAGAAATACTAAGACACTCGTTAAGTGATTATGCGGGGTAGGACCTGCGAACCACCTCCGTGAGAGTAAGTATGAGTTATGGTTGTATAAGTGTGTGTAAGTAAAAGATGAGTGTAGAATGAGCATACCATAAACCATTGTCCGTCTAACTTATTTATAGTGGAAGAAATACGGTTAGAGGCACTCTTGCATAAATTTCGGAGATCATGGGGCGTCCCATGATTGTGGGTAACCGCTAGGGTTAGTGACCCGTTCTCGAGACTTGACGGAAGCCAAGAGAGAAAGGAGATCGTGGGTTTGACCAAGTCGAGGTTCCTTATCCATTGTTCCTTCGTCCACCATACCCAGAAGGGCTCAGGACTGCGGATGGCGAATTCCATAAGGTAACCTTCGTGCCAACGAATGGTTTGGCCTTTGTGGATATTTTGGAATCCTAACACAGGCCTTCGTATGGAAGGGCTTCGACACGTCTCGGAGTGTCCTCCGAGCTACTCGGAGGTACATCATCGATTAACGTTTCCACATGTCCATACTTAATCTTCACCCAACTATCGAATCCTAGGTTGTCCACCAAGGCAAACTCGTTCTCTCCTCATCATTGGTTGAGGACCAAAAGAATTCATCGTTTCCTATTCTCCCAGTGCTTCCCCGTTACATATATCATATGGGTTGCATGGCCTTGAAAATTTCCCGGGAGATTTTACTCTTTCGCACTGATGACTCGTAATTCCTTGTTGTCGATTACATAAATGCTCATCCGTGCAGTATATGTCTTTATTAGCCTCTTCCTTTTTCTGAATGTGCTCCTCGTAATCAATTTTTAGCTTCTTAAGAAGATTCAGATTAATCTTGGCGTCTCCGAATTGTATTGCGTACCAATCCTCAAATGCCAAGTCACCGAACTTAATGCAATGTCTTTCATGCTCATGAGGTCATGTCCACTCTTCCTCTCTTTCACTATCCTCGCCGTCGCAATATTCGCGGAAGGGGTTGCATGTAGGCTATGCTCGTGTGGACTCCTCGTCAGTTATGATGACAGGAGTACACCAGTGAGTGATAAGTGGGTCTTCTTCATCTTCAAGGGAGAGTTTCTTGTTGGAATCACTCCTAAACCTTAATTCAAGTGTTAGTTACTCATATGTAATAGGTAGCTTATTATGGCCTTTATGTTTGTTTAAGGTCAAGCTTATGTAGAAGGCCCATAAGCTTAGGCCCATGTCCAATAAGGAAAAGGGAAGGAGTGGGAGTGTTGCCCTAGCTCCTTGTCTATAAATACTATGTAATAACCCTCACTTGAGGGTTGGTTGTTCAATTTATTCCTTTCACTCACTCTCTACGCATAACCGGTATTAGCTTAACGTGTGTGTGTGTGTTTGGTTTACTTTTTCAATCGCCTTTATCTCTTTCTAGTAAGCTTGTGTGGTAAATCTAGTGACCTAACAGTGGTATCAATCGCCTAACTAGTTGGGTGAATCGTTGTTTCTTAAAGTGGGTTTTTGGTCCTACGCGTAGAACAACCTTGATACTTTGGTTCACTTAAAAACTCGTTTTTTACACTTTTTAATCCAATATTCTTGTACTTTCAACGTTTTAAGGTGTTAAAATACTTGTTTTTGGCAAAAAGTTTCAACCTTTACGCGTGGATCTAAGTTTTTAAGCTTATTTTTATACGAGGGTTTCATTCTACGCTTAACTGTTTTAGGAGTTTTGGTTCATCAAGTTTCACACTTTTGTGTTATTTTGGTGATATTGAAGCTATCTCATCACAAAAATCTGGTTTAGAAACATCTTTGGGCAGAATCATTTTACGAGTAAGATTACGCGTATCAAAACCCTAATCTTCGCGTAACTTTATCCGTGGCTTGATCTTACGTTCTCGTGGTTTACTCCGTGTTTTCTTGCTTGGATAAGCACGAGAATACGTCGACTTTGGATATCTTTTGCCTTTGTGATAGTGTAAAAGATCATTTGGGCAAAACCAAATCTTACGCATAAGCATAAAGCTTACGCGAGAAAACCTACGCATAAGATTAATCTTACGCCTAAGCCTAGTCTTACGCATAAGGTAATCCTACGCCTAACTTTCTACGCCTAACTTTGTGTCTACGCCTAACTTTAGAGTCTTTTCCATACTTACGCGTAAGCTAAAACTACGCGTAACTCTCTTTGTTACGCGTAACTTTGGTGTTTTTACGCATAAGTTCTACTTGGTTACTTGTGATTTCTACGCCTAAGGACACTTCATCAACAAAGGTTCATTCGACTACAAAGATCCATTTTTACCAACACAAGTTTTCAACATGTCACAACCACCATACTCTAACTATTTCCCTTACACTTATTCTCAACGACAACAACAACTAAGTCCACAACATCAACAATGGAATCAACAACAAGCAATTTATCAACAACAATTTAATCAACAACATACTCCACAACTTGGAGCAATTCCTCCACCACAAATGGTTCAAACACCGCCAAGTCTTCAAGTTCAACCCTACACAAATGACTTCAATCAACATCCATCAAGGAACACTATGAAGGAACCCACTTGGTTTGCAAAGATGTGTGAAGCTTTAAGCGACCAACAATCAATTCATGAGGTGGATCACTTGATAGACCTCCAATGCTCACTCCAGAAACTACGATCAATGGGTGATAAGGTTCTTTAGGTTTTGTGATCGAAGAAGCCACATGGAAAGTTCTTAAAGAAGGTTATCTTGGAAGGTCCATTTGAGATGCTTCTTGTCATTGTGCCGGAGATCCTAATGCTAATCCACCAAGAGATTAACAAGCGAACATTGCTCTTTGCTGATTTAAATCAAACAGAACTTCTACACTATGAAGTGATGAGCTTGCAATGCAATATATCCTTTTAGGATTACCTAACCCAATTCTTGAAGTGTTGATGCTCAAAAGATCGCAAGGAAATGTGGGAACATATTCATCTTCTTATGGAAGGATCATACTCAATCGGGAGGATTTGGAATCCAAAATTTACTTGGCTTATGAACACTTCATGATTGAACACGGAGAGACACTAGAGTCTTATCATCATCAATTTTCGAGACATCATCAATGATTTGGATAAACACAACATCATCATGCCAAGAATTGCGTGAATACTAAGTTCCCGAGTAGTCTTGGTCTGAATGGGAGAAGTATGTCATTTTTCTCCAAGCGAAGAATATGCATCATTCTACATATGGATTGTTGTGCGATTACTTGAAGCCTCATGAAAGGAAGTTGATCGGGAAAGGATTCTCCGTGCTCAAATTGCTCCACCTACACATCCGGAAAATCAACAACTTGCCTTATATGCTCAACAAAGTTATCCTCCTCAACAAGCAACTCAACCAAGCGCCTCATCACACAAAGCGATCATTCACAAAGAACAATCTCAACAAAATCAATTGGTTCCATACAACAACAACAATGCTCAACCAATTGTCAATGAAGCTAATGAGGACATCGATCCGTTCGAAGCATTGCAACAAGGATTTGTTATGATTGCTAATGCTTTTGGCGTTATACCAACAAATCCAACAATCGTATCCGTTCCTCATCTAACACACGAAATCGGTGTTGTAAACAATGGACGAGTTGAAGTTCGAGAATCGTGGTTATGGTCGTCGGATGGGCGGTGGTCAAGGTTTAATCTTTGTGGGTCGAATAACAACGAGCTCGATGGTGGAACAAGGAAATGCTCGAGAATGGGTTGAATAGTCTTGATGCTACAACCGCAATGAGAAGGGACACACAGCTAATGCATATCCAAAGCCGAGGACTAGGGGCGATGCTTATTTCAAAGAGGCTATTTTTTGGCTCTTAAGGATGAAGTTGGTGGATCTCTTACAAACAAAACGAGTTTTATGGCAAATGCAGACTCGGATGATGATATGGAGGACTTGCAGGCCAATCACGGTATATGTTGATGGCTAATATGCATGAGTTACACATGAGTGACACAGGCCAAGTGTATGACATTGATGGCTTGTCTCGGTGCCGAACAAACCATATTTATCTACGATCTAATATCTCCGCCAACATCTCGATCCGCAAGGTTCGAATGTTCAAAATGAGTCATTTACATCTCATTCGACGATTTTCAAATAGACCACAGTAGTTACATTTGACGATCAAGATGACCTTATGGTTTCCTTTGATAATCAAATTGACTCGTGGTTATACTTGAGGATCTAAATAATGATCATGTTGTGACTTCGTTGAACAAACCGAACTTTTGCCTCATCGGATCTTGCTCTTTTACTTAAAGACCAAAGAATCCCAAATTGAAGAATGTTGTGCATTAAATCAAACCTTAAAAGTAAAAATGCATCATTAACCAAGGATTTTGAATGTTTACAAAAGCAACTCAACTTTTCAAAACTCAAGAAAAACGTGAAAAGGTTTTGAAGCGACCTTTACTAAATCTCATCAAAGCGAAAATATTTAGAGACGGATCGTGATCTAGCCGCTTGAAGAATGCTTTATTGTGCGAGATAGAACAATCAAACATGAACATAAAAACAAATTAACGCTCACCTTGGAAAATCAAAAGCTAAGGTGAGTTGTTAACTTGTCAAAAGTTCTCTGCATACAAAAAGCATTCCACGAACCGAATAGATAATCATCTTGAAGAAATTATCGACTTGCAACGCAAACTTAAAGAGTTTAAAACTGTTGTTTACAAACATGGTAAGTCGATGCGCTATTGAAAAGTTTACCTTAAAACCCGATCCAAAAGGATATTGACCAAATCTTGTTGATTACAAACCAAAGCTTTCAACCAAAACATTCAAACCAAATCACGAAGTTTCCGGTCGAGAATATAAAATTGATAATTACATTATGAGTGTTGTTGAATATCATCGTCAAGAGAAATTAGATGCGTAAGACGAGTCGATCAAAATTAAAAGCATTGTTTACAACAAACCTTTTAATTACTCAAAACAGGTCACTTTTGTCACACCAACGATTCTTCTAACACACCAAGGGTTATCATAAAAACACATGAGTCTTCTAATGTTAATCCCCAACCAGATTATGCACAAATTTATGGTACTTTACCTTCCATCGATGAAGTAAACTCAAAACACGAAAATCGCAAAATTCTCGGATATTTTGACATTTTCATGGTGACCTCAAAACTTTACAACATGAGATAGAATATCATTACGAAATCAAAGTTCAACATTTTCAATCGCCTCGGCGCGAGAACAAAGAGACATTTTCGGAAAAATCTTTACCAAATGTTAAGAATTTGAAAATTTGTGCATTGTCTTGGGAATGGGACTTTCATAAGGAACTTGGAGTAATGAAGGTGGTTTTCGAGAAAAGCGAAACATCTATTTCTAATACTAAGCGTAAAAAGAAAATGTTGAGAAAAGATGTTGATCGACTCTTGAAAGATGTTATCTGTCTTGATATCCATAATGTTGTGTTATTCAATTCTTTGCCACATGCATCGATAATATCTCTGGCGATAATGTTGACTCGTGGTAACTGTTGAGAATACTTGATAATGTGCTTCAGATCGAGTCTTTAAAAGTGAAAATAAACGATTATTTAACGAACTTTACAATGCAAAACGTCGTCTTAATTGGTGTGAAAAGATATTCACAATCAACAACTTGGTTTCAAAACAAAATCGCTCATTCGTGCAAAATCTTGATCCTAAACTTGAGCAACTGGATGATCAAAACGTGTCTTTGAAAAGTCAAATCTCAAAATATGAACAAGAACTTGTAAAGTTAAGCAGAATATGGTGTCATATTTGATTTACTCAATATGACTCGTCATGAAGCATCAATCGAACTTGATCACTATCTTGCTCACACTAGAAGTCATGAATTTTCTTTGGTAATATCCGTTACGAAAATCAAGATTTGATTCACACTATCTCTAAGTTAAGAGAAATGTTAGGAAAGTATGAACTACTTCGCCTACCATCATTAAGAGATTAGCACCGGTAACACTCAAGAATCGTGAACCTAGAATACCCACTTGCCAAATCACAAGTTGCTAACATGCTTCCTTCTATCGAAACAGAATAGTTGTGTCTTTTCCAAACGTCCGCACTTCACGACCTAGGGCACTCAATCGAAGAATAAGAAGTTGCGACCTAAGAAAAGATCAATAAGGAATGCTAAAGTGAAGAACACCCTAGGACTATGAATAAGACTCATGTTGCTTCCACTATAGATATTGCGTCGGCAAATGTAATAGAAATAGTGATGTAACGAATGCTAAACCTTTAAGTACTTTTGATATTCATCGATGCACCTTGTGTTATTTGTCGTAAAAGTATGAATTCGATTGTCATGACAAATGTGTTGCTAAATCTATAATCTCTCATTTACGGAATCCTAAGAATCGAATACCTCTAGGCCCAATAATCATTCTAATTTTGTGCTTGGTAGACCGCCTTCTTTAGATTCTAAGGCAAGCATTGTTGTCCCTGTAGCTCCAGTTTCACCTCCTAAGAATGTAGTCCCCCCTAGTGCATTCACTAAGACTAAAGCAAATAGTAGTTATAGATGGCAGAAATGGATATATAACACACTAGGATTTAAATGGATGCCTAAAGTTATTGATGTGTGTATGTCTACTATCATCGCTTGAACCCTCTAACATTTCGGGTTCCACATCTACTTCTATTCCATCCGTGTCGTCTATGTGTAATGCAGTGATGAGATCATTCTCTGGATTGTTGATAGCGGATGTTCCGGAGCACATGACAGCAACCTTAAGCTCGTTATCAAACTTTATTGCAAAGTTCATTGGCAATCGTCGATTCGAATGATCACTTGCGACTATCATGGGCTACTAAGACTATATCAATGGGAACATCGAAATTAGCGGGGTTTACTATGTGGAAGGCCTCGGTCACAACTGCTTTTCGATGAGGTCGGTTTTGTGATGGAGATTTGGAGGTTGCTTTCCGGGAGAAAACCCGTTTCATTCGTGATCTACAAGGAAATGACCTTATGTCCGGCTCGCGTAATTCTAGTCTTTACACTATCTCTATGCAAGACATGGTTGCTTCATCTCCCATCCGCTACTTTCAAAGGCAACATCAACAAAATCCACGGCTATGGCACCGTGTCTCTCACATCTAAACTTTCAAACCATCACCAATCTTGCTCGATACAAACTAGTTGAAGGTCTCCCACGATTCGGTATTCAAAAGATCACCTTGCCTCGCACTCGTGAACAAGGGAAAAGCACTCGTGCTCATTTTCCTTCAAAGGTGGAACACGACTCAAAGATGTGCTTCATCTTCTTCACATGGATTTGTGTAGCCCGATCGCGTGCAAACGATCAATGGAAAACGCTACATCTTAGTAATTGTTGATGACTACTCACGATGGACTTGGGTCTACTTTCTTGAAGCAAAGACCAAGCTCCACAAATGATCATCACCTTTCTCACTAAAATCTGTGTTCGGCTCAGGCACACCGTCGGACAAATAAGAATGACAAAGGCGGAATTTGTTAACCAAACCCTTCGTGCATTTTATGAGAAAGTGGTAATTCACATCGACATCTATTGCACGTACACCGAACAAAACGGAGTTGTTGAAAGACGAAACCGAGCGTTAGTGGAAGCGCAAGAACAATGTTAATCAATGCTAAACTTCCAGATTACTTGTGGGCGTGTTTATCATCGCATGCTATACTCAAAACCGTTCTATGATCACAAACGCAACAACAAAACACCTTTCGAGATTGTCCACAACCATAAACCGAATCTCAAACACTTTCATGTATTTGGATCCCTTTGCTATCCGAATAATGATCATGATGATTTTGGAAAGCTCAAAGCCAAAGTCGACATTGGGTTTTATTGGATATTTTGAGAATTCTAAAGGTTACTGGGATCTGGAATCGTCGTACAAAACGGTGATGGAAACGATTCATGCTCATTTTGATGAACTCATGAGATGGCTTCGAGTATAACGACTTAAAACCCGGTCACAACCGTTTAAACTTCCTCAACCCCCATCATCGGTGAACAAAGCCCCGGCTTACTCGTCAACAAATGGAAAGGTTATTTGCTCACTGCTTGGTGGCGATATTGATGAGCGTGCTCGGTGTATCCACTGTTTCACCGCTCAACCCGATAATACTCTTATACCGATACACACTGCTACAACAACTATCTTTGAAGAAGCACCACCGATTGACTCCACCACAACAGCTTGAACAAACCGCTTCCAAAAAGATGAACCGGTGATGATATTCTTAATGAAGTACCCCACTGCGATTTTGATCCAAATCGTTCTTTAACCGTTTGCTAATGACATCGCCGCACCGATGTCGCGGAATCATCAACAAACCATTTGAATCCTCGGAATCGCACAATGTATACCAACATCAACCCTCTACACATCGATGGACAAAAGACCATCCTCGGCAAATATTATTGGCAACCCGAATCAACCGATCGTTACGAGACAACGTCTTCACACGATGGTGAACATTGCATTTATGCACTCACCGTCGCCAACTGAGCCTAAAACATTAAAGATGCAATGACAAAAGACAAGCTGGATTGAATCCATGCAAGAAGAACTTAAACAATTCAAATGTCTTGAAGTATGGGAGCGGTTGAAAGACCAACAGGGGTCTACGTCATTGGTCTCAAATGGATTTGGAAAAACAAATTGGATCTTTGAAGGAACGAATCAAAACAAGTCACGTCTAGTTGCTAAGGGTTATCGTCGAGAAGAGGAATAGACTTTGAAGAATATTTTGCTCGGTTGCTTGTCTTGAGGTCGTTCGGATATTTCTGCGTTCGCGGCTCATATGAATATGACGGTCTTTCGAGATGGATGTCAAAGCTGCGTTTACGAACGGAAAACTAAAAGAAACGGTTTATGTCATCCAACCGTAAGGATTCATTGATCCCGAGTTCCCGAACCATGTCTACAAACCGAACAAAGCTCAGATGGTCTCAAACAAGCTCCTCGGGCATGGTACGATAAGCTATCATCTTTCCTCATTGCTAATAATTTCACCAAAGGTTCGGTCGACCCTACTCTTTTATACAATATCACGGGCACATATCTTAATTGTTCAAATTTACATGGATGACATCATTTTGCGTCTACACATAAAAAGTTTTCAATCGCTTTTGCAAAAGTAATGAAGAAAATTTTGAAATGTCCATGATGGGTGAACTTCGTTCTTTCTAGGACGCAAGTTCATCAATCACCCCGTGGTATTTTCTTGAGTCGATCAAAATATGCCCTTGAATTGTTAAACAAATTTGGAATGAAAACACAGTGACACTTATGCCACACCAATGACTCATACCAAGAAACTAGATGCTAATTTACATGGAAAATTAGTTGACCCTACCAAATACCGCAGATTATTGGTTCACTCATGTATCTAACATTAGCATACGATATTGTATTTGCCGTTTATCTATGCTCCCGTTATCGGTCGCGACCAATGAAACCCACCTCTACGAGGCTAAAAGAATCATCGATACATCAAGGGAACCATTAACTTGGGGATCCGGTATCCAGAAGGATTCGGTTTTGAACTAATCGCCTTTTCGAGATGTCGACCACGCAGGATGCTTAGACTCGAGGAAAAGTACTTGAGCTCTACAATTTCTTGGTGATAAACGGTGTCTTGGCAATCGAAGAAGCGAGTTGTACATCGATGTTATCAACCGAATCGAAATATGTAGCCATGTCCGCGTGTTGTGCTCAAGTCATCTCGGATGAGAACACAACTCAAAGACTATGGTTACGTGTTGACGAATCCCGATGTCTCGCGACAATCGGTGCCATTGCGATCTCGTGCAACTCGGTTCAACACTCAAATCAAAGCACATCGATCTTCGCTATCATTTCATCAAGGACCACGTGGAGCAGTGCAGGTTGAATTATACTTGAGAGTGCGAATACCAATTGGCGGATCTTCTCACCAAAGCCTTACCTCCCGCTAGGTTTAATGAGTTGGTCCACCGGATTGGTATGAGGTGTTTGACTCAAGAGGAATTGGATGACCTCCTAAAACAGTCTTAAAACCTCACAAACACCAAAATATCTTTTGTAAATACATTTTCAAAAACAAAATACAAAATATAAAACCCGATAAAACAATAAAAATATTCTTCTAATCTAATTTTCTTTCAACATGGCAGTACATTTCTTCCATCAACACTATAATCTTTCAAAATTTAGTATTTTTCCGATCAAGTGTTGAGGGGAGAAAATTAATACCAAATGTTTCAAAACATTCGTGTACTTGCATGTTATTTTATACCTACTTGTTTCTTTTATCAATGGTGGCAAACTTTTACGGTTAAATAACACTCCTGACTAAAAATTATAACCTTTCATTATTTTCTTAAGTCGAGGGGAGTGTCAAGCTTATTTCTTAAAATCTTTGTTTGATAACCAAAACGGAAGTTAAATGGCTTTGGATGAAAAAGGAAAAGGTGGAGGGACCAAAACTGTCAAACCTTTAAAGTTATTTTAAATAAAACACCCCACCTAACTTCCACTTCACATTTATTACTCTTAACCTAACATATCCTACGCATACAAATCGTTCAAGAAATCCGTGTTTTGGATCATCAATTTGTAAGTTGTTTTATGATCTTAACGTGTTTACAAACATTGGTTTTGATTTTTATACAAATCCAACGGTCAAATTGTTGTCTATGATTGATTTGGTGTTCTTACGCATATGTGTATGAACACCTAATCAAGAATGGGTGTTTGTGATTAAAAGATAATGTCAAAATGCTTTAATAACATCAATGATACCTTTTCTATCATCAAACGAACCCAAAACACGAATTGATTGGTTTTCAAAATTAGGGTTTATCGTGGTTTTGGGTGTTTTCAAATGTGTATGTTTGTGGTCAAAAGATTGCTTTGTAAGGTTAATATCATATTGAATTGATGATATCCGGGCCTATAACAACCCGAAACACTAATTAAGTCGAGAATTAGGAATTAGGGTTTAATGTTCTTGTGTTTGGGTATTTTTGATTCAACGAGAATTGGGTGTTAAAACTTGGTTATTAGACTCACAACACCTAAGACCTACCGAAAACGTTTGGTGCAATTTCCATGGCTAGAACTGTTATCGTAATTCTTGAACTATTAGGGTTTTAGGCTTACGCGTAACTAACGACAAGTCTCGAGCTAACTTAAGCTAGATAATATTTGGGGTGACCGACTCTTCATAATGGAATTTCCAATTCTAACAATCTCCCCAAGGAGGTCACCCCATGTTTACATTTTGAATCCTAGCATTCTATTTAATCTTGATCTTGAGCTCGTGAGACTTGAATTCTTCAATATCTGCATCTTTGTACTTTAGCGGTGATTCTTCAAAGTTCGATTACTTTGTACTTTCGGTGGAGGCCTTTGAACCGATCCACATCTTTGATGATCTTGAGGTTTCTTGAGATCATCGACCACGATAAATCTGGATCACCCTTTATTGTGTTGCCATCATGTGATGTTGTGACTTTCGGACCGACATGCTCACACTTTTGAATCATGACATCTTTCCATCATAGTAGCGGAAGCTTTATTGGTTCATGATATTTGCGGCGTGGCGAAGCATAGTATAAAAATATCAAAGCCGAGTTATGTAGATATGCACCACATGATTTCTTCAATTAAGTGTGGATCTTTGTGAGCATCTGACTTTGGATTGACTCCTCAATTCGATCACCGCAACCGTCCAAATGTACCGCAAACAACAGATTAGCAATAAAACATGTGAAAGTGTCTTTGATCACTTCGTTGAATTAGGTACACGCCCACGGTTCCCGTTGATCGGTATAAGTCTTGCCTGTGATCGGTATAATTCAAAGAATCTCCTTGACGGGGTTTCGCAATGCTTCTAGCCGTTCTCAAACCGGAACGTCTCAAAGAAGACAACACGGAGTGAGTGAACCAACAAATTGAGATTCACCGATTGATGAAAATGATTTGAAAAACAATCGTGTATTGCATAGAAGAAAGAGTTTTGCAATACTGACGAAGGTTTTATGAGAAAGATCAATTTTCAATCAAAAATACCTTTTGTATTTGAAGCGAATACACATTCGATGTGCTAGAGAAAAAAGAATTTTGGACATCGAACGGTTTTCCAAAAGTATTTTTCAATCGTAGATACTTTTGAATTTTGAAAATGTGAGTACACATTCGACGTGCTAGAGAAAAGAAGGTTCGCACATCGAATGGTTTTCCAAAAGTATTCGTCAATTCCAATCTGGACCAAGGTTGATTCAAGAGTGAATCGCCCCATTGTTTCTGTCCAGTTGTCACAAGCTTGATCTTTAGCAAAGATCTCACATGTCACCCACCAAGAGCTTGTTTGATGTTGGCTCTAGAAGGATTTCCATCTTCATCGTGAATATTTTCATATCACTCGAATGTTACGGCAATACCACAAGGATAATGCGTGGGACTCTTAAAATATTCTTACTTTCCACATTGTGTGAAACAAAGAAGTCTTCATTAATTTTGTGTCCTAATGAGATATTGTGGATGATCTCTTGGCTCTAGACTCAATAGTGCACATTTGGTTCCTATCTTTGGAGACTAGAGATGGGTCTCCTTCTTCAATATCAACAATCTCTAAGAGAAAGTCGATAGATAATGTTGGTTCTCCGTGAGAATGAAACAAGCCCTTTTAAGAGGAACTTGAGTAGTTTGGGAAGTTTAGTGCGAGGCGTCACTTTGGGTCCATGACGCCTTGTCTTCAATACTGGCGTTACCTTAGTAACCACCAAGAGCATATGTATTGAACCGGTTTACGCCCTAAGGTTGAATTATTGGAGGGCTATTTCTTTTCACCCTTTTCACATTCATTTCTTTTTCATTCTTCAACCCCTTCAGTGCTTACCGAGACTTCATTACTAGAACCTTGTTGGGTTTATTCCAGTTCTAGCTCTATCTCAGTCCGCACTCCTCCCATATCTCACTTTTTCTCCTTTTTTCAATATACCTAAGGACTCTACACTATCTAGTGGATTGTCCCTGGGTAGATCCCTCCGGTTCTGGCGGATCGTGGGAACTCATACCTAACCTCACCATACTTATAACTCCGTACATAAAGTAAAATGGTCGGTCTTTTGGTACAGTTCATTCTTCCTTGAAACCAATTGAAAAATCATTTGAAAAAACAATCAAGGTACTTGTGATACGAGATCAAAGCATTTTGTACCTTAAAAGTTTTGATCATTTTGAAAACCTCCCCCTCATCATGTGCATATGATTTAGAAATTGTTTAGCACATGGAGGCAAGAGGACTTTGAAATATTTTCTTTGATCACAATTTTCATAGAAAAAGCCATTTGATTTTCTTGGTAAATTCTCCCCCTCAATATGTGCATAGGATATTTGAAAACATTTTATCACATAGAGTCAAGAGTTCTTTTGAAGCACTTTTACGATCACACAACCATTTAGAAACCATTTGAAAACTCCATTTGAAAAACTCAATCAAGGTACTTTATGTTAAAACATAAAAGCTTTTGTACCTCGATAGTTTATTTTCTTATGAAATGCTCCCTCAATATGTGCTTGAGATTGAAAGCGTTTAGCACATATGAGAGAGCAACTGCACAATTGAATCAAAATGATCACTTGCTATCGATTTCATATTTAAATCACATTTTCTCCCCGATCAAAATATCAAATCCTTTGAGATTTTGGATCCCAAGTGATTTAGATAGGTTTAGAAAACATGGGAGAAAGCGTGTTCGATTAATTTAATTACGATAGTGGAACGATTTAGACATTAAAAGATTGTTAGTGTCGTATGATAATTTTTTAAGAGATATTTTAGGTAAAATAAAACGTTTTCACAATCAAACAAGAATGAAAATATTTCATTTTGAAAGACCTTTGACCTTTGAAGAAAATCATACCATGACATAACATTAAATCTTTAGATCACCACTTTTGTTGTACAAAACGGACTTGATTGATGAAATATTGTTTGAAAATATTTTATTTTAAATCACTCTCCCCTCAATTGATGACCGTAGTTGGTGATTGAGTGACTTAAGTTTTGATAAGATGAAGTCCGTGATTTTCAAAATTAAGTCCAATATATTTTCAAAACCAATATTTTCCATTTTTCAAAACAATATTGTTTAAAATTGTTTAAAAATGGTATCATCACAATTTATCCTCGCACAAGATACGTTAAGAGGTTGAGAAGCTTACATTGTTGTTTGAGAGCTTGGAAGAAAAACCGTCGCTAATGCAAGTGAGACTTCTTCTTACATTGCATTTTGAATGCCAACGAGGTCAAATTAAGCTCCGCTTCTTCAATCAATCGATGAAGAAAACCATCTGGCGATGCGGTGAGACCTCTTCGTTGCATTTATGCCAACTCTCCATGGAAGTCCAATTAAGCTCCGCTTTCTTCATTTGTCAACCCAAGATATAGTTACCCTTTCCTTTCGGCATCCAATCATCTTCAATTGTGGGATCCGGATCGGGAACATTCTTATATGCCAATATACCGCATACGTTAGTGAACACATATACAAATATATGGTGGTCGACATCACCCAAACAAAGAATCGACTAATAAAAGTCAATCCGACATAACAATCAGTTCATATAAGGTATGGGAACAATGTGTTTCATCAAACTATAATCATCTAATCCTAACAATCATATCCTAAATTCCTAGTCCTTCGACATAGGAAAATATCATTTTTAATTAAGCACGTAGGATAATTAAGAAAGCCCGTTAGATGATATAGATTTGAAAACATTCTCCCCCTCAATCAATGACTCATTTTTTGAAAAGTTTAAAAGCGCTGAAGTCATTGATTGAGTTTTCAATTTTATAAAACTTCAGAAACTGATTGATTTTCAAGCAACTCATTTACCACCACTTTTTGAAAACAACAAATATTTTTCTGAAGAATTTTAGACGGAAAAACATTTGTGTAGGAACAATGATCCTTGACATACTTTCCTCATTTTGTTTTAGGATAAGTGCACGAAATTTTGAAAATTATTTAAGCGTAGCACTTTCCTTCATTGAAGAACAAAGTTGCTATCTAAAATAATAGCAAGCCATGGTTAAGCGCAGTTCTGATCGAAATAAGCGCAAGCCATAGTTTAAGCCCAAGTTACGATCTGAAATCGTAAGCCATATTTTGAGACATGTTTAGAAAGAAATATATACACCTCCTCGAACTTCATCTAAAGTCCCGTGCCATTATTGAATGACATTTCTAAGACCGTAGATGTTATCGATACCGAAGACATGTCTTGAGAAACATATTTTGGTATTTTCAATTTTCGATTTTTATGGGCTTTTGATGATTTTATATTTTCTATTTTGTTTTGTTGGTTTTATGTTTTTGTATTTTGCTTTTTGAAAATATTTACAACGATAGAGAAATAGTTTAAGAAGATGATGATACAAGTACGAGATAAGGAAATCGTTCGACACTTTGTAGAAGATAGAAGACATCATCTCTTAGCGTTCACCACCAAAGCATTCGAGGCTTCTAAGAAAATCGTTCGAACATGAGCCTTCTCAATTTGAATCTTTGGTAGCTTCCCCAAACCGACAAACATCGAACAAAGACCATTTCCCTAAGAAGTAGAGTTAAAGACAAAGCGGTCTCATTGAATGAAGCTCAACACCAGAAGAACTTGAGAACACCAAGTAACAAGTTGAAACATTGATCGTCTCGGTGGTTATCAAATCCGAATAACCGATTAAGACCGATCACATGAACTGCTATGCGTCCCGATGTACACATTACTCTTCGAGATTGACCGATCGCTCATTCGGGGAACAATATATCAACATCTTCATTTTACCAAGTCTATTCCAATTATCTTCCATATTACCAATCACCCATAATGTACACAAGTACCCAACCGTAGTAGAGACAACGACATCACGATGGCTCGTTGAATCAACGATCTTCTCTGCAAATGTTAACTCGGAATAATCGATTAAGCTCGATCAAGTGATCATGTTGTGTGTCCTCGATGTACACAAATCTCTCCCGATGGTTACGATCTCATTGAAATCATCATTACATAGTGTACATGAAGCAAGAACTGAAGCACTTTATCATAATCATATCGAAGATGTCGATAAGCAATATCATCTCACGCTCCAAATATTCTTCTCATATTTCTTCCAATCAACATCAAGTAACACATACAAAAGTCTCCGAGACCACTTCCCAAATAGTTGGAATAATACACCAAAGGCTACGAGTTAAACATCGAGTTTCTCTACGATTATGACCATTGTCTTTCCGGATAACTTCAATCGTGTAGAAGTGTTAAGTTCATCATGTGTACTCGTTGAGCTTTTAGATATATGTCTCCTTCCCCTTCTTTGGTTTTGATACCTCGTAATCAACAAAACATAATATACCCATAAACTTGAAATCTTGTGAGAAGAACTCAAATAACCCAAATGAATCCTGTGAGAATCAATTGCTATAGAAACTCTCTCGACTATCTTTATCAACCCATATGTAGACAATTTGAAGTGACCATCGTTGAAGAAAACCCGATATACCAAACTTGAAATCAAGTCGAATTCCCGCATTTGTATCTTAAGCTTGCACTTAATGATGGAAGAACGGTGTCGAATCTATGCTTCAAGCAAATCTCTAAGTACTCACTACTCAAACATAGTATGAGACATTAACACCTCTTGAGATTATCCACATCGTCATCAAAGATGTGATCTTGAGTAAAACAACATAACTCCTAATAGTGATAGTTAACCGGTCTTCAACCAACCACCCCGATCGCCGGTAACTAGATAAACCAAGTCTTCAACTCAAATTCTTAAGCCCGAGCAAGTTATCAAATAAGAACACTCCTTTGTGAAAGTCAACTTCAATCTCAAATAAGTGATAAATGATTAACTCAAGTCATCAACTTGTGTCAAATGCCCAACACGTGAAAACAACATACAATCGGATGTATATTGACCCATCAATGAACCGGAACAAATGATTCCTCAACATCAATGCATTCTTCCTTAAAAGTATACATGTAGAGACCGATCCGAAGATTCACCAATAATGTCTTGAGCGGATGAGGTAGTCATTTTCCTTTAAGTTCATGTGGTTGATTTATAGCGTGCACATTAAGAGGAACAATAATCAGTAAAGATTTGGCAAAGGAAAAGAGCGGATCATTATTCATGAGTGCAACTGCAATATTATGATAGTCATTATCAACGCCTTGAGGAATAACTGGAGATTGGGCTTCTTGAGTAGTCTGAGAAGTACTTCTTAGATGATCAACATTCGTTAGCGGTTGGAAATACTCATCAAACATATCGTGAAACAATGAATCCCAAACAATAAATCCCATTTATCCTTAGTAAGTGAAACATTAGGCGTTGGAGGAGAGAAACATGAAGTTGCCATCAACATCCATCAACATTTAGTAAATTCACTCTTCTCCCCCTCAAAAATTGCATCCGAAGTTGCCATTTTTGATTTAACCAAGTGAATAAGAATATACACCAATGAACGTAGATCCACTTGATGACTGAATGAGCATGGGAGAAACATGAAGCTTGTTGATGAAGAATGTCGATGAGAATGGACATAAACATGAAGATTTCTCTTCTTCTGAAGATAAAGCGCCTCAAGCGCGTAACCTTTCTTTTCTATGAGGAACGGGGCCTAAAGTGTTATCTGCAGACGCCATAGTGTTGGAGAACGAGGCATGAACTGATGTGAGCAGGCGTCATTGCCGAATGAATATCAATATTGAATTACTTGAACCCGTGAGTTATGAGATATCAATCCATTTGTAATCCATTCTTTAAGCCATTCCATGTAGTGAAGGATCAAGTATTCTGCAATGCGAGTAAGGACTACCGCACTAATATTACAAACTTGATTGCAAATATTTTGGTTAGTGACATTAGTATCCAAACCCTTTGGAGTTTCACAATCAACCTTGATTTTGTCATCGAAAACGACTTTCCCAAGGAATCCACCTAAGTCCAGAATCCTTAAACATTCTACCAGATGGTATCCACTTATGGCAAAGTCTAGGATTGTTAGGCTTCTTATGCATAGTGAAAGACTTATCCTTATTCCTAGTTTCCAAAGATTTAGCAGTTGGTAACCATCTAGGCGAAGCTTTTGGTTTCATTTGCTTCATATGCACTGTGGATGACTTAGTGTAAATCCTAGACTTAACAGGTTGTACCATTGCATGAGCATTTACTTTCTTCAAGGATTTTGTGAAACATTTATCATGATTAGCATTAAAGATACATTTCGAGACACTTTGAGCAAACAAAGATGTTTGGATTCGTAAATAGATCTAGATTTCTTAGAGTGATCTCTATGGGAATAGCTTTATTCAAACGCAACTACTCTTATATACAACCCAATCCCTAGTCTTTAGTTGAGTGGTCCTAGGTAATGGTTTAACACTAGTAGTAGTGCTTTGAAATCTCGTAGAATTCATCACCCTAGGTCTAGCACCTAAAATTCCATCTTTTTGAATCTGTGCCTTTTTCCTAGCTTCTTCTAGATCATAGTTCTTGAACAGGTCATTCATATCATGTGAATTCTTAGGCAAATACGGTGAAGTGACTGGTTTTGACAAAAATTGTCTCACATCAACTTGGGAGGCAAACCGTGTTTTGAAGATTTTTGTCTTACGGATATAAACGTGTGAGGTCGCCTAACAATGATCGGTTTCTAATGGGATGAGAAACGGTTTCCCAAGGTTGATGGTTTTGTAAAATTAGAGTTCACACTTTTCCCTACGCTTTTCCTAAGCTCATTCTTTAAAGCAACTATCGCAAAACTCTTATCCCGAAGTTGAGCTTTGAGTTCATCAATTTTTTCTATCAAAGATTTTGTTTGTTCCACGGACTTAGTTATAGTTTCATTGACAGAGTCACTTAGTTTTATGTGATGCTTTCTCAAAGACTCATTTTCCTTTAGTAATTTGGCCACACAAACTGCTAATTCATCATTTCTCATTTGAATATTATCAATAGCATTAACATCAGAATTACTTGTAACCAAATTACTTTTCACATGCATATTAGAAATATGTTTCTTCAAATTGTTGATTGTCGAGTTTTTGGCATGGTGAGCGTTTAAATCGTTTATTTCAAAAATTCACGAAATTCGGAAATTCGGATTTTACATGGTTTCATAGATTGAAAACTTTCCTCCTTTCTTTGTATTGCAATTTCAAGTGAAATGCAATGTTTTCAAGTTTTGAGAATTTGTTTGAAAGTTCATCAAAAGCCTTTTATCAACCATATTAGTTTGTTTTGAAATTATTAGTCTCACCTCACCCAATGAACATTTATCGAATCATGTTCAAAGATTAAGATCGGTTGTTTAGGTACATTAGCGGATGCACTATATTGAGCAGATTAAGGTACCTCATTACATGACACATGTTCAATTGTTGGTCCGATATCGCATCCACATCATGTGTAACAAGAGTCATCGAACAACCGGGTCGTTTCAAACTTAATCGCCTCGAGCCTCGTATTCAAGTGTCAACCGATCCATCATCCGATGCCTTACCGATCTCAACACTACAATCTATTGATTGTACCCGACATTCATTCACTTTTCTGATCACCGCATCCACTTCTTGTGTGACCGGAATTACTGAGTAGTTGGTTACATCATTCTTAGTCGCTCTCGATATTCGCATTCAAAGAACACCCGACCTTTCAACTGACATATTACCCGACTCATCACAACTATCTCTCAACTGCACCTGACACTCATCCACTTTTTCATCTTTATGTGTAACTTCCTCAATGTACTTCTCCACATTATCCATGAGTTGGATGAATGTCTCAATGAACACGCTAATTTCCATTCCATTGTGTCTCTTGAAAGACATTTCAGTCAGGTCTTGATCATAATCGATGTAAATTCCCCACTTATGAATGGTCGAAATTGGTTGTGGATCACTTGAAGTGCGACCTGAACTATCCTTTTGAACCTTTTCTTTATCAAGTTGTTGTTCTAATTGTTCTAAGTTCAATAGTAATGTTCCGTTAATGTGGATAAGTCTTGACGGAAAATGGCAATGCATGTTAGTTCCATTCTTATCGGTGTGAGTAACATGAGGTGTGAGTGAAGTTGTTGATAAGGTTCAATGCTACTTTCCTTTTGCATGGCAATCAGAGCACGAACAGTGCAAATCTTTCTCATTGGACTCGGAGCATGAATAACTCAAATCATCATTGATTGATTCCATCATCTGTAACTTCGGTATAGCTAATATTCTCATGGTTGTCTGACATCATCACGTTTTAGTACTTCGAAATCAACGGGTCGATAGAATAAGACATGATGTGGTAGTATGCACGGGATTTTACAAGTCTATGATTTAAACAGAAATAGAATCTTTCACGGATTTTACTAAAATCAAGACGAAACCGTGAGACAAGATTAATTATGACGGATTGTGTGAAATGAATTTATGGATCTTGTAGACGATAAAGAAGTACTTTTTGTTTTGAACTTTCGATATCACAATGACTAGCACGGTAGTTAATTTCAACGAACCCGGAAAATTTCAATCCCAAAACAATGCTCGGTCTCGGATTATCGAGGCTTAATCAAAACTTGGTCTAACAATTATCACAAAATTGACTCAAAATTTAGTTACCAAATCGGTCCAATGATAATCCGTATATAATTGAATTTAGGCCCAAGAGGTAGCGAGATATCATAGACTCACTAATAACACCCAAACAAAACGCAAGTCCAAATATTATCAGTTGAAGCGAAGCCCAATAGCCCTTTGTAACAATATCAGTTTAAGTGCAAGTCCAAATAATCTATAAGCTAATAAACCGGTATATAATAACACTCACTTATACCAACACAATCCTAATTACTCTCACCCTAAACCTAATCCAAAAAAATGCAGACACACAAACTTCATACTTCTCTCTTTCACCACAACCCGATTCACAGATAAGAATAATTTCGTCCTTTGTTTTAATTTCCAATCCGACTCTCAAACAAATCCTTCAATAATTTCTAGAATCAAACAATCTTCAAGATCGTGTTTATAGTCACGGTAGGTTTGATAAGTTGATTTGTTTTTCGTTTTTGATTTAACCAAGGAAAGATTGGATGAAAACCGATTGGTTTCTTGTTCTTTCTTGATAAGATTCGGATATGAAAAGAAGTAATGAGCTTCGATAAGATCAATGATGGGTTGTCTCTTGTGGGTTGAGTCTTTGGACGAGACTTGGATATAACAAGATAGACCGAGATCTAATTATTTCGATTTATTATATATATATATATATATATATATATATATATATATATATATATATATATATATATATATATATATATATATATATATATATATATATATATATAGAGTTAAAATAAAAGACAAATATCCGTAAAAAGAATAAAAGAAAATTTTTAAAAAAGTTCTTAAAAATTTCAAAAAATCCCATAAAATAGGGTATGTTGGTGCATAAAACTTTTGTGAAAAAAGTTTTTCTAATTTTGAGTTTTTATATCGTTTTTTTAATGCTAAAAACTAATTTTGATGCAAAAAAATTTTGATGCACAAAATTTTCAACTTGTTTTAGTTTGATGCGCAATGTTATTTTGATGAAAAAGTCAAAAGAAGTTGGGTGCAAAACAATTTTGATGCACAAAAAGCTATTTAATGCACAAACGTATTTTTCATAAATTTTTTCGAAAAAGTATTCACTTTTAGAAAACTTCCTTCACAACTTTTTCATGCACCAAAGATACCCGATCTTGTGGGATTTTTTGGAATTTTTAAGAACATTTTTTAAAAATTTTCTTTTTATTCTTTTACGGATATTTGTCTTTTATTTGATCTTTACCCTATATATATATATATATATATATTCGATGTTGCACAAGGGTGTTGGTGTAGATGTAGCATTTGGATTGTTTGTGAGTGTTGACGAAACAGTTAGGTTAGATTGGATTTTGTTTGAGATTAGAGGGTTCGGTTGATGTTACTGATTAACGAGCTGGTCACAAACCCAAGTAACACAAGTCACAACTTGGTCAAGACACAAGTCGCTATGCAAAATAACCTCAAGTCGCTATGAAAAAATACCCAAGTCGCTATGCAAAAATGACCCAAGTCGCTTTCTAAATAAAAAGCACAAGTCGCTAGGTTTTGTAAATACAAAACCCAAGTCGCTAGTTTTTTTTTTTTTTTTTTTTTTTTAAAGATTGAAAGAACGATTGAATCTTGTATTTAGGTTGTGATTGATTGATTGTGGTTCTAAGTAGTGATATTCAATCTTGTTTGAACACGAAAAAATATTGTAGTTATTCAAGGATTTTGGTGTTATTCGATCTTGTTTTGTTGAACAAAGCTTTAGCACTAAGTCGCTAGGAAGAATATCGGATAGCGACCAAAAACTGGACAAAACAAGACGAAAATTATCAAAAAAAACAACTCCAAAACTTAAAATAAAACTTCACCAAGCATCAAACTAAGCATATATACCCTTCGAAAACATAAAAGCACAAAGCTTTAGCATATTTGACCAATTAAAATTCGAGCTTGGTGCATAAACAAATAAAATTCGAACCAAAGGAAAAACAACAATAACCACTTAAAAATTCAAGCACACAAGATATCCAAGATCAAACCATGGCTCTTGATACCATTTGTAGGATATTGGTTATTGTTTTAATCAAAGAACTTGTATGAAGATTGAATTAAATAAGAAGATTTTAGAGAGAGAGATGGGTGGATACTTTCTAGAGAGAAAGAGATGAGAGAAAAAAGTTATATGATTAAGAGAAAATGAAAGCACCAACCCTCTCCACATGAGGAGAGGGCTATTTATAGTTTTACATATTACGCCACCCACGGGTGTGGATCGTGCATACAATGGGTAAAGACCGTCAGTCCTCCACGGTGTTGCTCTAAACTAAACTACGCTACAAACTAACTAATAAACGCTAAATAACGTAACTAACGACAAGTCTACGAGCTAACTTGCTAGATAATATTTGGGGTGACCGACTCTTCATAATGGAATTTCCAATTCCTAACAAACCCTTTGAGAGATTTTCTTGAAAATTGGTTTTATGGCAACATAGGTCACCATGGAGTGATAAGGTGACTAAGGTTAGAATAACCATCCTATGATCCGCCAGAGTCGGAGGGATCTACCCAAGGACATCACAAATAGTTAGTACTTAGAAGTCCGTAGATACGATTATAAAAAGGAGAAAATGAGAATCGGAGAAATAAGGAGTTGAAGAATTAAAAAATGCAAAGAAAAGGGTGAAAAGAAATAGCCTCCAAATTATTCAACTTAGGCGCATACGTGTTCAATTCATATACTCTTGGTTGTCACTTAGTGACGCCGGTATTGAAGATTAAAAGTCGTCATGGACCCAAAGTGATTTATGCACTATACCTTCTTAGCCACCAAGTTTCTCTCAAAAGAAGCTTGTTTCATTCTCGCTGTGGAACCCTACATAAACTATTGGCTTTCTTAGAGATCGCTGGTATTGAAGAAGGAGACCTCTCCTAGTCTCCGCTCAGAAAACCAAAACGCACTATTGAGTCTAGAGCCATGAGATTCATCAAAAGATCTCTTAGGTACACTTGATATTTCATCACTTGGTGTTCAACAATAAGAACATCGCGGTACGTTATCGAGTCCTTCACGTATCTTAGCAACTGTCGAGAACATTTATGAGTGGTTCACAACCGTGATCCTCGATTGAATGAAAACTCCTGCCAGGTCAACATCAAACAGCCTTGACAAGCAGTCACTTGTAACTCCCGTGATTACGCTTAGTGATGCTTGATGTACCTCAATGACTCATTCGAATCAGAGATGTACTGCACATCGCGTTATCTCACTTGTGGGACTCAGTTCAGAACGGCCTTTGTGAGAATTAGAGTTGTGTTTTCACACTATGTCATTAACACTCTCGAGTTCGAACCTCAGAAGTGCCGGAATCCGCTTATTACTAACCGTTTAAATGTTTTCTTATGGAAGCTCGGAGCGGGATGATCGTGCAGATTCTTCTCATGCTCACGCCAACCTCATCACTAATGGAAGTTCTATTCAAAAGCAACACAACAATGAATGATTCTTCGTCAAATCAAAGAATCTACAAAGTTAAAGACTTAAAGAACTTCATCAAGATCGAATTCCAACGTCAAAGAGCGATGAGCATGTTGAAGAATGACGTGAGAACCAGCAAAATGAAGCGCACTGAAGCGGACTTGATGCGCATAACAACATACTATCACTTTCACCACAAAGAACAATGATCAAAGAACAAAGTTAAAGATGACGCCAAAGCATAACTGCTCAAAGAAACTATCTCTACACCGGGAGATTGTTCGAATCAAGACATTCCTTCTCACAAGAAAGAAGAATGTCGAAGACGTCAACGCTACTATTACATCAACGCCTTCACTGCTTTTCATCACCAACACTTGAGGGGAGATTGTTGGAATCACTCCTAAACCTTAATTCAAGTGTTAGTTGCTCATATGTAATAGGTAGCTTATTATGGCCTTTATGTTTGTTTAAGGTCAAGCTTATGTAGAAGGCCCATAAGCTTAGGCCCATGTCCAATAAGGAAAAGGGAAGGAGTGGGAGTGTTGCCCTAGCTCCTTGCCTATAAATACTATGTAATAACCCTCCCTTGAGGGTTGGTTGTTCAATTTATTCCTTTCACTCACTCTCTACGCATAACCGGTATTAGCTTAACGTGTGTGTGTGTTTGGTTTACTTGTTCAATCGCCTTTATCTCTTTCTAGTAAGCTTGTGTGGTAAATCTAGTGACCTAACATTTCTCGAGTCTTTCATCATCGCGTATGCAAGCCACATGAATTTGTTATGGTTGATCTTATCCTTATTGCTTCCTCCGTCAGCAAACCTCATTTCTTGGGTCACACGAGGCCCAAAGATCATACCAATCTCCTTAGCAACTGTATCATTTTGCACCGTGATATTTCTTCTTAGATTTGGGCAGAGGGCACAAGTCAATGTCGTGAGACCATTCGCTTCCGATTCTTCCACATCGAGGAATTTTTGCCCATGTATCCCATTCGCCAGAATCGAGATTCTTCAATTCGGCGTAATTCATTAGAGTCGCTTTTCCTCAAGATTCTTTACAACCCCGTTATTGTTGTCAAACACATAGTTACGCCAGTAACTCATTAGGCGGTTACGGCGTAACTCGGATCTGTCGACAAAATCATCCCACGAATCCGTAGCATTGGTCTCAATCTTCAGTTATTATCGAGAAAATCACTTTACATTCCATAGTCGGTTTAGATCCTTCGTGTTTATCGTTATTCCTTCTTACTTTTCACCGAAGTTTCTCCACCATGGATTCTAGGTTTTTCAGAGTTGTGTCGTGCTTGGAAAGGTTCTCGCTGTTTTCCTAGAATTCTTTCAACCACTCATCTTGCTCCTTTTGTCTTTGGGCTGAACTTTCCAGAACTTATTAATTGTTTCTTCAAGACTTCGGGCTTTCTCCATAAGGCCCACAGCTGTAATTTCCACGATAACCATTATTATTTCGATTATCTCCATAAAATGGTCGATTTTCTCCATACTTAGCTTCTTCAATATTTTCTTCGTCCGCATGAGGACAATTCTTCATGAGTCGTCCTCCTCCACGCCTTTTCGCAACCCACTTGGATGGCATGAACGGTTTCTAACCTTCGTAATATCTCGACTAAGACTTTCAATTTTACTAGCGATTCTTCGCAATTCCGTCAAAATTTCCTCCTTGGTTTATATTACTTCCGCCGTGCCATTTAGAGAATGATCCGCCATTTTTGAATGGTTTCAATTGCAAGAGTAGAGTCATGTTCGAATAGGTCCTTGATAGTCCAAAGATTTGCCTTGTAGTTACGTTAATTCCTTTGTAGAAAATATTGACCTTCTTTGGTTATTCGTGTCATTGGTAGGACACTTGAGGAGATCGTTGTATCTATCCTGTGATTGATACAACGTTTCGTCATCTTCTTGTTTGAAATTATGGATCTCTAGAAGTCGTTAGAAATCTTTGATGGTGGACAATATCTCTCGAATAAAGTGCTTCTTAAGTACGCCCAAGTATTAATTGTCCCTGGCAATCTTTCGATCCATCTTCCGCGGCTCAATAAGAGTCATAGGAAATACCCTTAGCATAACAAGATCATGAGACACGCCTAATGTTGAAAAGGCTTGCGATGTAAAGGACATTTTCAACATGCTCATATGTGTTCGTCCTGCTTCTGAAAAAGGGTTAGCGAAGCTCCCTCATAAATTGGTCTTTGATTTGAAACGGTCATCCGCTCCAATTGTCGGTCTTACGAGACCGGCCCTTGTTCCGCTCTTGTCAAAGCCAAGTATTCCTCAAGAGTGAGGTCATCGATGTTAACAACTTCCATGGTACCGAAAACTTGAAATATGATCGTGAGAAAAGTTTAAATGAAATTAAAGACTTAATATCAATCCTAATATAACTCCCCAATGACGCCAAAAACTTGATGCGGGTTTCTTGACTGTGTCTTAATATTTAGTGTCTTGCTATACCTCCGGTCTACCCTAGTGCACTAACGGGCGGTGTACCCGGTCGCGTGTAGTGTAGTAATCGGTGGCCGAGGTCGTCCCAAGAGCTATGTGTGTTGCATTATTACTAAGTCTAGTGTCACGAGATTTAATAAAGGTTTCGATAGGAATTTAATCAATTAAACTACTAATGCGTAATAAAGTAATCAAAAGCATATAAATGGTAAAGGAAATCAATAGAGGAATAGTGGTGCTAACCTAGTTAATCCTCCTAGCTAGTTATGTCTACGCCTACCTACTTCCAATTACTTGAATGGGGTCAAATTCGAGAGGACAACATTTGGTCAATTCGCCTAGCTAACCTATCGACAAAGATGCCACCACAGAGAAATCAGTAGATCATCATACGTCCCCTTGTTCCCCGGTCCCTAAGCCAAGTCATTAAGCACCGCTACATGCTAGATTCATAATAGTGAGTGCCCGACCGTTAGGAACTTAGACACTACACCCCCAATTCTTAAGTTCATCCAAACGATAGGTGATCACTTGGTCAAATCGCACAAGTAGAAAGGGTCGCCATTGGTCATATCTTACCCTTTTAGTCTCAAATCCGCTCACCTAGGGTCATTGGTCATATCTCCTAGGCAATTGGCCTCACCGCCATTTAAAACTACCGAACCAAGGGTGGCTACCAATGAACTATGCATGCATACACTTACAAGTAATTGTATGGAAGTAAAGGTAAATGCAAACAAAACAATTAAGGAATCATAACTCAGGCCAAGACCAAAAGGTGCTTAGTCAGCTCATATTAATCATGCAAATCAATTCAATATTCAAGGGTACGAAATACATGAATTGAAAGTATGATAAGGTTTTAAAATGTACCTTTTGAGTGGTCGTTTAAGCCCTTATTTGATCACTTTTGTATCCGTTATTACTTAATATCGCTCTTTTCATTTTTAGGTATTGATTCGCCGAAACCAATAATAGAAGTTTGTAGTATTTGGGTAACTCAAACGTGTTAGGTTTGAGCACCGAGATCGTTCCGAACGAGGGTTGAATGGAATTTTCAACTCACGTCGCGATTATCGGGATTTGAATAAGATAAGGGGATAATTTGAAGTTTTCTAAACTACGGGATAAGGAAAGTAAATGGGACTAAAATCTATGGGGAAAACCTAAGAATTATGGCAAATTACGCAAATCTATGCAAATACGGGATTAAAACGAAACGCGAATAAAATGCAACTACGTCTAATCTAACTCCTAAAAATTACTTTTATACTAGAAATGCAAGTGGAAAACTATTTATGAATTAAAACTAATTTTAGGATTTCTCTTAATTTATTTGAATTAAAACTAATTTTAACTTTTAAAACAAATCTAAAATACTAAAAATTATGAAAATTAAAGGGAAAATTATGAAACTATTTTCTAAAAATCTAAAATAACTCAAAAGACTTTTTAAAACTAATTTTGTATTTTTCTCGATTATTTTCTATTTTCTACTAATTTAAAACTATTTAAATCTAATTAAATGGCTACAAATTACAAAATAAACTAGGAAAATCTAGAAAAAATATTTTTTGCTTTTGTATTTATCTTAATCTATGAAAATTGAAAAGTTATTTTTGGAACTTTTTCTCGATTTAATTGCAATAAAAGCTATTTAGAAAGTCCTAAAACTGCTTTTAAATTAAGAAAAATAGTAAACAAAGGATGAAAATTTATGAAAATTCAAGAAAATCTAAAATATTATTCTAGTTTTATAAAAATATAAAATATATGGCTTATGTGTGAGAAATATGAGTCAGAGTGTAACCTGTTTGAGAAATAAGCACTTAAGAATAAGCTATAAAGCACTAGAGGACACCAATTAACTATGTAGGTATATAATACTAAAACTACTCTAAGGCAACTTATTGCAACTACTCCTAACTTCTAATGTGCAATCTACCAAGTTAATAAGCTAATGCTACTTAAGCAAAACAAATTTTGACCTCTAAGTTTGAGCTAAAGCACAAGCTTATAAAATAAGCTAAAGTGAAAACCAAAACTGTGGTTCTCAAGACCACCAACCAGAGAACACTTGTACCAAATTTCAGCAAATAACAAGCTAATATGAACAAGTTATACTAACTGTAAAGTTCTTGTGCACACTCAGTGACTGCTGAGAGTGTGCACAGGGCATTTATGACCTAGAAAACAAGCCGGTTAAGTGCTTTTAGAAAGATTTAAACATTCAGCAAAAATAGTGTTTACAAACTCAACCAACTTAAGTTTATAAATCCAAAATTTCAACCACTATAGACCAGAAATGAGTGAGTTACACATTAAGAAAGAATTGTTCAAAACATGAAAACTCAATTTTGACTTTTAAACACAAACTCTGATTTTGACTAATATGAGATTTGAACTTGCAAAACAGATTGTAACTAATGATTAATGATGAAATGAATCTATATTAGACTAAATTATCTATCTCCTAACTTATTTGCAAGATGGAAGCAACTGATTCAAACAGTAATCAGATCAAGAGCAGATGTAAGATAATTTTTGACTTTGAGTGTTTATAAGTGCAACTAAATAAACTAAACTGATAATACTACACCTAATAGAAGCTAAAGCAACTAAACCTGAGAACTAACTAATCCTTTAACTCAGAGATAATCCCTGATCCAAACACCAGCTTAAGAACTGATATGCAACTAAGATTCAATCCTAAGCTATAACTGCTACCTAATAGATTCAATTACTAAAACTAACTCTAAATGATGCAATGTTAACTAAAAATAACTAACAAATGATCACTATTCTAAAAAAACAGATTATGCAGACTTATAAAGAAATGATACAGTAGATAATCAATGATAAAACAATGACAACTATTGATCAATCAAGTCGAAATCAACAAAATAGACTATGGTAATCATTAATAAACCAAAGTTATACTACCGATTTGAGCTTGGAGATAAAATTGGACTTACAAGTGGTCCCACACAATGCTAATGAAACAAGAACCCCTATCCTAAAATGATTTCAACCCAATTCAGATTCAAATCAACCCAAATCCTCCACCATATCGCAATACAGATCCATATTTCCTTTATGACCGCAGATTTAGCTTTTGTTGATCACTATGAAATATTCGAGAGAGAGTTGAGTAGTGAGGTTAACTAAAAGCATTTGATAAAAGCTTAAGTAATCGTTTGAAATTATAATAAGTCAAATGAAAATAATAAAACAAAGTGATTTAAATTTTCGGAGAATATGTTTAAATGAAAACTTGTATTAATTCAATTTGAGTACAAATGAAAATATCGAATTAAAATATTTTATTGAAAACAAGTAAAGATTACTTAAAACTACACTCTACACTACTCCTACTCTACTTCTAAAACTACTTGAGATTACAAAGAAGAAATGAAAGGGTATTTATAGCCTAGCATTAGCTTTGAGAAGAGTCTAGAAGTCAAACTTGTGCTTTCTCTTGATCATTCGCAACCCTTGGATCAATCATCCACGCCCATCACCATTTAGCACCCTTAGATTAAATTTGCCACGATCTTGGACCAATCGAAGCAAGGAATTGGTATATGTGACACACGGATTGCCAAGCTGGCATCCGTGTGTCAGACGGTGTCAGTAAAAGTACAATATTGCCCTTAATTTAAGTGAATTGAAGCGATTGGAGGGAAGGGTAATTTAGGGTTCATAGGTTCTGGGAATTTAGGGGTAAAATTGGCGCGTGTGTTTTGTTTAATATACTTTGATTTGTGTTGACCGGGTTTAAGGTGGGTTGACCGGGTTTGATATTGGGTTGGGAAAACCGGGTAAGTATTGATTATTTGGGCTATAGATTGGGCCTTTGGGTTTTATTTGGACAAAGTATTAGTGTATTGGATTTAGGACTAGCTTTGAATCCATATATCATCATAGGGTCTAAACATGTACAAGCTGAAACTCCAGGGCCAAATCAGAATTTAGAAAATGTACTCCAAGGACCATTTTTGACAATCTTCAAAAATTCCAAGGACCAAACATGACAATTACGAATCTCCATGGACTAAAATTGTAATTTTGAGAATTGATTGTCCAAACTTGCAAATTCCTTTCCTAACCTCGCCTTTTGCACTCTTCTTTCTCTCGTGCTCGGTTTTCTTGGTTTTGGCTTTTTTTGTCTGCTTTGTCATATCCTTACTCAAGACATACAAAAAACTCAAGAAACACACAAATATTTAGCATTAACGCTTTCTTGGTTATTTTGGGTTTGATTTGATAAAGAAATTATATGTGTTTTAGCACATATCGTATCTTGGAGGCAAATTGTCGGAATGACACTTATTCGGACGAAAAGGCATGAATATACTGAAGAAAATGGCCAAAGTCAAGAATCGAGACACTCAGTCATTGGAGTTGAAGGGACGTCGAGGTTATACCAAAGGACGCCGTCGGAAGATGTTTTGTGACGATATACAAGAGCAAATTGCTTATTTTCAAGTGACGACATCGGTTTTAAAGAGTAGGGTGTCGCAATTAGACGTCCTAGATTTGATCCAGACAGGTCGAGACTCAAGGCGACGGCGCATGGACATAAGGTGGCCGTCACAATGATAACGTGGCAAGAGGAAACCCTATATCATGCGACCCGACGGGCCACAAATTAAAGGGTGACGTCACGCATATGTAATCTTATATATAGAATCCAATTTTTTAGTTTTCGCAGTGTAGTCTTTTGGAGTAAAACCTAAACCGAACCAAGGTCAGTCTTGTACAAGATTTTAGGTTCCATACCCTATCTTACATCAAGATAAGTGTTTTACTTCATTAATTTAATTATGTCTTCCTTGATTGTGTGTATGCTTGCATGTTCCCATGCCCGACTAATTTACTTGTGTGTTTGCTTAGGTAATATGAAACTTAGTTATTGAATATTGATTGGTTGTCTCTTATCTTAATTGTGATTGACCTAGTATTGCAATAGGTCATTCGTTGTGTTTGTAATGCTTGATTAATCTTTGATGAACCTTAGTTTATAATCGCCTAGAGTAATTGTAGTCTAGTCATCCAAAGAATACCTTAGAGTTAAAGTTTATAAATCCTAGAGATTTTGTAGTCATTAACCTTGGTAGCTTCAAAGAGTTAGGGATAAACGATACCCTACTTAATCTTAGAGACACAACGCAATTAAGAATAAGGACGTGACAATTCAACCACCAATAGAAGATAACTAGGGAGTAATAAAGCCTAAGCAAATACATTTTAACTATCATACGAGTACACAACAATAGACATAGACTACCCTCACCTTAGTTTAGATAATTAGATAAGAGAAGTAATCGGTAGAAATACCAACCCCAAATCCAAACCCCGAGATTCAGACCTTTCCATTTCCTAAAAACATAAAAGATAAAAATAATCTTCCTCAACCCCAACCTTAGCGTAGTAACTTCTCACTAGCATTCCTATTCCCCTAGAGAACGATATCAATTCCCGGGCTTACCCTAATACTACACTACAAAGATTAGGTTCAACGCCTAGGGTGTTGAAAACTTGCTCGACAAAAGGAAGTTCCTTTGACCCCGAACAACGCTGTAGCGTTATAAAAGTAAAAGAAATATAAAACGCTAATGCTTAATCGTAATGTAGTGACTTCTCCCTGGAAACAGACTCCATGCTCCCCTAGACCGCCTTGAGCTTTTATCACGCTCTCGTGTGTTGTGTGTGGAATGGGATGATTATAAATGCCGGAATTGGGGTATTTATAGGTTGATCCGGGTTACTACGTAACCAATATAGGAGTTACGCCAGAACCTTCTATTCCTTAGTAAAATGCACTAGATCTGCTGGTTACGGGCGTAACCTTATTAGTGGTTACGCCGTAGTCTTCAATAAACTCGTTACATCGTAAGTGATGCGAGTTACGCGTAAGTATCGCCGTGTGGAATCTCATTTGACCTAATGTGGTTATGTCATAACCTTTGGGAAGAGTTACGCCAGTAACCTTCGATAAGTTGGCATACTTGAGTCACGCAATAGTTATGGCGTAATGTGAGAGGTGAGTTACGGTAACTTCTTCAAAATAGCATACTGTGATAAATCTTTAGATATGTTTCCGCCCGCTGCCTCTTTAGCTCCAATACTGTAATTTACCCGAAAGTGGAAAACAAGCGTAAATCCATTTAAATGATATAAATAACGAGCATTAATGGGGAAATTGACACTTAATATTCGTGACTATTTGATGTTATCGAAGAAGACAAGTTTTGGTGAATCAGCATTTCGCCATATTCAGATCAACATAGGAACAATCACATAGACTACAATCATTGTCTATTTGTTTGTTTCTCTCTCAAGTTGAACCTACCAAGGTTGCACATGCTTTAGCGATGATGACTGGTAGTCATATGCAAGAACAAATGCAACAGCTTTTAAATCAAAATGTTTGGGAGTTTGTTCATTGCCTCTCGCAAGTATGCCATTGTTGATAAGGTTTTAAATGTACCTTTTGAGGGTCGTTTAAGCCCTTATTTGATCACTTTTGTATCCGTTATTACTTAATATCGCCCTTTTCACTTTTAGGTATCTTGAAGGCAAAATGCCGGAATGACACTTATTCGGACGAAAAGGCGCGAATATACGAAGAAAATGGCCAAAGTCAAGAATCGAGACACTCAGTCATTGAACCAAGGTGACGGCGTCAGTGTTATCTAGCGACGCCGTCGGACAACTTTTGTGACGGCCAAGAGCCAAATTGCTCATTTACAAGTGACGGCTTGTGTTTTAAAAGAGTAGGCGTCGCAACTCGACGGCCTAG
This sequence comes from Chrysanthemum lavandulifolium, assembly GCA_022545495.1. Classification (NCBI taxonomy): domain Eukaryota; kingdom Viridiplantae; phylum Streptophyta; class Magnoliopsida; order Asterales; family Asteraceae; genus Chrysanthemum; species Chrysanthemum lavandulifolium. The sequence continues at coordinate 123,524,871 of CM040243.1, forward strand.
ATTTGATCCGACGACGCCGAGATCGAAGGGACGGCGTCACAAGCATAAGGTGACGCCGTCGCAAGACTAACGTGGCCAAGACGAAACCCTAATAACGGCGACCCGACGGCCACAAATCAAAGGGTGACGCCGTCGCATGTGTAATCTTATATATAGAATCCGAATTTTTAGTTTTCGGTGTGTAGTCTTTTGGAGTAAAACCTAAACCGAACCAAGGTCGTCTTGTACAAGATTTTAGGGTTCCATACCCTATCTTACATCAAGATAAGTGTTTTACTTCATTAATTCAATTATGTCTTCAATTAATTGTGTGTATGCTTGCATGTTTCCCATGTCCGCTAATTTACTTGTGTGTTTGCTTAGGAATATGAAACTTAATTATTGAATATTGATTGGTTGTCTCTTATCTTAATTGTTAATGATCTAGTATTGCGATAGATCATCCGTTGTGTAGTTAATGCTTGATTAATCTTTGTGAACCTTAGCTTATAGTACCTAGAGTCATTGTAGGCTAAACCATCCAAAGAGTACCTTAGTGTTAAGTTTATAAATCCTAGAGATTTTGTAGGCAATAACCTTTGGTAGTTTCAAAGAGTTAGGATAAACGATACCCTACGACCTTAGACACACAACGCGATTAAGAATAAGGACGTGACAATTCAACCATCAATAGGAGATAATTAAGGAGTAATAAAACCTAAGTAAACACATCTTTAAATCATCATACGAGCACACAATAATTAGACATAGACTACATACACCTTAGATTAGATAATTAGACGAGTAGAGTAATCGGTAGAAATACCAACCCCAAATCCAATACCCCGAGATTCGTACCTTTCCATTTCCTAAAAACATAAAAGATAAAAATAATCTTCCTCAACCCCAACCTTAGCGTAGTAACTTCTCACTAGCATTCCTATTCCCCAGAGAACGATATCAATTCCGTGGCTTACCCTAATACTACACTACAACGATTAGGTTCATCGCTAGGGTGTTGAAAAACTTGCTCGACGAAAAGGAAGTTCCTTTGACCCCGAACGACGCGTGTAGCGTTATCAAGTTTTTGGCGCCACGCCGGAATAGAATAGCTAGTTAGAGTCCACCTCGCTTAGGTTTCCTTGCTTGATTCCTATCAAGTAAGCTTTTTTCCAATTTTAGCTTCCTCGTAGTCTATCCCCTTCTTCGTGACCTTTGTTAGTAACCCCATCACTTTTCATCATGGAAGGTGATAACCAACCACCATTCATCAACCTACCACCAAATGACCCGCCAAGAGGCCGTACTCTTGGTGAATACTCGAGACCAAGCCACCTAGGCTATAGGAACACCATTGAGCTTCCCGACCAAGCCCAAACTACGGCCTGCGATCCGACACCATCCGGTTGGTGCAAAACGGATGTGCATTCCATGGACTTCGTTCAAGATCCTAATCAAGATCTTAAGGATTTCCTTAAAATTGTCGATTCCATCGACCTCGATGCTACTACTCGGGAGACCACGCTCGTGCGTCTCTTCCAATTCTCTCACGGGACCAAGCTAGTAATTGGCTTGAGCGACTTCCCGGGCTCCATCTCAAGTTGGGATGATCTCACCTCTCGCTTCCTTGCTCAATTTTTCCCACCGGGAGAACCACTAAGCTTAGGAATGATATCTTGATGTTCCAACAACGCCAAGGTGAATCTCTACGAAGCATGGACTCGATTCAAGGACTTACTCCATAAAGTCCCTCATCACGGCATTGATCTTTGGCTTCAAGTCCAACTCTTCTATGATCATGTCAACTTCCCCACCAAGCGATCCATTGACCAAGCGGCCGGTGGAAAACTTAGTGATCTCACCGCGAAAGAATCATGGGGTATAATAGAGGACCTTGCTCTCTATGACAACGAAAGTTGGAATGACCCCCGTGAGTTGCCCAAAACCGTTAAGGCAATCTCCTTGCCTCCCATTGACTCACAACCTTCCGACCGTAGGATGCTCGAGCTTGAAGATCAAGTTAAATTCCTAATGAGTTCCTACGAAAATCCTAAGTCTTCACATCAAGTGAATAAAATCACTCTACCTTGTGAGTTATGTAGTGGTCCCCATGACACTCGTGATTGCACAAGACTCCCCGAACAAGCTTTTGCGGACTACGCCCACGCTGCACCGACGGAGCGGGAGAGAAGTGGTACACTTTCAAGCCCGAACAAAACAACTTAGGAAACTCTTACAACCCCTCATGGAGAAATCACCCTAACCTTAAGTGGAACCAAAATTCAAGCACACCCCAAAGCTCATCTAGTCCACCTAATAGGTTCAACCCTCCAAACACCGGGAACCCCACTAGTCTTGAGGCAATTGCATCTAGATTCATGTCATCTCAAGAAACTCGATTGACTAAGCTTGAAGCCGATTTTAAGCAACGACAAGGCGAGATGACAAACAAACTTGATGCCCTCTTAAAAGCCTTTAATGACCGGGAAATTGGTGCACTCCCAAGTGATACTATAAAGAACCCAAAAGTGAGTTCGATTTCATCGACTTCATGTTCTTGTTCACCATGGGAGAGTGCGCATCCATGCCCTTCACATCCTACGGTTCACTCGGTAAACGCTATCAACAAGGGTTTCAAGCAATCCAAAATGAGGTACCAAGGCCCCGCACGATTGGTAGAACCTACTCTTGAACCCAAACCTAATCTAGAGGAGGAGTACAAGGAACCCCATCAAGAGAAACCGGTTCTTGAAGTCTTAGCTCATGCACCTTATTGTAATGCTTTAAAAGAAAAATATGAGCTAGAACTAAAACTTGGAAAACATGGGTCCGCTTTTGTGCGAAATAATTTACCTAAGAAGTTAGACGATCCCGGCTATTCACTCTTCCGTAGGCTTGGAACTTCCAAACCTCTCGATGCTCTAGCCGACTTAGGATCATGCATCAATCTTGTTCCGTTGTCCCTCCATAGAAGCCTTAACTTAGGTAAGATAGAACCAACGGAAACCATCTTAGGTCTAGCGGACGGTAGTATTGCATATCCGGTAGGGATAATAAAAGACATGGTAGTACACGTAGGAGAGTTGACTCTTTTGGCTGATTTCCATGTGCTAGACATGAATAAGGACCCGACATGCCCATTGCTAGTAGGAAGAGGATTCTTAGCTACCGCTAGTGCCATCATTGATTGTAAGATGTCCAAAATAGTGGTAGGAGAAGGGAGTGCTAGGTCAATTTACGATGTCAAAAAGCATACTTACTACAAAGAAGAGGAAATTCCCAATGAAATTAGGTTGGATAGAGCGCCATCTAGATACGGACCTTGGATTGATAAGAACTTCATAGGTCCCCAACGACCTTTTTACCTGGATGAAGCCTTTGCTAGTAAAGCAACTTTCCATGAAAAAGAAATGGCTAGGGACATGGAAGTGAACCCGTTCGAGGACGCCTTAGTATTTAGGAAGATGACCGAGTTCCTAGGAAGCTTGCCCGTCAACCTTGTCATGAATAAGTGGAAAGTTGAGAGCGATAAGCCTAAACATAAGTGGGATTGGGATAGACCGCCTAGTGATGGTAATGGAGAGTGGCACATTAGGATGACGATCTATGACCCCGATGGAGAGAAATTTGAAAAGGCTTATCGAACCAAACGTACTACTAGGAACTTAAATGATAAGTTTGATCCTTACGACATTCTAAAGGATAGGCTTACTTATATCGGTACGTAGGGCACGACTTCGAGTCTAGCTACAAGACTCATAAATAAAGAAAAGCGCTTCGTGGGAGGCAACCCATGCTTAATTGTTTGCTTGTTTGTGTCGTGTATCTTTTATTGATTGTTTATTCTCATGTTTAAATTTGTAAAATGCTTTATTTTGTCTTTAACCTCGCCTTAATTACATATAAAGGTATTTTACATAAGGGATAAGTGTAGGAGGATTACACACGCTTTCAAAAGAAACGTAAACATGAGAATTACAATTAATTAAAAGATATACATGTGTGTTTGTTCGAGTCAAATGCTTGTATCGAGTCATAATGGATGTTTTGCAGAAATTTTTCCAGATTCTAAAGATGTAAATTTTCCGAATTTTTTCCGAAAATCGCACCGCTTTTGTCGATAACCGACGGCGTCAGATCGCAACCGACGAAGGAGCAAAACAATCGATTACTTTTTCTCGCTTTCGAGCTACTTATAAATTTTTGGAATTTTCCGTGTCTTAATTTTCCGTAAATTCTATAAACATCCATTCCACAAGCATTATATCCTAGTTTAGTAGAGTCCTATATATATTATTACCGCCGATTTTACGCGAAGGTTTCGTTTGTTTTCTTCAAGTGTGCAGGTTTAATTTACCAAGAAGAAGATACATAAGATGAGAAGGAGCTTTTCACGCAAACGTTCTTCTTGAAGAAAGATGTAACCACCACTTTACACGGATCCTACCGAGCTAATCGGGAGTATTAGTTTCTTTCGCTTTTAATTACCTTCCATTATCATAACTTTGATACTTTCGGGAACATTGGGGACAATGTTCGGTTTAAGTGTAGGAGGAAAATAAACGGAACTTTGAAACTATGCTTATCCTTGACTATTTGCTTTGTCCAATTGCATTTGTGTAATAAACCATGAGAAAATGTCGGTTAGGGTAATTTTGGCACCAAATTTTCAATTTTTCATGACATATAGGAGTGGGCCATTAGTCTTAATAAAGCGCCTCATGGATAGGAAGTTATATGACTAGCACAAAACCCTTTACCACTTAAATTCCACCCAAAATGTGAGGATCGCCTTAGATTAGTAGGAATTAAAGCATTCATCTTTAATGCTTAGAGTGTGAACCGTAGTATAATAGATTCTAGAACTTGTTTTGTGATGCATCCCGAGATCGCTAGTAAGACTACACTTGTGTAGTTAGGAATAACTAAATGATAAGAGGCATTAGGATAACCCTTGTTTGATACCCGTAATATAATTACTTCTTCCACATCGGTTGAGTAATTCCCCACACCTTTGCGTTGTACTCATCTTTAGTACACGATACCCCTAGTTAACCCCTCGAGCCTATCCTTTTCGCGGTTCTCGTGATGTTTCGGTTTTCCGAATATCAATGAAGAGCATTGTTTACACCCCACCCCAAATGTACACCCAAATCGCCTTAGCCTACCTTGTATGCACTCACTTTTAGTGCATTATTGTTATCACACTAAACCCTTAGTTCAATTATCTAGTTGCTTGCATAAGTTGCTAAGTCGAGTCATATCCTTTGTACACGCTTTGGGACGATTGGGACTCATGGGAAAAGTTAAATTTTATGAGATGACGGAAGGGAACGTTAAATTCAAATTCCCTTTATTTGCATAATAATGTACTCCAAGTGTTTTGATCTTTTCAATTCGGGTCATATTAGTGTTAGAGTAATAAAACTCAAGTGTAGGGATGTGCCTATAAATCCCTATCATTTTGATGTTATCGTAGAGGATGGTAGAGTAAAAGTGTATGAAAAAAAAAAAAAATAAAAAGAGAAAAGAAAAGAGAAAATATAAAAAAAAAAATAAAAAAAAAAAAAACATACGGGCTACCATCCTACATCTATCTTAAAATTTGTGTTTGTTTATTTCAGTTATCTAGAGTTTAGAGTGTCGAGTCTTGGCTTAGCAACGCCATTCTTCGCATGCTTGTAACATAAAGAATTTTGACTTGCCACCACTAAATAGCCTATCCCACAAAACCCTTTGTTCCCTACCATAAACCTATCATTACCCTTTAAAAGACCTTTTGGATAGTCTTTCCTAGGTGCTTACGCCAAAGCGATGGAGGTTTGATCTAGTCTCAAGCCTATGGTAATCTATGTACTAGGACCGGTTAATGAGTGTTTATCTTCCATTTCCAACTTGTTATATTTCATATACACCGAGAGATGCGAGTATCCAAACACCCCATGTGAGGTGCTAGTATGTAATTTCCGTGCTTGTTATGACTTTTATGGGCTTATATGTGTTGTGAATCGTTCTAAACTAATGCTTCATGACCTCTAACTTATAAATTGATTGGCTAAAAGCACATTTGCTTGAGGACAAGCAAATACCAAGTGTAGGGATATTTGATAAGGTTTTAAATGTACCTTTTGAGGGTCGTTTAAGCCCTTATTTGATCACTTTTGTATCCGTTATTACTTAATATCGCCCTTTTCACTTTTAGGTATCTTGAAGGCAAAATGTTGGAATGACACTTATTCGGACGAAAAGGCGCGAATATACGAAGAAAATGGCCAAAGTCAAGAATCGAGACACTCAGTCATTGAAGGTGGACGGCGTTACAGTGTTATCAGCGAACTAGTGACGCCGTCGGACAACTTTTGTGACGGCTCAAGAGCCAAATTGCTCATTTACAAGTGACGGCTTCGTGTTTTAAAAGAGTAGGCGTCGCAACTCGCACGGCCTAGATTTGATCCGACGACGCCGAGATCGAAGGGACGGCGCACAAGCATAAGGTGACGCCGCCGCAAGACTAACGTGGCCAAGACGAAACCCTAATAACGGCGACCGACGGCGCCACAAATCAAAGGGTGACGCCGTCGCATGTGTAATCTTATATATAGAATCCGAATTTTTAGTTTTCGTGTGTAGTCTTTTGGAGTAAAACCTAAACCGAACCAAGGTCGTCTTGTACAAGATTTTAGGTTCCATACCCTATCTTACATCAAGATAAGTGTTTTACTTCATTAATTCAATTATGTCTTCAATTAATTGTGTGTATGCTTGCATGTTTCCCATGTCCGCTAATTTACTTGTGTGTTTGCTTAGGAATATGAAACTTAATTATTGAATATTGATTGGTTGTCTCTTATCTTAATTGTTAATGATCTAGTATTGCGATAGATCATCCGTTGTGTAGTTAATGCTTGATTAATCTTTGTGAACCTTAGCTTATAGTACCTAGAGTCATTGTAGGCTAAACCATCCGAAGAGTACCTTAGTGTTAAGTTTATAAATCCTAGAGATTTTGTAGGCAATAACCTTTGGTAGTTTCAAAGAGTTAGGATAAACGATACCCTACGACCTTAGACACACAACGCGATTAAGAATAAGGACGTGACAATTCAACCATCAATAGGAGATAATTAAGGAGTAATAAAACCCAAGTTAACACATCTTTAAATCATCATACGAGCACACAATAATTAGACATAGACTACATACACCTTAGATTAGATAATTAGACCAGTAGAGTAATCGGTAGAAATACCAACCCCCAAATCCAATACCCCGAGATTCGTACCTTTCCATTTCCTAAAAACATAAAAGATAAAAAATTAATCTTCCTCAACCCCAACCTTAGCGTAGTAACTTCTCACTAGCATTCCTATTCCCCTAGAGAACGATATCAATTCCCGTGGCTTACCCTAATACTACACTACAACGATTAGGTTCACTGCCTAGGGTGTTGAAAAACTTGCTCGACGAAAAGGAAGTTCCTTTGACCCCGAACGACGCGTGTAGCGTTATCACGTATTGGCATGATCAACCCCGATTGTTGTGTTTGAGGGGAGGATTATGCCTAAAGGGAGGTTTCTTGATTAAGGGGAGGATTTATGTTGTATATTATGTATATATTTTTATATGAGTATATATATTAGTTTTGTATGTTCTGTGTTCTACTAACCATTTTGCAGATCATGTATCAAACACACAATCGGTGGCAAAAGATAGCAAAAGATTAAACACTACATTCTTAGATGCAGTATAACATTACAAGACTTTTTCATTACTGTTGCTGATTACATCAAGGCTCCATTCTAACAAGCTTCACAAAAGATTCCCCCAGAATCCAGCTTCTATCTCCCAGGCACCTACTCTGGCCTCCTTTTACCCCATTCTCGCATCCTCGATGCTCCTTTCCCCCTGCTGATGTAGTCCCACATCGATTAGCGAAGCCCAATCACTTGAACTCTTTTCTCGTGGCTTGGGTTGGAGGCCCTGGCAATCAAGCGCATAGGTGGCACAATGGCAAGAGGAGCTACATTCATCGGCTCGAAGATCCACCCGCCTCATCATCGGTGTCTTCATATACCGAGACATAGTCAGGCATGAAGTTGAGCTCGTAATCGTGTGATCAGATCGATAGCTTTGAAGGAGGTTGGAAGATCCTCAGAAGATGTTCCAAGAGGTGCAGGTGATGGTGGAGGGTTTGTTGGCATGAAACTTAGGTTGTGGTAGTAGGGAGGAAAGTAGTACTTCCATCCATCATTAGATGATGTCTCCTCATATGAAGTTGAGTCTGAAGATATTTCAATGGGATGATTGGGAGAGTTATTCATGGTGGTTTGGTAGTTGATCGACTTTGGTGTTAGGGTTATTTGGTTTGTATGTATGATGTGATGCAAAGGGTTATATTTATATTGTCACAGTAAAGATGGAATCTTTGGTTGGTAAAATTTATGGTTGTAATTAATTGGTGGGTATTTGAATTAATAAAGGTTATGTCCGAGACCTGATGCACAAATAAGTACGTAAGGATTTTGTTGAAACAAACAAAGACCTTGATAGATCTTGAGCTCGTGGATCGTTATGTATGCCTATGTAATCACAAGCACAATAAAAGACAATCTCTACTACTAATGTTTATCGGCGAATATAAACACAAGTAAATAACTAAGAACTTCTTGATCCTCTATGGATCTTTATATTAACTAAAACCGAGTTTTTCCAATCGGTACATAAACCTTTCTAATGTGTTCCTTTTATAGATAAGGAACCCTAAACAATATCGCTAAACCGCTTCCCAAGAAACGATAATCATAAAACTAAATAAGATATACACAATCACTTCCTAATAAAGCTCATGTATATCCACACTAAATAAACTAAATACGGAATAGACACTTCCAGTAAACAAACTAATCACTATTATACTTCAAGAGAATAAGTCTTCGGTAATCCACTTCACTTCAAGAGAAACACTTCGCATTAATATCAAGATAATCCGGACTTTCACATAATTCCCAACAATCCTCCCTAAACCGGAATTTGACTTGTTAAGTTCCAGCTTGATAGATCGTTACACACCAGAGGATTGTACACAAACAACAAAGAACAAAGAATCCAAAGAACATCTCTATGATGAAGAAACTCAAACTCCATATCTTTGCAAAGAACAAATGACAAAAGGTACATCAAAATGATTAGTTTCATACTATTCTCATCACATCCGGTGTGTTAACTCCTGAGAGGTGAATCATTGAAAATAAATGGATTTGATGTCTCTTTACCAATAGCCATCACTACCGGAGTAGCCATATGTTTCAGTTCAGAACTATGGTACATCGATAACCATCTCGATTTATGGGCAAACCAAAGAACCATATAAACGGATTTGAAATGTCTTTACCGTAGCCGCTTGCTCGTGACTAGTCAATTCTTAGAATTGGTGAATTGAGAACCAAATATGGAATGCCACCGCCTTTACCACAAGCCATATACAAGTGGGCTAGCCAATTCTTGGATTCCAAACAGAATAAACCATGGTGAATTGAAAACCATACAACACTCAAGAATAAAGCATAGGTGGTTGCATACCCTATGATTTTTAGCAAATCATTACAACTATCAATGATTTGATGTGTCTTTACCAAAGTCAGCACTTTGGACTAGCTAACTCTTTGACATACCCAAAGTATATCGGTGAGTCAATAACCAAAAAAATATACAACAAACCCGCAAGAAAAGTTAGATAAAACCAAAAGCATTTTTTTTTTTTTTTTTTTTTTTTTACTAAGAAAATAAAGAAAGAAAACAAATATTACAAAATATTACAATCAAGATGAACCTTTATGTGATAGAAGTTGATTCTTAATCAAACCAACACATTGAGTAGCATGAAGGTCATCATTGCCAACCGGATTAGAGGCACTTCCAACTTGTGTCTCAAAGAACCTTTCCATAAAAGTATCGATAAAGGATAAAGCCTATCCGATAGCATACACAAAATCATCCCACATGTAGTCCGAACTACATGAACACAAGGCGAGGGATAAAATCTCCAACTCTCAATCTCCCATTTATGAGAATTCTTCCAAATAGAATACCCTTTACCATGTGGAGAATCGAATCAAACATAACCTCAAGATCACCCAACAAATATAAACCGTAACCGCTTCTTGAATGAAACTTATAATATCGAATGACATGTTCATACAAAGATCTTCAAATCATGTCTATTCACCAAATGAAGAATATCCTTCAAGAAGTTAAACTCAAGAACAGTTTATCCAAATATAAACAAGTGTTAAGCTTTCCAATTGTCCAATTAACCAAAACCACATGAGTACCTTCAGAAAAGCTTCAATAGATCCAACCTCAATAAATGTAGATTCATCACCTTAAGATCTAAAGGAGTATTCCTTGAAGCATGTTTCTTAGCCAATCTATCCGAACTTCTTGTAACCAAACTCGCTTTCCCATATCAACAATGTTATCGAGATCAAGTTGTAGATCGCTTTCGAATCGAGAATCACTTAACTCCACACTTGACAACATTTCGTAAGAAACCAAAGAAGATTCAAAGAAACACCCATATCGTAAGAAGGAGTAGCATCGAAGTTGTATCGAAGGAACAATCAAGATACCACCAAGGCAAAACATCATCAAAATTATCCACAATTTCAACTGTTTTCTCTCTCTTGTCAGAGGAACATCGACATTGAAGCACTATTTGCCAATTTAGAAGAAGAAGTAGAACCGTAAGAAGAAAACTTCATAACCATATGATATTGTCTAATCAAAGCATCATCGATAAAGTCATGATTTGCTTCATTGACATACCGTAATTATACATAGCAAGATTCTTCACAACTCTCCTCATATAATTCCTCTTACGAGCAACAATCATAGGTTTTTCTTTTGGCTTTATTTCTCGATCAATAAGAGCTCTTCTCTCAGCAGCAGATTCCTTCTTCCTTTGATTACCAAGTGCCACCATTTTATCCACAAAATCATCATCATTAAAAGATTCTCCTAAGATAAGTTTTGCTAGATCGGGATCGAAGCACCTTGAGAAATATAACCATCCCATTGATCATCAAGAATCGTAGGAAAGAATGCATCAAGCTCTAATTTCCTTTCAGAGACAAATCGAAGCATACCGATCTTGAAGAAATTTAGCCACAACACGACTCTTCCGGATATTCTCATAATCAAGAAACAATCCACCTGAGCTTGATATTGTTCTTTAGTCACTCTACCGACTTCAAAGATCATCAATCACGTGGTCCTGTCCTTTCTCGTAAGATGTCTCAAGAGAACCAATTTCAAAGAAACCAATGTGAGCTTCGAAGAAACAATCAAACCCACATCGAGGAAATAGGTTGAGACAATTCCTCAACAGTGTGTAGAAAACTTCGGAGAAGCATTCAACTTATACATTCTCCCAAAGAAGAAAAACCTCTTCATCATCTCAAGAAGGTGAAACATTTGAATGTTCTCGTATAGATGAAGTTTGACCATCGAAGTAGTAACCTCTTTCACTAAACCATCGAGAGATGCATCCTCCATATTTAGCTCCTTTGAAGTGTCGCAGATACCTTATCCAAAGATTGTCTTCTTCTTTTGCTAGTATATAGAATAGGCTCCTTGCTAGACTCCTTTCTTCGTGAAGATTTAGTAATAGAAGAAGAAACATCGATGTAAGTGCCACATCACCAATATATCAAGAGATTCATTAAGATTCTCTTCATCCTCCTCCTCGTAAGAAACCAAACATCTCTTTTACCCTTCCGACTCAACAATTCCTCCAAGTGCTCAACTTTAGTCTCCAATTCCACAATCTTCCCACCAAGAATGACTTGGTTTCGTAAGTTCTTTCTTAAGACCACCACCTCACCGTAAGCTTGTTCACCGATCATATAATGAGGTAAGTGAAATAGGATCCTCGAAGCATCATCCGATTGCTCGCTTGAAAATGGAACTTCATTAGACTGCTCAGAGCAACATTAACCCGATCAACATTAGAACATCCTTCACCAAATTGAGTCCTAACAGACTTGGTGTAGGCAATCTGTCAATATCAACCCGAACTTCATCAATTTGATCCCGAACTTCTTCAATAGGAACTTGGATAAATGGAACTTGGACTAGAACATGGTCTTGGTGAAGGTATAGATGCTTCAAGAAACAATGAAGGACCTCATCACCATCTACCGAAAGATTTCCATCAAGAGGATTGGAAGAAGGTAAAACTACATTAAGCTCATTATCGGTCTCATTCTCCGAGGTAACATGGCGACTAACAAAGGAAAATGTGTCCTTCAAATTTAGTCCTCATTGTAGCAAATAACTTAGGAGTCAAAACACTTATGGGATGAAAAGCTTGGGTTTGTGTAGAAACATTCAATATCATCTGTAAGAACCTAGGGTACATCAAAACTTACCCTTTTTCCTAGTTATGTTTTCTACCATATTATCAAAGATATACTTAGAGAAATTATAAGTCAAACCCTTAGATAAGCAAACAATACCACATCCCATTTGTGTTGAAAATCGATCCCATCCTCCGCACTTATTGCTCAAACACCGTAGCAACGTATGAACCAAGAACCTCCACATAGGACAAAGCTTGTTTTTCAACCACATATCCGTCCTCGGACTTTGATATCCAATAGCTCTAAGCCCTTCAAGTACCATCGTAGAATCGAAATGATAAACACCATTCTCATCATCCAAGATACCAGTTGTCTTCACTCCAATTATCCACTACCAAAGAAGTCACCCTTTCATCCTCATCGAAGATTGTCCATGTATCACTTGATTCTATGAATCCTATAATGAGGAAACATCTTACTCCCAACCTCAAAGACCTAGGCCTCAATCAAAAATTTCCTATATATAGCAGGTGGTTGGTCTCTTTGCATCATGTTTTGGTGCATCATCACATATCGATATACAATCTTTGATCTTAGTAAGAAAGAAATCATCGACCCTATAAAGCTCATCTCCTCATCTCTCGCCATCCAAGCTTCCATCAATCCATCCTCTCCATTTTGATCCTTAGCATCTGTTAGGATTGGTTATGCTTATCACACCAAGCATATCCATCATATAGTGCCAAAAGATGTGAGCGATATCCAAGCAACCTTTAGTGTGAAAGATGCATTACTCATCGTGCTCATCTTTAGATGTTGGAATAGATGATATGTAATAGATTAGGACTATTAGATCATGTAGATGCTTTTGATGTTGCTAGTACTGTAATCAGAAGTCAGAACTGCTTTTTGAATGAATGAATGATCTATTTGCTTCACTTTTGATTGAATCATATAACTTCAAGATTTCAACTTCAGAGGAAACAAATAACACACTTCAAAGACAATGAATTCAAGTGAAACAAGCTTAAGCTTTCTTGACCATATCTCAACAATCGTAGACAACCATTCTCGCAAAACAAACACGTAAACATACACAAACCAACAAAGAAACACACTAAAATTACATTAGCGTGTTAGAGTTAGTTAAAATCTATCAAATATACAAAATTACATAGCAAAATGCAAAGTTATACACAAATCCTCCCCGAGGCATATGCCTCCCCGAGGTTTATGCCTCCCTTAAACTTTGCGCTAAGGGTTACATGCCAATATGGACCACAAGGTGTTGAAACCTTGGTCCTTCAAAAGCCTTTGTTAACAGATCCGCCACATTATCATCGGTATGAATTTTGACCACATTTATCAAATTTTTATCATATGCATCTCTTATAAAGTGGTGCCCGATTTCAATATGTTTTGTTCGACCGTGAAAACCGGATTTTTAACAATGCATATGGTACTTTGATTATCAATAAAAATTGTTGTGTTCATGAAATTATACCCATAATCCAACAACCGATTTTGAATCCAAAGAACTCGTCCACAAGAATTAGCAAAGACCACATACTGCTTCAAGAGATGAGGTAGCCACAATAGTTTGTTTCTTGCATTGCCAAGAAATCAATCTCTTTCCAAGGAATTGGCAACCTCCAAAGGTGGACCTCCTATCCGATTAGCACCAAGATAGTCACTATCACTATAAGCTTCCAACTTAAAAGGAGACTCTTTTGGGTACCAAAGACCTAGAAAAGGTTGGCCTTTAAGGTACTTAAAGATCTTCTTAACAAGATTGAGATGGGAAGTCGGTGGAGTAACTTGATGTCGCGAACAAACACTCACAAAGAAAAGTAATATCGTGCCCGGAAGTCGTTAAATACATCAAAGACCCAATCATAGACCTGCATAAATGAACATTCACAGTGGATCGCCTTCATTGTTGGTCTTTGTCTTTGAGCTTCATAAGGTGTAGTAGCGATCCTTACACCCTCCATACCAAACTTCTTCAAGATGTCCTCACATATTTGTCCCGACCGATAAAGATACCATCGTTTCACGAACTTGAAGACCCAAAAGAAAGTCATCTCTCCCATTGCACTCATCCGAAACTCTCCTTCATAAGCTCCTCAAACTCCCCGCACCAAGCTTCCTTTGTGGATCCAAAGATAATGTCATCCACATACACTTGCACAAGAATAATGTCGGTGGAATTCTTCTTTAGGAAAAGAGTCTTATCAATTGCACCTCTTCTCGTAACCATGCTTCAACAGAAATGTAGAGAGCCTAGCATACCGTGCTCGGGTGCCCGATGTAGTCCATAGAGAGCTTTGACCACCTTATAAACATGATTAGGATGATCCGGATCTTCAAATCCTTTAGGTTGAGTGACATACACCTCTTCTTCAATTTCACCATACAAGAAGGCTCCTTTAACATCCATTTGATAGACCATAAAGCCCATATAGGATGCATAAGCTAAGAAAATCCTTATAGCCTCAACTCTTGCCACGGTGCAAACACTTCATCATAATCTATCCTCCTCTTGTCTATAACCCCGCAACTAATCGCTTTGTTTTTAATGACAACACCTCTAGCATCTCTTATATTCTTCGTAATCCATTTTGTCCCAATAGCATACTTACCATCGTAGTGGTACCAATATCCAAACCTCGCCGATTTTGAAATTGTTGCATCTCATCCTCGCATTGCTTCAAGCCAACTTGAGTCTTCAAGAGCCCGAGTAACACCGGTTGGTTCCACTTGTGAGAAAACAAGCAAATGACAATGTTGATAGTCTCGTGTGATTGTCTCTCTCCGATTTGAGACATAAGAGATAAAAGCCACCGTCCATATTTAGAACGCGCCACAAGACTCTTGTTCTAACAGTGCATTAGGATCACCAATAATATTAGACGTGGATGAACATTGTTGATCCTTGTAGTAGTGGTGGTGTTGACATCAATGGAAGAATCAAGATTAGTCACAAGGGTTCAAAGTCGATATCATAGGAAGGTGTGTTGAAGATGCCCGCTTTAGGTTGATGATGACCAAGATCCAAGGTTTGGAAACCTTGTATAAGGTTCACCAAGATCCGTTGACACTTTAGTAGAACTAGGAGTAGTGTCAACATGTCTTTCAAATTAATTGGAGAGGTGAGGAGAAAGCAGAACTACCTTCAAAGAATTGAAGTTTCTACCGAGTGATTCATTTGAACCTTCTTCAACATTCCTCTCAAAGATCTAAATTGGTCGCATACTCTTGTTTCTTCACCGCAAGGTCCTCAAGATAATAGAATTCATCTTCACCCACATCAAGATAATCTTTAGAAGTGTCACCTACAAAATTGTTAGAGAGAAGGAAGGCACTACAATGGGTTGTTCATCATCGCGACCCACCGTCGAATGAGCATCCAAAGTGTCTCGCACTAGTAGTTGGAGATGCTTCGAATCGCATTTTGATTAGCCTTATGTCTAGCATAACCCAAGTAATCACCAAGTAGTCAAGATCAAATGACCAAACATGACCCCGCCCTTGAACATTAGGCTTGTCTTCAAGATACCTCGATTCAATGTCTCCTCAATCTTCTTTGCGATACATTGTAAACTCAGTATGCCTTACTATGAGCGAATACCCCACAATGTAACCATCATCGCCTTTCTCATCAAATTTGCCCAAAGGATCACCGGTATTCAAAATTGTCACTTGACGTACCAAACGGTTTAAGGTAATGAATAACGTGAACTTTCCCAAAAGAAGTTCATATGGTGTTTTAAGATGTGGTCTAGTAATGGACACTCTATTGAGTACATAACAAGTCGCACTAACAAACCTCACCAAAACATGGTAGGAAGTTTAGAGTCCGCTAGCATTGATCTTGCGCTTCTATTAAGGTTCTATTTTTCTTTCGCCACCCCATTTTGTTGAGGGGTTCTTGGAGTGCTATAGTCCCTTTTGATTCCTTTAACCCGCAGAGTTCTATTAGAATGGCATTTTGAACTCGTACCATTATCACACCTAATTCCTTTCACCTTTTGTTCAACCGATTCTCAATAAGGGTAATGAAGTCTTTCAATATTTTAGATGTTTCATCTTTGGTCCTTAGAAAGAATACCCAACAAAATTTACTAAATCCATCGGTGATCACCGGACAAAAATATTTATGATCAATGCTTCTCACTTTAGTTGGACCAAACAGATCCATATGAAGCGGTGAAGAGGTTCGTAAATAATGGTTACATGTAACAGAACTCCTTTATATGAGGCTCAGGTCGCTTTCCTTTGTTGCATGCAACACGCTTATGATCATTGGTGAATACTTTGGCGAAGACCTTGAACTAGGCCCGCCTTAGAGAGTCGGTTGATGGTCTTGAAATTGACATGGGCCATCCTTCTGTGCCATTTGGTGGACTCATCCACGATGCTTTAGCCACCAAACATGTTAAGTCACCGGTTGGACATTAGTTAAGTTGAATGTATAAAGATTATGACTCACGAGGAACCTTCAAGAGAATTGAAGTTTCTTCGGGAGTTTGAAGTCTTTAGACAAAGACAAGACATTCATCCTCTGTGAAGAGTACTTTGTTCTTAGTGTCACAGATTTGTGAGACCGAAAACAAATTGAAGTGTTGAAGTTCCTTGACATAATAAACATTCTCAAAGTCCAAATGAGGTGTTTTGATGGTCCCTTTCCCGTAATTCGTCCATCACTTCCTCCAAAGGTTACATTGCCTCCACCTTCAATAGGTATAAAGTTATGCATCATGTCCCTGCTTTCCGACATACTTCTAGAACAACCACCGCCAACAATTCCAACATCTTTATGCTTAAGGGATGATCCTACAACAACAAAAATATACAAAGAATTAGTACACTATGGAGGCTCAAGTCATTGCCGACTTGAACCCTTGTGGATCATATGAGTTGTGCCATGTAGAAGTATAAGATCCACTATTGTTCTTGGGTTTCCAATGAAACTTAGGTCTCGCTTATTCCAAGAACAACTCACGAGGTCTTGACAAGAAGATCCCAAGACCTTCTCCCATCACCATAGGGTTAACATATCTAGGCCAAAACCATTTTTAAAATATTCACTGGTTGGTTGAACATATGGTTTTCCAAAAGATCTTCTCCAAGGAAAAGAAGTATTATAATTAGCAGCTTGTGGAACATAAGGTGGTATATCATTAACATTGGTCCACATTGGTCTAGATTTCCTAGAATCACCACACCTACTCATTCTTTGCTCATGATAATCACAATCCTTAATTAAATGAGATTTACTTCCACACACAAAACATTTCTTCTGAAGAGAAGATTTATTCAAACCAAAAGAAGTATTCTTACAAGCGTAAGTATTCAAACCAAAACCATGAAAAGAATTGTTTTTAACAAGATTATTATGCAAAGAATTAAAAGCAAGTCTTCGAGGCAACTGCCTTGGAAGTGCATTCCTTGGCAAAGAACTCACATGCTTATTGGTAGTCTTGGGTGCAGCGGGGGTGAAGACTTGGGAAGGTCGACTTGGGAAGGTCGACTTGTCATTTGAATCACACTCAGAGACCCTTGCTTGGAGGACTTGTCATCATAACACAAGAGACAAAGTCATTAGTAGAAGTATTAGGTCCGCAAGTCTTTTGACTTTTGCCATACGATGGTGTGATCCATCAAAGTCATTAAGAGTGGAAAGGTCAATGGGCATGTGCTCACCTCTAATTGGTCCACGAACGGCATGTAGGTCACCTTCTTTCACAAAATTAGCTAGGCCTGCCGGTGTAGATCTACGTGTGTCATCCCTAGCTTCTAGGCCTACATATTTCTTAAAACCTAAAGCCACTCAGAGAATTGGGAGCTTGACCGCTATAAATGAGACTAGCCAACTTATTACCATTCATCATCCACTCATTATTCCTAGCAATTTCCTCCTTAAGTTTCTCCTTAAGCTCTAGATTTTCCGACTCTACATCCGCTCTTAACTTCTCGCACCATTTTAATTCATTTGTAGCACATTCGAGATCTCTTTCTAAAACACCTATTTTCTCACCATAAGCTATTTCATTCTTTTGTAACCAAACCTTTTGTCTTTCTAGTGTTTTTAAAGCCTGCTTATAAGCTTCTACTTCCACATAGCATTCATTATATTTTGGTTCCATAATATCATAAGCTTGTTTGAGTTCATTATAACGCTCACTACAACCAAACAAACAGCTTTGTACCGAGAGATGCCCATCAAGGCAATCGATCATGCCTATCCTCTCAAGTACACCGCAATCAACCCAACATTATCGTAACCATCATTATCGACTCCTCATGTAGCTTCCACCACATTGCTATCAAGAGTGACCAATGCAGTTGATCCCTTTGAAGTTCCTCGCATCCTTCGACATCACGATAAGTAGAGTATCGTACTTCATCACCGCCTTTCCTGTCTTTGCATTCTCTAGAAAAGTGACCTATCTGTTGGCATGTGAAGCATTTAACCTTCCTTTTATCAAACCTTGTTGGATCGCGTCCTTTGAATCCAAACCGCCTACCACTTTGCGCTCAAAGGTCTTGATATCCATGGAAAGCATGGCCACTTGCCACCTCAGCTTCATCTCTTCAAACTCAAGTGGGTCCACTTGATCAAAATCCTCATAAGCCGCCTCTGCCGAGGATCATAATCAAGAAAGAAAGATCCAAGAACATCTTCCATAATTCCACCGGATCTAGGAAGAGAGCTTGATGAAGGAGCAAGATTAGATGATGATGGATATGGGCTTGGACCATAGCTTGACTTTGGAGTAGAGGCTCCAACAAATGCAGATGACTAGCGAGAAGATGATCGAAAAGGGCTTCTAACATCATGTTCAAGAGCTTTAAGTTTGTTATACTGACTCATCAAAGGTCATCATGTCCAAACCACCTTTAGCTTTTAAAGCTATGCTTACATGTAGCCGTGAAGGAGGTAATGACCTCGAAACTTAGAGTTACAAATCATCATTATCCGGCTTAGCCTCAGTAGTGATTCAACCGACTTAAGATCTTGTGAAACTTATCATAGCCCTTGTGAATTCCTTCCTCTTCGAGATCCGAAAGTCCCAAACTGTTGTCTTAGCATGGACTTCTTCGATCTTGGACTCCTCATTCCCACCGAACTTCGCCTTAATCGCTAACCGGATATCTTTGGCATCTTGCATGAAGTGAAAATCACTCAAGTGATCCTCGTGAATAGCTTGCGTAAGAATAGTTCGACCTTTGTTTCTCTCTCGAATCGCCAACAACTCTTCGCAGCTTTGGGAGGAACATTCATCATATTACCAAAGAAGATCCGTGGTAGTCCTCTTCAAACTGCTCCCTTCAAAATTACCCGCCATAGATTCCAATCAATGTTGGAGATCCGCTTTGCATCTTCATAGCCCAAAGATCATATTCCTCCCTTTTAAGGTAAGGAAACTTAGCATTGCTATTAGATAGACTTAGTTGTTTGCAGATGGGTGGAGTTTTGGTTGTTGGTGAGTTCAGTATCGACATCCGAACCGTGCATGATGTTTTGTTATGGTTGTATGGGTGTTTAGAAAAGCTTGTCCTTAGTATCGTAGAGACTCTCACGAGGCTCGATACCACTTGTTGAAACAAACAAAGACCTTGATAGATCTTGAGCTCGTGGATCGTTATGTATGCCTATGTAATCACAAGCACAATAAAAGACAATCTCTACTACTAATGTTTATCGCGAATATAAACACAAGTAACAAATAACTAAGAACTTCTTGATCCTCTATGGATCTTTATATTAACTAAAACCGAGTTTTTCCAATCGGTACATAAACCTTTCTAATGTGTTCCTTTTATAGATAAGGAACCCTAAACAATATCGCTAAACCGCTTTCCAAGAAACGATAATCATAAAACTAAATAAGATATACACAATCACTTCCTAATAAAGCTCATGTATATCCACACTAAATAAACTAAATACGGAATAGACACTTCCAAATATAAAGTAAACAAACTAATCACTATTATACTTCATAGAGAATAAGTCTTCAGAATCCACTTCACTTCAAGAGAAACACTTCATTAATATCAAGATAATCCGCTCCCGACTTTCACATAATTCCCAACATTAACAGATATACTAAGAAGGTTGATGACTTGGAGGCTCAGCTGAAAGAAACAAAGAATGAGCTTAAAGAAACCAAGCATACTCTGGGTGGTGCTCTAGTTAAATTGCTTAAAAGGGTGACAGACTTGGAGGTTAGACTCCGTAAGAGTAGGAGCAGAGTTGTAGTTTCTGATTCAGAAGATGAACAAGATACAGAGAGGACACACATTGATCTGGATGCACTTCATGTTTTGGCCTCTGTTTCTTTGGGAGAGACTGCAGCTCAGAAAGATCCAGAAGTTCAGGTGTTTAACGTTCTCAAGACTAGTTATGTGGATCCTCCTAGTCATTCTATTGCTGCTGATCAAGTGCAACTTCCACCTGAACCCATTTCTGCTAACAAGGGTGTTGAAGCTAAGGTTTCTTGATCCCACGAGATTCCGGTTCCTTGACGGTGTGCGATCTTGCTGATAAGCCTATCCATGCTGATACTCCATCAATTACTTCTGAGATACCAGCATTTATTCCTTTTGACCCCAAGGTTGCTTTTGAAGATGGTAAAGTGGGTATTTCTTCAGTAGATAAGGGGAAGGCTCTAATGGTTGAAGAGGAAGTGGATCCTGCTGCTTTCAAGGCTGAACAAGAAAGGATTTTTAAACTTCATGAACTTGAAAAGGGTGATAGGGAGGTAGCAGAGAAAGTTCAAGCTTCATATGATGCTGAATTTCAAACTCACCCAGTTCCTGACATCACACCCCAGAGAATGCAAGAATTGGATGAGGCATCTTTACACTTCTCTGATGCCACATGGCAATCAATTGTGGCTGGAGTTACTTCTAACACATCTCTTGCTCAGTCCATCTTAGGGGGTGCTTTTGATTCTGATAACTTTGCTGCTGATCTGATGGCACTGGCTAATAAGAGGAAGAAAGCTGATACAGAGAGAAAAGCTAAGGCAAAAAGGGACCGACCTCCTACTCAAGATGAACAACGACAACATATGAGGGAGTTTGTCAAAAATATGAGTTCTGCTGTTTACACAACTGGATGGACTATGACTTATGTGAAGTCTTTCACAGATGATCAGTTGGTGGTAGAGTATAACAAGATTCTTAGTAGGTTGGAAAAAGGATGGTCTTAACCTATATGCAAGGATGAAGAGACATCAACCTTCCTTGGAAGGACCTGAAGTCAAGAGATTGAAATCTACTTATCCTTCTGAAGAGATACTGCTTACAACTGCAGATATTGGTGTTCATGCTGAAGAGACCAATGTGCAGCATTCCACACCTGTTGAGAAACCTAATGAACCATCTCTTCCTGTTGATGCATCTCAGACTATTCCTTCTGAAGGTGTTCCTTCTGTTCCTACTACTGATCATCAGAGCATTCCCACTAATAACCTTGGTGTTGATCTTTCTGATACACCTAAGGATGTTTCTACTGATAGAATACCACCTATTCCTTCTGATGTTGGTCCAGATGTTGCCTCTGATATTTCCCAACCTGATTCTACTGAGAAGGATCAACATGTTTCCACTGAAGCCCCTCAGTCTGATTCTGCTGGTCCTAAGGAAGGTGCTAAATCACCATCTGTTACCCTAGTGATTCATACTTCAGATGCTCTAGGATCTAATATTTCTTCTCCTTCCTCCACAACTGGTGGCAAACGTAAAAGTATAGCCAAGAAGAGGAATTCTAGGGTCCTTGATCTGAATGTTCCTAACAGTTCATTTATCACAGTTGTTGATCCTAGTGATTCTAATGAAGAACCGGTTGTGTGGATTTTACCTTTCTGAATGAGATACTTCATCTAGTGGATAGACAGGATCTTATAAAGTTGTATGGATTAGTTTCTAATTATTTTGAAACTCATCCTGCATCTGGTGCTGGTCTTCTCTTGCTGGGTGATTTGCATGTATTGTTTGACTCCACATATCAGGATGGAAAAGGGTTTCCAGTTTGGGATAATCAGGGTGATTGGATTGTATGGGACTGGAAGTTTTATCCACTGGCCAATGTGCATGTGTTACACACTGTAAGTGGTCATTATGTATATATGTTCTCGGAATTGCAGTATCCTTTGTCTTTGCAGGTGACGACTCAAATGTTAAAGCATCAGCTGGTGCTTTCCACTGAACCTGTTGGCAATGATATGCTACATGCGGAGCAGTTGGTCAAACTTATCAAGGATAGAATTCGTGCTGCCAATGCTGCTGCCACATCTTGAGGCTTGTATATTTGTTGTAAATTCTTCCTTTCCTCTTATTTGTGTTATATATATATATATATATATATATATATATATATATATATATATATATATATATATATATATATATATATATATATTTTTTATATATTGTGTTATTACTAACTTTCATCTACGAGGATCATGTTGTGCGACAGTATTGTCTCTCTATGGTTCTTAACTCACCATGTCTTTTGTGACAAAGAGTTAATTCACCATGAGGGTGCAGCTCTGGTGAGAGTTCTCAAATCCGTTGATAGTTGCCGATTTACTAAAAATCGGAGGGTTATCAATGT
Organism: Chrysanthemum lavandulifolium; assembly: GCA_022545495.1. Classification (NCBI taxonomy): domain Eukaryota; kingdom Viridiplantae; phylum Streptophyta; class Magnoliopsida; order Asterales; family Asteraceae; genus Chrysanthemum; species Chrysanthemum lavandulifolium. The sequence goes on from CM040243.1 coordinate 123,547,839, forward strand.
ACCACAGTCTCACACACCAAACATTGGCTACTACGAGCAAGCGGATCGGTAAAGAGATATCAAATCCGTTGGATGGTTGACAATTTGCCAATAAATTGTATGGTGCTCAACTCACCATGTCCTCATAGATGAAGAGTTGGCTAGCCCACAAGTTCATGGCTTGTGGTAAAGGCAGTGGAATACCATGACTAGTCCTGAGTTCACGGCTTCAGGTAAAGACAAGTCAAATCCGTTGATGGTTGTGATGGTTTGCCAAAAACCATTAGGGTTTTCCGACACACCGTTGATTCACGTTATAAGTGTTGGACTGGTTATTGGTTCACCAGGGTGATGTCATGATTCCACCAAAGAACCAGCTAGCCCAAGAGTGAGTAGCTACTTGGTAAAGGCTTATCAAATATACTCAGTTCTTTATTCTTCTTTGGTTTCGATCTTTCTTTGCATAGGAGTTCTTGATGGATCTCTGTATGTTCATGCTGATATTGGTGGCTCTAGGAGTTGCTGCTGGTTCATTCTATTGCTTCATTTGTTGTGGACTTCAATCCTCTTGATGTGGACTTCAATCTTCTATTTAAAAGATCTATCTGGAAACTTGAAGTTAACGTAGTCAAATTCAAGTTTAGGGGAGGATTGTTAGGAATTATTGTAACAGTGGGTTCCTGCTGATAAAGGTTCCTGCTGATAGTATTAGTATTTCTGCTGATAGTGCAGTTACTGCTGATAATTAGTATTGTTTCTGCGGATATGTAGTTTCCGTATTATTAGTAATTAGTTAGGATATGCATGAGTTATTTTAGGAAGAGATAATGCATATCTTTACGTGTTTTGTAAGCTGTAGAATTAGGGTTTCTTCTAGTATAAAAGAAACCTGCGGCTAGGGTTAATGTACGCTTCTTAATAACATTAGTGAATCAATATAGATCCATAGAGGATCAAGTAATTTGTGTTTATTGTCTTCTTAACTCTTGTGTTTATATTCCGCATAAGCATAAGTTTAATAGAGGTTCTCCATAGTTTGCTTGTGATTACACAGGTTCACTATACATTCATTAAGGCTATAAAGATCTATCTGGGACTGATCCAACAATAACTACAATAACATTTTACATAGATAACGATTCAAGTAACTATACATACTATCAATATTGTATGTATAGATTAATGACATTCGTTTTAGTGTAATACTCTCTAAAGTATAGTCGGTTTTAAGTGATCGGTTTCTCCACATTCAAATGTGTGAATGTTATCTTTTCCGATAGTCTCTAGAGCATAGTCGTTTTTAAGGTTGGACACAGTGATGACCAGACACGACCATGCCACATCAACTTTCTTTTTTCGACGATCTGACGACGATCAAGTTGCCACAGTGGTAACCAAGTTATTTTTTTTAATTCAAATATTATAAACAACAAATTTAAACTTCATTAGAAATAAAACATTACAATACTAGTTAAAAACATAAACTAATAAAACTTAAACATTACAATACTAATTAAAAACTTAAACTAATAATCTAAGTTGTAGCATGCCTTGATTGTTGCCTTAATATCCAAAAGTTCTTGTTGTTGTCGTGGGGGAAAATTTAGGTTGATTTTTGTATTGTAGAAAATCAAGTCTTGCTCCCGTTTTGATTGGGTCATGAATTTCATTTGCTGTCATTGGAGCTCAATTTCTCTCTTTTCAACTCCTCGGTTTGCCTTGCCCTTGCCTCTTGCATCTCCAGCTCTTTTTTCCTTCAACTTTAAGTTTGACTCTTCTATGTCCTTCTTTTTCCCCGATTTTGACAGCTTTAACTTGAAAAGCTATGGGCTAAGGAATTAACAAATGATACTGGTGGATAACGAAAGGAGGAGGATGATTTCTTCCTGGCTGCGTCACGACCTTGTGGTCGTGATTCTCTAGTCTCTTCCTCTACATCAGAATCATCCACGTTTTGGAAATTCAAATGACCTTTTGTTGACCCCCGAGGTAGTTTTTGAAGCCTTAGATTTCTTCCAACTCTTCGTTTTGAAAGCAGGCATCTCAATACCCTTCCAAGCCTCATGATTCCTCAAAATTTTCCAACACTCCTCCAATGTAAAATCATGACCATAAATCAACGGTATTCTCTAAGAGCTTTTGAGTAGTCGTCTGCATCATTCTCACCACTTCCGTGATTCTCCTTGATATTACCCGTAATTGCACAAGATCCACCTACCCTACTACGAACCCTATTCTTCCATTTGGATAAAATCGAGTTGTACGTTCTTTCTTTACCAGTTTTGTTTTCAAAGTACGCTACCCAAAACCCGTTCTTGTTGATAGCGGTTCCCTATCGGAATTTTACGACACATGAACCCAAGCTCTACAAAGCGCGATCTCTTCCGCCTTTGTCCATGTTCGGCCTTTTTGGTTGGTTCGGTCTTTTTGCCTTTGTCCGTCGCCTTTGTAGCACGTCTCGAAGGATTCTTTGGTTTGACGGGTGACGTCTCTTCGACATCGTCATCGTCTTCAACAGGCATGGAACCGTGGTACGAACCGTGACCCGAACCTTACCCCATTGAAACATCTTGACTCAGATAGTTTTGAGTTGAGTATTGTTGAGTCGGATAGTCTTGCATAAAATCCTCCAAATTCATATCAAGGTTAACACCATGAAGCGATGAAAACGCTTGATTCAGTTGGGAAGACTGCGAGAAATCCATGTTAGAACGATACGACGACCCACTTGGTTATTGGTTAAAATCGGTATTAGGACGATATGAATTTACATATGGACGATTAACGTAAAACGCGTTTTGATTTTGATTAGGTTGTGATCGTCGTGTTGGATATTCGAAGCGGGTGCACTAAACCGAATACGTTGATTTGGTGGTGATGTTATCCGGTTAATTGATACGGTGGATCCAACGAGAAATTCAAATTCGGGGCATTTTTGGGTAGTCGGGATCGTCGGTTTTTTGATGTGGGAGTATTTTTTTACGTGATGATTATTGATGAGAAGTTGTTTGAATAGTGTTTGAAATTGGTTTAGAAGTGCGTTTGAGGTTGGTATTTATAAGGTTGTAAAGTGGAAACGGTAACAAAATGTTTGAAAATTTTGTGTGTAAATAATCGGTCGGATTTTCGATCAAGTTGGTATTTTTGGAACCGACGACCGATCAAGATCGATGCCCCATATTGGGCACGACCGATGAGGACCGAGGTCGACTTATCCTTGAGGACCGACCGCTGCTAGAAGTCTAAGTGATTAGTTTCTCCACATTCAAATGTGTGAATGTTATCTTTTCTAATAGTCTCGTATATTGATGTGTCCAAAAAGCAAAATCCTTAAATTTATAAGACTAAAAATACCATACAAGGAATACATTCAGACAACATACAAGGTACACATTCTAACAAGTATACCTTGTCAATTGTAGTATAGTATGGGTATGTTTGGCGCAATGGGCTAGAACTGGAGGTTGGGGTTGGAGTTGGAGTTGGAGTTGGGGCTTGAGCTTGGGTTGGAGCTTTGGCTTATATTATAAGTCGAAAGTTGAAGCTTATGTTTTATAAAGTTGTTTGGCGAATTAGTTGGAACTAAAACTTATTAATGTACAATCACATAAAAATAAATCAAATTAAATTCACATAAATTTCTAGATTTTACGTGACAATTCATTGTATTTTTAAGGGTATTTAAGTAATTTAACTAGTCATAAGCCCTTATAAGCCCATTTCTATGGGTTTGGGCTTATGGAGGCTTATGGCTTATTTTATAAGCCACAAACCTCCATAAACCTGTGTGACAAACGAGACTTATTTTATAAGTCGGCTTATTTTAAAAGCTCAAGCCCCTATAAACCCCGAGAAGGCCCGTGCCAAACACAACCTATGTGGTAAATCCATGTCTTCTCAAGAAACTTGGTTGCCCTCGTTTGATTGTTTATGCAACAAAGGTGATAGTTTGATTGTCACTTATCAAACCACCAAGAGAAGAAATTAATTTATGGGATAATGTATATGGGCCACCTAAGTTTTCAACTTTTAACATATAAACCACCTATTTATTGAAATGAACTTATAGGCCGCCCAAATATATGTTTATTTTCGTTTACACCAATTCCGACCAAATTTATTCCCAAAAACTATAAAATATAAATAAACAACCAACCTCTAACTTATTCAAGCAAGACAAATGAAAAGTTTGATGTGAAATACCGAGTATAGCCTTAATTTAAGTGTGATTTTATATTATTAAAAGTACTTTAGAAGAAAAAAATTGCAATTTCTCGACTGGTTTTTTTATTTATATTAGTTTACTATGTTAGTGTTAGGTTTATTCTTGCCGTTTGGTAATTATCCGGATTAAATTTGACCGAATTGGTGTAAATGAAGATAAACACATAATTTAGTGCCCTATAAGTTACTTTTAGAAAATAGGTGACATATATAAGAAAAACTTAAAAATTTTCCTTTGATTTATTGATGCAAACACTAGTAACAAAATCATACTTGTTTGGACAAATGTTTACATGAGATGCTTGCAAGTTTGAGATAATAATAGTGGTTATACAAATTCAATTTACACAAATTCCAATTCAAATGGCCATATAATGAAATTTGCATATACAATGATTAGAACAACACCCCTTGCCTTATGTTGAAACATTTGTAATAGCAAAATGTCGCAGTTTAGAAACCGTTAGGGAGAGAGCAAGGGCCTCGTTTCCTTTTTTCACATGACACTCACTTTGTAATTGAATCAAAACATCCTCATAGTCGTTCCGGTTGAAATTCAGTGTGAAGGAAAACAAACGAGATAAGTGTCATCATGATCTGAATGAGACGACGATAAAGATGGTGCAATTTCTGACAAGAATGGATGTGCGTACGAAAAAATACGAGCGATTATCTATCTTTCTTATAAAAGCGTTTAAGTTGTGGAACAAAAAAATTAAGATAAGGAGCTCAATCGTTGGAATGGCGTATGTCGTTCTAAGCTAAAAATAACAAAAAGTGAGGAGGTTTAACAAACTAAAATAAGAAGTTTCCGATAATGGGGTGACACGTATCGTTTTAACTAATTAATCACCCTTATTTTTAAATTTAAATATCTTTAATTCGTTTAATTTTTATGATCTAATTTCACCATATATTTTAAAATTTTGTGCTTTTTAATTCTACATCCATTTTGATATATTTTTACGAGTTTTATTTTTACATTTTAGTTTATTTTATTTTGATTCAAATTTTTATAACTTTAACTTTTATTTCAATCAATACAAACTTTATATATCAAAATCATTTACTTTTGGGAAAGTGTTTGTGGTGGGAGATTGTGAAGGTCTTTTATATCGCGAAATAATGATGTCACGGAAAGATCTGAAAACCCAAACAACTAACACATATACATTTGGAGTGTTGTGAAATGAATTGATAAGCGGGTGAGGAATTCTGAGGAGAGTTGGGTTAGTAATTCATTTACTATATTTATTATATAACTATATTTATCATGCGCATTGTCTTGGTGTCAATAGTGTAACGAAAGAGTGTAGTAAGCTATTAATTAAACTAGTAAATTTATGAGAAATATGTGTAAAAAAGATAGAATTGATAAAATATGATTAAGAAAGTTTTATGCACCAACATAAGTGATTTTTTTTTGGACTTTTTGGAGAATTTTTTTCTAAAAAAATATTTTTATTCTTTTTACGGATATTTATCTTTTTATTTTAACTTTACGATATGATTTAGTATCCTAATTTTATCGATATATAAAAAAAATGTGTTACTTTAAAAATAAATGCCATCTTGGGTCAATAAAATGCAAATTCACTTATTTATATTATCTATATAAAACAAAAATTGTCAAAGTGAGTGAAAAGTTAAGAAAATGAAATGTAGAAAAAATTAATAAACCAAATGTTTGAAACAATTAGTTATAAGCAATTTTAATTATTAATACACATATATTTTCAAAAGGAACTTTCAAAACATATCGAAAACCGGATTGACCCCAAACGCTTTAAACCCGGCGGGTTGACTTATTTTAATTTGACCTAACTTGTCAGTTTGACCTGGTTTAAATTGACCCATTTTTCAACCAGAATAGTTCAATCGGTTGAACCACACGAGTCAAAGTGAGTTTCAAAACATTATGTTTAATCCAAATCCGATTATTAGTTATTTTTTATAAACTATAAGCATTTTTTTTCTTTTCTCACAAACCCTTTATTGACTCGTCACATCTCCTTTATTGACCCTTTGTCCCATGGTTGTCGGGATCGGGGTTACGATATTAGGATCTTACGATTTTACAATCTGTTAAGAAAACGATCCGGATCCTACATGGGATCTTTCTGACAAAATCTTATAGGATCGATCTTGGCGATCGATCTTAAGATCTGTCGATCCGATGTTACTTTTCCGGATTGTTAAAAAATCTGAAAATTTGTGAGTTGTTTTTTTTATAGAATTTAAAAAACAATGTGTTAATCTTTTTAAACATTTCATAAACATAATTTAGGTCGGTATTTTTATGAAACATTCATAATATTTTGTGTTTATAATGTATAATAATTTATAAATTTATATAACATTACAAAACTATTAAAAAATAATATTACAAAACTATCATAATATCCGATCTTCTTGAAAACGTTGCTTATCCAAATTCATTTCACCTTTATTGACTAGTCACATCTCCCAAAATTCCTTTTCCCGCTCCTCCACACCAAACCCAAAATTCAAACTCCCAAAATTTCAAATCTCACACAAAACACACACACACACCCAATCCCAAACCCCTTCACCAAACAAAACAAAAAATGTCTCCAATCTTCAAATTCCCCAGATCCCTCACATCTCTCGAACAAGAACAACAAGATCCCACTCATTTCTCAGTCCAAACCCCCATCTCCATCCCCACCCTCTCCCAATCCGATCTCGACCACTTCGTCAAAGGCGTATCATTCGATTTATCCGACAAAGACCTCGTCTGCGTCGAAGAGCAAGACGTATTCGACCGGATTTACTCTTTGGTTAAATCGTTTAATGAGTTGAGTAATGGATGTAAGTTGAATATTGTGGAGAGTTTGCGGTCGAATTTTAGTGTCTTGCTTCCGAATATTGACTCGCTGTTTAGGGCGAGTGGGGAGGGAGGTGAGGGTGAGGATGTGCTGGAGAGAGTTGGGTCGTATCGGAATGCGTTTAAGATTTATACGTTTTTTCTTGTCAATGTTGTTGTTGCGCAGGAGGCGGCGAGTGGTGCTAGCAATGCGATGAAAGTAATGATTTGTTTGTTTGTTTAGTTTTGATTAGTGATAACGTTTGTGACATGTTTTTAGTTAGGTTAGTTGTTACTGTTTGAAATTAGATGAATTAGGGGGTGTTTGGGTTGGATTGTTTATGCTTTCGGCTTATGATTTTGCTTATAAATATGTTAACCGCTTTAGAAAATAGTGTTTGGATTTGCTTATTTTGTTGAAGGTACGCTAGTACTTGAAAAGTTATAATTAAGTCAATTTATATAAAGTTTTAGGTTAAATATTTTGGTAAAAAGTATTTTTCATTTCATGCTAGTAGCTCCCTACCAGCAAGCAGAACAAGTTTGGATAACACTAAAAATAAGCAGATAAGCAAAAAAGCTAGTAAAGTAGCAAAACTAAACCAATCCCAAACACCCCCTTAGTGTCGATCTATAGTCAGGAATGTGATATTTACTATATACCGAAGAAGAACATTTTTCATCAGGATAGTGTAGATGGTCATAGCTTGATATGAGATAGTATTTATCATGTACTTTCGTGTATGAGAAATGTGTTTATTTCATATGATAGTTCTAGTAGTGGTGACATTTGTAGTAGACTAGTTTATTAGTCAGATGAATTAGTGTCGATTTTCAGTTGGGAAGAATGATTATTTGCACTACATCAGTCAAATCAGCAAACTGTTTTTCGAAGTGGACGGAGTAAGGAATATGCTTAGATTATTAAACCTAGAAACTTATTGATCTATACTTGTTTATCGATGTTTAGCAGCTACAAATAGTAACAATTGGCATATGTAGGGAATGTTCTACATTTTATGTAAACATATTGTGGACTATTTATATAGAATAATGTGCATTTGGTAATTTTTTTGGGTTAGCGGGATTAACAGTCTCCACTATTAGGTATTGCCAAGTGGCAGGAAGAAACTTCCTGCTAGCTTATGGAATTGGGAGGCACAAAGGGGACGTATACTCAATTTGATCGCAAATTCCCTGGATATCAATCTCTCGTTGCTCTTTGGTTCTTCAGACCCTGACGAAAACTATTTGTCTTTTGTTGTGAGGTATGCAGGCTTGCATTACTTATTGTATCTGATTAAACTTAAATGTATGTATCTATAAATTTGACGCTTTATGTTAATAACTATGTATGATTTGGTTGGTTGTAGAAATTCACTTTCTATGTTCGAGAATGCAACCCTGTTGAAAGATGCTGATGCAAAGGAAGCTTTGTGTCGTATCATTGGAACTTGTGCGACTAAATACCACTATTTGGCACAGTCTTCTGCTTCGATCCTGCATTTGCTTCATAAACATGATTTTGCTGTCGTACATTTGGCTGAGGCTGCTGCTTGGGCAGAAAAGAAGTATTCTGATGGTAGTTTAGCTATCTCTCTTATTAGAGAAATAGGTAGAACTAACCCAAAAGACTATGCGAAAGACACTGTTGGATCTGAAAATGTTGGGCGGTTTCTCGTAGAGCTTTCTGATCGTTTGCCGAAGTTAATTTCAACTAACATTGGTTTACTTGTTCCCCACTTTGGTGGAGAGTCGTACAAGATAAGGAATGCTCTTGTTGGAGTGTTGGGTAAGCTGGTGGCGAAAGCCTTTAATGATATTGAGGGTGAAGTTAGTTCAAAGTCTATTCGTCTTAGAACAAAACAGGCAATGTTGGAAATCCTTCTAGAACGTGCTAGAGACGTATCAGCTTATACTAGAAGTCGAGTACTACAAGTATGGGTTGAACTGTGTGAAGAGCATTCTGTGTCAATTGGTTTATGGAATGAAGTTGCTGAGATAGCTTCTGGAAGGTTGGAGGATAAGAGTGCTATAGTTAGAAAATATGCTTTGAGTTTGCTCATTACAATGCTGCAGCATAACCCATTTGGGCCACAGCTTCGAATAGCTTCATTTGAAGCAACTTTAAAGCAGTACACAAAGAAGTTAAATGAACTAGAACCAAATGTTGCATCAGAAAGTGTTTTGGATGCATCGGCGTTGGGTAGCGATGCTGGAAGTGGAAATGAAGATGGCGAAGTAGCTGAAGACCAGGCTGATGTCCCCAAGGAGCAGAACGACAGTTTGACTGACAGCTGTATGCCTCAGGAAGATGAGCAGAGTACCCAAATGGATAGTTCAGTACCAGATGTTGGGAATTTGGAGCAAACTAGGACTTTGATTGCATCACTTGAGGCAGGCTTGAGATTTTCCAAATGTATATCTGCCACCATGCCAACACTTGTTCAATTAATGGCTTCATCATCGGCAACTGATGTTGAAAACACCATTTTATTGCTAATGAGATGCAAACAGTTTCAGATTGACGGATCAGAAGCTTCCCTTAGAAAGATGCTGCCACTGGTAATACACTACTGCTTCATGGTTTCCTTATTTTTTTTAGTCCTTTATACAAAATTTCCCTGCTTGACGTACATTTACTTTTTGTACTTATTAACGGTCCTATTATAACACTGCCATTTTCACCTGTGTAGGTATTTTCCCAAGATAAATCTATTTATGAAGCTGTAGAAAGTGCATTTGTCGCAATTTACATAACTAAGAATCCAATCGAAACTGCTAAAAATCTTATAACTCTTGCCACCGATTCAAACATTGGGGACCTTGCAGCATTGGAACTCATTGTTGGCGCATTAGTGTCCAAAGGGGATATCTCTGCTAGTACGGTATGGTCCTATTTACCAAACTAGTAAATACCATTAGACCATTAGTCGTAAAACTTTTTCGCAAAGTTAGATTTAACCTTTCATATACCAGTGATGTCATTTCTTTGAGATTAGATGCAAAGAGCATGTAGCTATTTTCACCAGTTTCTTTTTCTTAGTATTTTCTGGTTAGTGATTTTGCTACTAGTGTTATAACTTTTTTTTTAAAACACTCTCGTATGATGCCAGGTTTCAGCATTGTGGGATTACTTTTGTTTCAACGTTACTGGAACTAGTGCAGAACGCAGTCGTGGTGCTCTATCTGTATTGTGTATGGCTGCAAAATCATCAGCTAATGTCCTTAGCTCTCATCTACAAGATATCATAGATATTGGTTTCGGTAGGTGGGCGAAGGTAGAACCTTTGCTTGCCAGAACAGCTTGTATTGCACTTCAAAGGTTATCTGCGGATGACCAGAAAAATCTGCTGACTAGTCATGGCAGCAGGGTCTTTGGTGTTTTAGACAGCTTGATCACTGGATCTTGGCTTCCAGAACATATATGGTATGCAGCTGCTGATAAAGCAATCAGTACAATTTATGCTATCCATCCTTCTCCTGAGACTCTAGCAGCTGATTTGGTGATAAAATGTCATAATTCTGTTTTTGGAGTTGAGGAGTTGCAAAAGGACACTGATGGTGATAGCACAAATGTCCTTAACACAGTTCAAGTTACAAAACTAAGTAGGTTTCTGTATGTTACAAGCCATGTTGCCATGAATCAGCTGGTGTATATTGAATCCTGTGTTAGGAAGATTCAAAAAGAAAAAGCTCGGAAAGAAAAATTGGCTGCAGAAGGCCACAATGTTGACAGTAATGGTGGCAATTCTGTTACTGAGTCAAAGGTGGGATGCCAACTGGAAACTTGATAAGACATGTATTTGTATTTATTCATGATCCTTGTGGATTGTTTGCTTGTTTTTCATATTTTTTTCTTGATGTTTTGTAGGAGGATGGTATAAATGCAGAATTAGGTGTTGCTGCTTCTGAGGAGGCTGTGCTCGACATACTTTCTGAAAGGGCAGAAAAGGAAATTGTTTCTGGTGTTTTGACTGAAAAATACTTGATTGGACTCTGTGCGCCATTTTTGTCTAAACTTTGCAGAAACTTCATTTTGATGCAGAAGGTGAAATTAATTTTATCATTATTCCCTTTCTGATGTTTTTATGTGATGCATATAGTTGCTGACATGGATTCTGCATCTTCTTCAGTATCCTGAATTACAGGCATCTGGAATGCTTGCTTTATGTCGATTGATGATTATTGATGCTAACTTCTGGTAGGACTTCTCTTTGCCTCTCTTCCCTCTCCCCCTTTTATTATATCTGCTATAATATATAAATTTCAATCTATTTGGCAGCGAGGCAAATCTGCAGCTTCTTTTCACTGTTGTGGAGAGTGCACCATCAGAAACTGTTCGATCCAATTGTACAATTGCTCTTGGTGATCTAGCAGTTCGATTTCCCAATCTTTTAGAGCCATGGACAGAGAATATGTACGCAAGACTGCATGATCCTTCACTTTCTGTCAGGAAGAATGCTGTATTAGTTCTTTCTCATCTCATTCTTAATGACATGATGAAGGTTGGAGATGCTCGTTACTTACTTCAGTTTGAAGTTTATCTGTAAATAAGTTGGTTCTAAGTATGGTCATCTAATTATATAGGTCAAGGGTCATATAAATGAGATGGCAATGCGTCTAGAAGATGAAGATGAAAGGATTTCTAATCTCGCAAAACTATTTTTCCATGAACTATCAAAGAAAGGTAAACTTTGATGCTAACTCCATACTTACAGGTAACTTCTTATTAATCAGTCATAATTTGTTTTTTTCAGGGAATAATCCTATATATAATCTGCTGCCGGATATCCTTGGGAAGTTATCAAGCCAGGACTTGAAACAAGAATCATTCTTCAACATCATGCAATTTTTAATTGGGTCAATCAAGAAGGTAGATTCAACTCGTTTATTGTGGTTTCGATGAGGTATTAAGTCATCCTTTAACATGGATTGTTCTTAAATATTCAGGATAAGCAAATGGAATCTCTTGTTGAAAAACTATGCTATAGATTTAGTGGTGTCACAGGTAATTTTTCCAACAACATTTACTCTTTTAGTATGGAGTGACATATATTCTTATAAATTTTGCACGAGTGTTGACATAGTTGTGTTTGTTTTCCATTGATGACTTTTGCTGCAGATGCTAGGCAATGGGAAAACATATCGTATTGTCTCTCACAGCTATCATTCACTGATAAGGGCATTAAGAAGTTGATAGAGTTATTTAAAACTTATGAGCATGTTTTATCCAACGAAGTGGTGATGGAACATTTTAGAAGCGTAATAAGCAAGGTAGCTTCTGTGATCTATGTATTTCCACTATGTTCAAAATTTTCCTCGTCAAATGATTTACATTTTGTTCTTTTACATCACACTTCAGGGGAAGAAGTATGCCAAACCAGAACTTAAGTCATGCATTGAAGAGTTTGAGGGGAAAATCAGCCAGTTTCACATTGAAAAAAAGGAACAAGAACTTACAGCAAGAAATGCAGCTGTTCATCAACAAAAAACTGATGCCATTAAAAACATTACCATGGATACTAATATCGAAGAGGAAAGTGTTGTGTCTGAATCTGCTGAAGGTTTGTACTTTGTACAAACAATAATGAGATTAAATCATACAGTAACTTTTTAATTGTTCAAGATTAATACAATAATTGCTAAAATTTTGGTCTGTTTAATTTTGGTCCAGAAGGTGAGGTCATGGACCCCTCAACAGATAAAGAGTCTGATGTTTCTAGCAATGAGCATTCAAAACCTGTGGAATCTGAAGACTGTTCACAAGCTTCTAGTCAAGTGACTCCTGTGGGGTCTGAAGACTGTTCACAAGCTTCTAGTCAAGTGATTCAATCAGAACCATGTGACTACGATGAGGTCTTATCACCCCCAGTTGTTCCAAAAGGTACTGTGAAACTCTGATGATTTTCCATGCTATAATACTATGATGTATGCCATTTTCAAATCTTGGTTACAAATTCTGGTGATATTCTTACAGGAACAGCAAAGACTAGATCCAAGAAAAGTACTATTAAACCTGAGAAGACTGAATCTCATGCCCCAAGCACTAGAGTTACAAGGTCTAGAAGAAGGTATGTTTTCTTCTTTACCGTTCACTACAAAATAGAATATTTACATTTTCATTTTTTATATTTACTACTAGAGAATACGATTTGGAAACTTAGCTTATATAGGACGCCACACACAGCTGACCCAAAAATCATAAGAAAGCGAAAGTGTCATTCCTTCACTTTCAATCTTTATGTATTAATAGTATTTTTGCCCATCTTGAGTACTATAATACAATTAGCATTCAGTTTGTTTGATACACTTGCATTTGTAAACATCCAATGACCACACTTTGAGTTTGTTAATATTTATGTGCTTGGCCATTTTTGGTGTCCAAGCGCAGTAATTTATAGATCACCTGGGATTTGCTAGTCATTTTCCTGGTCGTGGTACTAGGTTTTTGTGGATCTCATTTTTAGACAAGTAGAAATGTAGAATGTGTATGTTATATCATTGAGTTAATACATGCTGTTTCGCATGGGAAACTCACTTTATTAGTTTGAAATGGTGATTAGTTGTTTTATAGCAGTGTTATTAGATGACATAAACTTGTATGCTAAAGCTTGATTCTTTTGTTGCAGGTAGATGATGGATTTTGATAAATGAGGCTTCCTCAGCCTTGCCTGGCTTTTACTTTCTCTTTGTTGTATGTAAGAAAAATGATTTAGGACAGGAATATTATGTGCTCATTTGCTAGCCCAACTTGGAAATCTTATGGCCTAGTCGGATTCTATTGAAGTAAATGTCGTTTGGTTAGGATTTTGGCCTGCGCTAGCATGGTCTTGTTAATGTTATCTCAGGTGAGAATTTCTAGTTTTTGTGTGAAGTGTGAGAACTGTGAATGGTACATTATAGTGTGCGACTATGCTGATAGTTCAACTTATTTGCTATACTGCCAATTACACAATATAATATATCAATGGTATGCATTTATATTTATAGTCAGACTTTTAGATCTTTAAGAATTTCTTCGTCGTTTTCATAATATATCAATGGTATGCATTTATATTTATAGTCAGACTTTTAAGATGAATTTTACATACATAAGTGTTAAGGATTTATTTTATAGGACAAGAGAATTCATCCTCGAAAAATTAGTAAACTTATGACAGAATAACAGAGTCTAGCTATAGAAGTACTCAAGTACATCATGACCATGGGTCAAGCCTGTTGAACCTTATATGGAACTTTGCTAGAGAGTGTACACATACTAGTTATACCAAAAGCTGATTGCTTGACCAAAAGCATAACAAAATCAAAATCCCAAAATACTATAAATGGCGATTCGAAAACTAAATCAATCAGACACAGTTATGTATAGTTTTAAACGCAATCGTTACAAAATGAAAGCAAACTGATTCCAAACTTACTAGAACTCAGGCAACTTCCCTGATCTAAAAACACCAAATTTCGAAACTTTAGAATACGAAAACCGAATCCCATTACTACTCAACATATCTTCAATCATCACTCTAGCCTCTTGTGGATCATCACATTCACATTCAATCTCATAAGAAACACCAAAATCAAACAAACTCTCATCCACTTCCAGCTTCAACCCATTCCATTCATAAACAAATCTAACATTCTTAAACCCACCCAAACACACCATCTCATCCCAAACAACCCCATATTCGCTTTCGACCTTTTGCAATATTTTCGACTCTTTAACAAAGGTGGCAAACTGTGTTGGGTCAAGGGAAATGACCCTAGCAAATGTGGGGTCAATGGGTTCTTCTAGCTCTTGTGCTTGGCTTATTCCATTAGTGATTTTGGGTTTGGATTTGAGAGTTAAGGTGGCATGAGTGTCCATGTTGTAGAAACGTAGACGAAGAGTAGAGGAGTGTTTGGATAAGGTATTTGGGTTTGTGTCGAAAAAGAGGTTTTGTTGGAAGAGGGTTTTGGTGCGGTATGGTGAGAGGAGGGTGGTTAGTTTTTGGTGGGCTGTGGAGTCTGGTAGCCGGAGTTTTACTTCTACTTCCATGATGGTGGTGGTGGTGGTGTAAAGTTTGTGTGTGGTTTGTAATAGCTTTTTGATCCAGCGTGACATTTTTGATTTTTCCATATATTGTCAAAAAAGATGAAATGATATTAAACATTAACATTATGATAAATTGATAATTAATGTGCTATTAAACATTTTTTTAAAGTACAAAATGGTTTTAACGATACTTTAATGTAAAACACTAAATGACTTGTGTTTTAACGATACTTTGCTGTGGTTGCGGGTTTAAGTCGAACATAAAACATTGAAGATAGATTTTCTGAACGAACATTTAAGATAGATTGCCGTGTATATATATTTGTAGATCGTTACTTTTGGTTTAGCAAACAAAAAACCATTTATGTAAAAAGATATAAAAAGGTTTGAGAAATTTGCAAAATTGTGACTCAAGTCAAGATGTTATTTCCATCTTGACTTACTTTTGTGGTATATCGTTAAAATTAGAAGTGTTTTTTCGATATTCTTAGATTAACATTTACTCACATACAATACAACTCTTACAAACTTTTAAATCATCGCCTACTCTTATAAATCCAGTTCAGTGCTTTTAGTTTCGTATACATCGCATCTGAAGTTGATCTTAGATGAAAGAAGATTGAATTTTAAGATTTTTGATATTTATTGTTTAATAATTTTAGTTATTGCTTTGTATATATTATATAAAGTTTGAAGATTTTTTTAAAGATTAAAAGAAAAGAAAAAAAAAAAATCTTAATTGAATTTAGCAATAAATTTGTAATAACTTCGTAATAAATTCATATGAGAAATTTGAGAAACTTACGAGAATTGTGAATAGAGTTATGATAAATAGGCCTACTAATTAGACCTACAAATAGACCTACCTCATATACATATTACATTTTGAAATACATCACTTTCTCTCTCCTCATACTAACCAATCATTTTTAAAATACACCAATCATATTTGGTAGGTCTCTTTTTAGGTTCATTAGTTAGGTCTACAAATCATTTTTCTTGTGAATATATAAAATTACTAAAGAGCGAGAAAAAATTTGTTAGGAGAGAGAAAACATTAATTAATTTCGCACTATTTCGTAATTCTTCGCAATTAATTAGCAATATATCATTTTTTCTCTTTTTACGTTAAAATACGAAATATCTTTTATTACGAATATATTACGATATTGTGCAAAGAAATCTGTAAAAAACTTCAACGAAACATGACAAAATGAACATCAAATTAAAGAGCATAAAAAAAACGTTAATTGGTATAATTTGTTGATAAAAACTCTATAATTTTACATATACATGAGATCAAAAGACGATGATTGTGTAATTTGCATGAAAAAGAATGTGTTGTTTGCCTCCAATGACACAAATGATAGTTTACATTTAAAGTGATAACAATCTCATCATTCACAAATAAGTAATAATTTAGCAATATATCATAAAGTTGAGACAAGTTGAAAATAAATGTCATATTAGATAGCAGTTTTGCAAATTTCGTTTTTGTAAAGTCCTTTTTTTTACAATATGTTATTTAATATGAATATGATGTGAGCATGAATTTAAAAGTTAAAGATGCTTTGGCTATTGCTCAGATTAGTTATTCAAATAAACTTTTAAAGGACTAAAAACCATGGTTGTCGGGATCCCGATCCCGATCTTGTGATCTTCTGATTTTACGATCTTCGCAAAAGCAAAAGCGATCCGGATCCTACATGGGATCTTTCGCAGTTTAAGATCTTATAGGATCCCGATTTTGATCATCGATCTTCGATCTAATCCGATCCGATCTTACTTTTTCGGATTACAAACTAAAAACTACAAATTTATGGGTTGTTTGTTTGTAGAATTCAAAAATAACATGTTAATATTTTAAAGATTTTATAATTATAATTTAGGACAACATTTATATGAAACATTCATAGTATTTTATGGTTATAATGTATTAGAATTTGTAGATTTCTATAAAATTACATAAAGTATTAAGAAATAACATTAAAGTAAGATCTTAAGATCCCGATCCGATCTTACGATCACGATCTTGCAAAGACGAAAACGATCTTGGGTAGGATCTCGATCTTGACAACCTTGCTAAAAACTATTGAAAAAAGCTTATATTTAAGAAGCGTTAAAATGTTAAAATATTTGCGAATCTTTTTTACATATAAAAAAGAAACACATAAAACTAAGAAAACAATAATTGTTTTAGGACCATTTATCACTTTATGTCGTTTTATTTTTGATTGGTAGAGCACACGGTATGAGGGTTTGTTACCCGTTATTCGTCAACAAAAACAACCGATAACATGCCAATAAGTGTTATTGGTGCACTTTCCCTTATGTGCTATTCGTCCCCAGCCATAGCAACAAGTTGTGCCATTTGTTTTTTTCTTTTATGAGTGAATGAGGTATTTTTAGTAAGGTGTTTTGTGAGACCTACATGCACCAATAACAATTATTAATTTTATTGCTAAAGAGCGTGTTTTAGTTATTGATGTGTTATTGGGGAAATGATGAGGCTTGAGGTAGCGCTGAAGTGACACATCAATAAGTGTTATTGGTTATGTGCTACGCACTCTTATCGTTGTTGTATTTATTTAAGTTACTTTTTTTTAACAAAAGCTGGTGAGCCCAAAGTTCTTAATTTTTATTTATTATTATTTTTATTTTTTATTTTTACCAAGTTTCAACATATTTGAATTAGGACTTTCAAAGTTCTTAATGTTTGGTGTGGTGGCAAGGGACGAAACGCGCCGGCGAGCTTACCACGTTGGAGTGGCGAGAGTGAATCGTTACCACACCTCATGCTCTAAATTCGCACAACCACTTATATGTTACCACAAATTTTGGTTCAACCATTTTACCACTTAAGTGGCATGAATCAAAAATAAAAGAAAAAAACTCTTTTTTTTTTACTAGTAGTTGGTTTTGTGTCTGAGTGTAGTGTTTTAATTGGATATGGTGGGGCTCAAATGACATGTAAATTGCAAAATAGCATATCATTAGTGAAAAGGTGTTTTTGTATATGAGTTTTAAAAGTGATAGATGTTGAAATAGTGCTAAAGTGACAGTAAAAAGTAACATTTGGCGTGTCACCACACCCTGGGTGGTGGCAATTAACAAGTCTTAAGCGGGTTGGCTTTGCCGAAGCTGCTACCATCATAACCAACGAGGGCTCGGCGGGTTCACCATGCAATGGGAAGAAGCGGGATTCGGGGTAAGGAAAAAAACCGTTGAGCAGTAGAAATGTGTTTTAATATGTTTTTAATTAAAAATGTGGTGAGGGTAGGGATCATGGTTCTACTAAAAATCTATGGTGAGGGGTGGTGTGGGGATGAGATGAGTTGGAAGAATGTTATTGGTGGATAGTGAGGGATGGTGAGGGATGGGGAATGAGGGTTGCCACCACCCTAATAATCTAAACTTTTCATCCATGTAACAATTAGCTGAAACTTGAAAAACTCAAATAATAAAGCACATATCATTTTCAAGCCAACCCTGTTGTATTAAATTTTCATGAACAAACCGGTCTAGCGTGTCCAGATACATTCTCATCACCGGTTCAACAAAACCAAACAAACCCACTCACTGTGCAACAATCCAAACACCCCCACTACCCAACATCAATGGCTTCTTCTACTACTCTCAGATCATCGCCGCTATTCACACCTTCATCTTCATCAGCATCCCATCTCAACACTCACCAAGCAAGTATCCCTTTACACTTTTAATTCTCATCTTACATTTAACTATTATTGCTATATTTATTTATATAATCACTTTATGAATTTAGTTATAATCTATTTATTTCATATGAAAACTGAAACAACATTCTAGGGGGGTGTTTGTTTTTAACCTTATTTCACTCTGCTTAGGGGGGTGTTTGTTTAAGCTTACTTATGTGCTTATCTGTTTTCGGCTTATATTTCATAAGCCCCATTTTTGGCTTATTTTGGGAAGTATCCGGTTATATAAGTTTGTTATGTTATAACAAACTTATATAAGCTCATGAGTTTCAAAATAAGCCGAACAAATTGAGCTTACGAATATCAGCCGAAAACAGATAAGCTCATAAGCACATAGATAAGCTTAAACAAACACCCCTTTATATTACGTAAGTTATTTTTGCTGCCTTATTTTCAGCTTATGAGCTTATTTTCCATCTGTAAGTTATATTAAGCTCATAACGGGGTGTTTGTGTTAGTTTATTTACCGGGCTTATGAGCTTGTGTAATATTACTTTTTTCGGCTTATGAGCTTAACGAGCTTAACGAGCTGAGCTTATGGAGCCATAAAATAAAGTTGATAAACTCATAAGCCAGAAATAAATGAGCTTATGAGTTTTTTCAATTTTACATAAGCTCATAAGCCCAGTAATAAGTTGGAAAATGTGGGCTTATGAAATATAATCCGAGTCATATAAGCTCAAACAAACACACAATATTTAGTAATATTGCTAATAAGAATGAAGATAGAAGTTTTTTGGCTAAACCTATGATATCTAGTATTATTGCTTAAAAAGATTTTTAGCATTTTGATCGTGATATCTGCCCATATTTAGCTTCCAAATTCAGGGTTTTATTATAGTTTGTGATATATATAATTCTATGGTTCAAACTTAAGATTTTTGATTGAAATAGAGTTTAATGGTGAATTATAATGAAATTACTAAAATACCCTTATGAAATTTAGTACTCCTTAATATTCTTAATATGTAAACACTAGTTTTTCGGTAGATATCTCCAAGATTTAGCTTCTAAATTAACCGCTTTCTTTTGCTTCTAAATTATATATATTCTAAAGTTGAGATTTTTGTATACATTTTTAGGGGATTGCTAGTTTTGGGTGTCAAGGTGGTCAGAGTTCTGTGTTGGTTGGTAAAAAGTTGGTGTTGAGGTGTTCAAAGGAGGATAGGATGGACGTGAAGGCTTCGGTTGCCGTTGATGGTGTTGGTGTTGCAAATTGCTTCGATGGTAGGTGTCTGAATATGTAAGAAAAAGTTCGTTTTTACTGATTTTGTTGTTATGGTGGTGATATAGTTGTTTTGATGACAGATTTGGCTGCTGAGACGGAGGTTAGGGAGCCGAGTGTATCGACTATATTGATGAATTTTGAGAGCAAGTTTGATCCTTATAGTTCGATGAGCACACCTTTATATCAGACGGCTACGTTCAAACAAGTGAGTAGTAAGACCCTGTTTGGCATTTTTGTAATGTTTAGTTGGTTTATAGGCAAGCCATTGTGTAAAACTTTGAGCTTAATGGACGTACAGAGTAACAATGGGGTTGATGCGTCAATCCGTTTTACAACTTATAGAGCTTTTATTCCAGAGATGATTTATAAGTTACACTTTGTAGTGTATATAGGCTGCAATTTAATGGTAGAATAGTTAGGGGTTGTGCTGTTGGGTGAGACTGTTACCATTTTACTGTTATATCACATTTTTTAACTTTTCATGTTCTCAATACGTCCCATACTGTTTAGTAACTATATTCAATGGTTAAAGTACTACTTTTTACCTCCCTAGTTAGTTCACGTGTTTTGATAAATAACTTAATAATTACTTTAAAATGTACACTATAGCAAAACTGAAAATTTGATGTAAAAACTGTCAATTTATATGAGTTTTGAGTTGGGAACTACTCGGTTTTACATTGAAAATCAGTTTTAGCCTTATGATTCATTTAAATAGAAGTGTGTGTTTATGTAAGTCTGCTTTTTAAACAGACGTTGGAGATTGGTTAGCTAACATCTTAGGATTACAATTAGAAAGTGAATTATATGTGTTTTTGCAGCCTTCAGCAACTGAAAATGGCCCTTATGATTACACTAGGAGTGGCAATCCCACACGTGATATACTGGAAAGGTTCAAGCTCTCATACCCAAGGCACCACTAATGTTAAATTGTGCTTTTTCACAATCATGTTTTAACATTATTCTCTTTTCATATTCTTAGTCTCCTGGCAAAGCTTGATAAAGCGGATAGAGCATTTTGCTTTACCAGTGGTATGGCCGCTTTAGCTGCAGTCAGTCATCTAGTTGGAACCGGTATAATTCAACATTTCAATGAACTTTGCTACCTTTTAGTGACACTATACTGTATAATTAATCCATTAATATTGATAGGTGATGAAATTGTTGCTGGAGAGGACATATATGGTGGTTCTGATCGTTTACTGTCACAAGTTGTACCAAGAACAGGAGCCATCGTTACGTTAGTAATAACTTTGAAACTATAATTTTTGAATTTTCCTAACCGTAAGTTGTTAATATATCAAATCGAATTTGAAGGCGAGTGGACACGACTAATTTAGAAGAAGTTGCTGCTGCAATTGGCCCACAAACTAAGCTAGTGTGGTTGGAGAGTCCAACTAATCCCCGAATACAGATTTCTGATATTCGTGTAAGCTCTAATATAATGTCGATTTTTCCTCCTATTTTGGTTAGCACTATATAATGGGTATGATGGTTTTCATTACAGAAAATAGCTGAGCTTGCACATGCAAATGATGCTCTTGTGTTGGTGGATAATAGTATCATGTCTCCTGTATTATCTCGACCCTTGGAACTTGGAGCAGGTGCTTGGAAAATTATGTTTTTTTGTGACATTTAATAAGTTTTGTATCTACAGTATTAATTGGTGTATGGCTCTTGTCAGACATTGTGATGCACTCAGCTACAAAGTTCATTGCTGGACACAGTGATGTTATGGCTGGAGTGCTTGCAGTAAAAGGTGAAAGGTCAGTATATTTCTTGATAACCGTTTTGGTTTTTCCAAATAGTTATCAGCAGCTTATGGATGCATTTATTATAACAAAATGTATTAAAGGAATAACATATCTTATGGATATTATTTGGGTTTTAAACAGGCTGGCAAAAGAATTGTATTTTCTACAAAATGCAGAAGGTTCCGGGCTTGCACCTTTTGATTGTTGGATCTGTTTACGCGGAATCAAGACAATGGCTTTACGTGTCGAGAAGCAACAGGTACTATATCATACATGCCTATATTACTAGATTATGTTCCAAGTCTTCATATTTTTGGGGCTTTATTACTAATGTACTATTCTTTTCTTATATGATATTCGAACTTCACTTCACTCATTATGTCATTGAACTCCTCTAAGTGCAGTCACATTTCATGTATGTGTATCTTATGATGTACCTGAAATGGATTACATTCAACAATTAGGGAGTAAATGCAAGTTGATACCCTGTTGATATCAGATACGAACATTTTTATTGGTCTATAGAAGTTTCAGATTCATTTGAAGCGCATTTTTTTTACCAAGGCTTCATCCAAGTGAATGCCATTGTTATAAGATTTTGTTTCTGGTTTCAATATTTTTTGATTGACATACCGACTACGTGTGGTTCACTATAGTCCCTCTTTTAGCCTATAGTGTTATTCTGCTAATGTTGGTTAATTATTATAAAGATTGTGAAAATAATTCCTAAGTAGATAATTTGGGAGACATGATTTTGGGCTGGAAACAAGGGAAATAAACAAATCCTGTATGAGGCAACATAACAGAAACCTAATGTAAATTCCAACTACTTACAGTTCAAATACGAGTTGTGTGATGTTTAGGTTGACAAATGGCCAATGGCAGAAACGATAGAGCTTATAGTCTTTTTGTGTGGAGCTATTCATATATAGGATATCTAAAGAATCTTTTATGCTGTTTCCCTGTCGTATAGTTTCTCATGAGTGTCTTGCGACTGTTGTCAGGATAATGCAGAGAAGATAGCTGAATTTTTGTCCTCTCATCCTCTGGTAAAAAAGGTTAATTATGCTGGTCTTCCTAACCATCCTGGACGCTCATTACACTACTCTCAGGTATTTACTTCTCGTTTACCTACACCCCCATTATAGTGTATATATGCATATGCGTGCGTTGGGAGAAGATATTTAACAATATAACATCGATGTGCTTAATTTTGTCAACGAATGAGTTAAATAAAATTTCCATAAATAAACAATCATGTTAGTCAGTTGCGCATTATGCAAATTTCCATGTACCCCACACAAAGTTGATATTCGACATTAAGTGATAACTCAGTAATCGGCATGTGCAAGGGCAAAATAGTAATGTTGCAGGGATTAAGTGGTTAATGGGAATAGTAAACCGGGGTAATTGTGGGGTCTTCGAAGTCTAGAAGTTGACGTTCATGTTGCACATGGTACTCACCAATAATGTTTCTTTTATGCTAATTCTTTTTCTTAGACAGTACCAATAAAAGTTTTGCTTTTGAAGCACTAGAGCGTCTTGACAGAAAGCAAAATAATTAAAAAAAGGACACGTGTTGTTTTTCTAACTAGTGAAAACTCCATGTATGGAAGCAGCCTCATTTATAGACAAAGATAACTTAAAAGTGTTTCCTTGAAGTGATAAGTAACAATAATAACTGTCTTCGCAGGCAAAGGGTGCAGGTTCTGTTCTGAGCTTTTTGACAGGATCGTTGGCCCTCTCGAAGCATATAGTGGAGAATACCAAGTACTTCGCCATAACTGTTAGTTTTGGTAATATTTTTCCTCGTCTGCTTTCTATTTTCATTTTCCGTATGTTGAGATATTATATTTATATGCTTTTTGAGCCTCATATAATTAACCACAACACCAAAAATACTTTATGGTCATCTATCAGTTATTAGCTCCATTGCCCAAATAACTAATTTGTCATCAGAGTTTAAGCCATCTTGTTACCTATGTTGATTTTACATTTAACAAGTCATTGTCCTGACCATGTTGTGTCATTTTGGCAGGGAGTGTAAAGTCGCTAATTAGCATGCCGTGCTTTATGTCACATGCATCAATACCAGCAGAAGTTCGCGAGGCTAGAGGCCTAACAGAAGATCTGATCCGTATTTCTGTGGGGATAGAAGATGTCGATGATTTGATTGCTGATTTGGACCATGCATTAAGAACTGGTCCTATTTAGGGTTCTTGTGTGTAATATCTTTTGTTGATTCATTAGACAGTGGATCAGGACAAATACTAGACTTATTTCATTAATTTTGGTTGATAATTAACCAGAAGCCATGTTACGGAAACACTTATATTGTAGATATTCTACCTAGTTTTGTCAACATATATAGAGGCATATGTTATCAAATAAGCTGCAGCCAATCAAAGAACAGGTGAAGAACCAAAAATCAGCTACGAATCCATGTGAAATGTCAACCGTTCATTGTTCGTTTACTTTTCCACTTTGTGAGTTATCGTGTTAGTGGATTTCAATCTAACTTAAAGTTAATCGCTTTGAATGAATTTTAGTTTGTTGATCATTATGAAAAGAAGTTACATGATGGTTTGTGAGTTTTGACTTTTTAGTCATACATGATACATCAGTATGGGTTTTGTTCATAAAAGGTTTAAAACTATAGGACAACTTTTTTTTTTTGTGCCAACTTTGAATCCCGCATCTTCCAGATGAGGAAACGTAGTTCCACAATCTGGTTTACCTTTCGACCTTCCATGCGTTATGAATTCACAATATTGTGTGATAAAATTTCCTAAAAAGGCATCATTTGGAGGTTAATCTTCTGTTGATTAGCGTTGTTCTGTAATAAATCATTATGTGTTTAACCGTTGGTTGGCGGTTATAGCATATAAGCTCCAAAACTAGGTCTTAAACGCATGTTGTCAAACATTCTATAACAATCTGATAAGAAATGCCAAATATTTCAAAACTGAAATTATCCGCATTATCCGGTTATTTAGACCTAATTTGGATTCAAACTCTCAGTTTGGGGATATTCCAGATTCAATATCAGTGCAATTCCAACTGTCGTTGAAATCATTTGTAACCATGTAATTTGATCCACCAGTGAAATAGATTAGTTACACGACACAATAAGCATTTATAGAAAGAAAAGACACCCGACCAACAGCTTCCACAAAACGCATACAGATGAGCAAGTTATTTGGAACTTCCTATAATGCTCTGATTCACAGTACTCAACAGGTTTTCCATTCTCTCCCAACTCTTAAGCAAAATAAGCAAATAGATTGAAGTCAATGGAGCCAACAAGATTGACCAAGATAATGAGACTCTTAAGGTGACACTACAACCACCTTCATTTGCTTTTCCCATGTCATCTTCCACAATCACCAAAAAGGATTTGAACACCTCTTAATAATTCAAACAGTTACATCAACTAACACCACCACCTCCCAAAACACCTTTTAAAATGTCCAAATATGTCAACACTTGTTAACATTAGAACATTAACTCACATAATCCTAAGGATATGCTTAGTGGGCCAGGTCAAGATCATCTAATTAACATGTTTTAAATTAGCATCTCGTATTAACACCTTAATATTATAGTTGAAACTTTAATGAACGTCTAATTAACGTGAAAGAGACACCATGAACCTTGACCAGTCGGGTCATCCCGCAACAGAAGAAAGTAGACAACCACCCAGATGGGAGAAAACAACAATTTCATTACAAACACATATATATGGAGGTATCTCCCACCAAGAAAGAAAAAGGAGTGACAACACTCTCCACAACTCACACAAAAGGAAAGCCAGAATCACACCATAAATCTGTGGATATGGCCCAACAGGATTTTAAAGTATCTCTGCTCCAATGAGGCAGCATCAAGCAAAGCATAAAGATGACATACATAACATAGTGAAAACACTTATTTAGAACATGCATGAACATGAGTGCGAACACTTATAGATGATGATAATGATGATGGTGATACTGAAACATAGATTGTTTCATACATAGGTTCATCAAACATTTAATTAAATATTATAAATATATAAAACGATGATCCTGGTGGCTACAGCTTAGTATTATTCGATGCTACTAAATGACTGGCTATGCGACTTCAAATATTGTTTCATACAAAACATACTAAGTTACTAAACTAGAAACCACGATCTACCGTTAAATAGCTTATGAATCTCCATGGATGCCTCTTTTCAAGTCAACATAAGATCGTTCCCAACTAGATTAGGTCGAAGACAAACACGCACCTCATGTTCTTCTGGCCCTTCTCGAAGCTTCGGAACCAAAATCTCCAGCACCGTTCCAGGTCCATCATAATACGCTTCTATATTGGCATCTTCAGGAATGCGAGTTGAAAGCGGGATTTCTCTGACAAATTCCCCAGGAGGGCAGTGTTCCAAACATGGATCGGTAAGTTTGAAGGTGCGGTCCCGTCTTTTAATGAATGGCATGCGAGAAACGCTAATACATGATACCTTAATGATTCCATGGGTAAGGGTGTTGCGCCAAGAAACTTTAACCTTTTGAAGATCTACAAATGGCAAGCTTATGACAACCAAGTAACCTTCGTCATCTTCATAGATCGTTTTTGCAGCAGACACCGGTCCACAAGCATTCCTCACAACCCCACTGAACTCGTTTAACCAATATGGCTCATTAGGACTCATTTCCAAATTCGGTAATCTATCTAACGGAGGATGATTAACCGTCAAACAGATATCTTCTTCATTTCCATGAGGAAACAAGTCTTTCCTTTTCTTGGTACCAATCGGCGAAAGGTCCATCACATGTGCATCCCCATTAGTGTGGGTGGAAGGTTGAGTTGACAAATTTAACCCTGATCCATTAAGTAACTTTTTAGATTGGCCATTTGAACTGTTCTTTACAGTAGGTGGCCTTTCAAGTTCAAATTCAGTATTAGGAAGATTCCTCCAGGAACTGAAATCACTAGCTTCTGGTGGGATCAAAAAGTTCAGATCCCTTCCGGTTAGTTCCGTCCATCTTTTAAGCTCTTCATCATCAAGTACCGTGAGATTAGGCGATGGAACAACCTCAATACCGTGAACGCACTGAGGATTTGACAACCCCCTGTAATGCTTGCGTTGCATCCTATGAGACCGAACAAAACCCTTATCGGCACTAAAAGGAAAAGGACGTTCTCCTTGTCGTGAGTGCCCGTTCATGTAACTCCTCAGCTGCATCTTACCCAAAGCATTTTCAGGCCTATCTTTAAACACCCACATGTACATATTTTCCATATCATGCTGAACCAAGAAAACATCAAGATGGAGATCCGATTTATCAAATCCAGAAACCCCATTACCGTCTCTCACTATCTTAGCTTTAGATTTCTCATTAAAGACCGGTTTAAAATAAAAGCTAAAGAAGAACCAAGCACCCCATATGCTATCCACCCGTTTCGCACATTTCCTCCCAACCTTCGACACGTTCATAAAGCTCTCGGTCTCATACAACTGCGACACCAACCCAACACCAGCATCCAAAACCTCACACTGATCTTGGTTCCACGACTGCGGCGGCGAGCTTCTCTCAGCCGACAAAGGCAAATTGATATCCGGCGGACGTGCAGGGTTAATATGGTGACTCATCTCAAGGTCTAAATCATCATGAGAAGACGACGCACTCGAATCCATTGACAAAAGAGTTGAAGGATAATGATTTAACATTAAAAAACCTGTGAGAATGAATCTCCCATCTCACGAGATCACACTCCTAATCGCTACTAATTGAGATCGCGGGTTTGAGTTCCTCATCTCAACACTCATTTTTTCACATAACCAAACCACTCAAAATCCACCTTATTTCCAACAAAACACCAAACAAAATACAACCCACAATCCAAAACCTCAATCAACCCAATTTTTACACA
Organism: Chrysanthemum lavandulifolium; assembly: GCA_022545495.1. NCBI lineage: Eukaryota > Viridiplantae > Streptophyta > Magnoliopsida > Asterales > Asteraceae > Chrysanthemum > Chrysanthemum lavandulifolium. The sequence goes on from CM040243.1 coordinate 123,575,533, forward strand.
ATTTTCCCCAATATTTTTTATAAAAATACTAACTTTATCATATAAAACAACAACCCCAAAAACAATAATATCAAGAAACCTAATAAAGCATGAATCTTTTCACAAAAATCCCCCAAATCATACTAAAAATCCAATCTTTATAACATAAATCAACAGACCCAACGATAAAGATTGAATCTTTTCATATAATACACCAAAAAACACATATAGAAAAACCACCCAATATATAAAACAAAGCTACCAATCAATAAAGCCAAGACCCAAAAAAAGAACTAAATCAGAGGGGATCTTGGAAGAATACCTTTTGGGGTAAGCATTAACTATAAGGAAAACTAAAGATTGACCAGGTTGACTTTGACTATTACTATTAATTGTCTTCACCATTTTCTTCATTTATGGTTTGATTGATTGATTTTGTGTTTTTGATTGATTATGTATTTTATTTTATGGTGTAGACATATGAGGAATTTTGGGTGGAAGTGAAGAGAGACGTATGTGAATTTTTTTGTGTGTGTGAAAAATGATATGAAAATCAAGATAATATTTTGGTGGGATTTGTTTGAGTTCGTTGGTTGTAAAGTTCGGTTTTTATTCTACTTTTGTTTGTACTATTTAACGGTGTATCGTGATCTAAGGTTGGTAATTTCAAGGTAGTGCGGGTGTAGCGGCGACCAATATCATTATCGTCAACTAATCATATCAATTTTTCACTTTATTACTAACAGCAATAGCAAACATGTGTAATAAAATTATCAACTTCACCATCCAAACATACATTAGTTATACACAAATATATCACGCATATAACTTTGTAACTCGGTTGTGGGCAAAACCGACTTTCACAAAAAGAAAAGACAACTAGTTTTGATGTGGGTGGTGTTATAGGTTGATCGAGTCTTGGGGGAGCGGACAAAGCGTCCTTACCCACCCTATTAAATCTGATATGTCTTACTCGACTTTTGATTTCGATTTGTTATAAAATAATTGTTATATCTTTTTGTCTTAAACTTAATATTCGCGTTTATTTGTTCTATGATAATTGTGATGTAAAACTTTTCAAATAACACTAGTAGGATACCCGCGTATTACGGCGACGATAAATATAGTAGTTATATTATAAATATATTGAATGAATCCACGTAATTCCCTACCCGCTTATTGAATTCGTTTCACAACACTCTCAATGTATATGCGTTCGTTGTATGTGTTTGTTTGGGTTTCCCTTGGCTTTCCCGAAATACCATATTGACATCATTATTCCTGCATATCATAAACCCTCACACTCTTTACCTCAAACACTCCTTCCAAAAGTATATAATTTAACGAATCAAGTTTGTATTGATTCAGATTAATGTTAAAGTTTTAAAAAACTTGAATCAAAATATAATAAACCCATTGAAAATGTAAAAGCTAAAAATTAATAAAAATATATGAAAATGAATATTAAATTAAAAATCAGTGATTTAATTTCATAATATTTTTTAAAATTTAGTGATTTTTAATTCAATCACTAAATTTTAAATCACTAATATTTAAAATCAGTGATTTACTTAACAGTTGTATTGATTCCTGAAGGCCACTTCTAAATCTGAGTCACAAAATTGAGGAACTTCTCTAACAAAGCAAGTTGTATTGTGGAACTTCTCTAACAAAGCAAGTTGTATTGTGGAACTTCTCTAACAAAGCAAGTATGTTTCCTGAAGGCCACTTCTAAATCTGAGTCACAAAATTGTCCGACAGAAAATAGATTATGTCCAAGACCTTCAACATAATATACCATGGAAATCACACTGTCTCCGACCACGTAATCTCCATAACCCATAATAGCACCAAAATGATCGTTTCCGAATCTCACAGCTTTGATGAATTTACTCACGAAGTTCATGAGCGTGACGGTCTCCAATCGTATACTTGGAGCAAACTGAGTCCGTGTACCACGAGCGATTTGAGCGATCTGCGGTTGAACACGCACAAGAATGGATAATCGGTTAATGGGATCCCCATGCGAGAATGGGTTCCATTCGGTTAGTAACGATGATTGGAACACCCACATCGTAAGTAGAAGCAATGGAATCATCGAAATAAATGCGATGCTAGTGTCCAGATTTGACCTATTCAAAGTGTGTTCACTTAAGGAATAGTTCTACCAAGAGGCATCCATTTTCTAGTAGGCATTGACTTAGCAATTTTAGGGCACAACTCATTAATCTTACGGCGGTGGGTATCCATTGATAACCTATATTACTAAATTCTCTTCCTGGGTTTCACTTTGCTTTCTAACTTTCTTTCGCCTTTGCCTTTTGCATTTTTAGCTTGAATTTTAACATTAACAATTTTAGTGGGCATTTAACAACATTAGACAAATCATTCACACCACATTCAAGATTAGTAATGTAAACCACGCAATCATCATTACATGTTTTGCCAAAAGTAGTAGAATTCACATTAATTACAATGACGCTTAGAGCTAACACTAGAATCAACACGATTCGTCTTATTCAAATTCTCCCTAAGGTGATCTTCTACTCTCTTCCACTGAACATTCCTAGCATGCAAGGTCCTATCATTCTTTGTGTTGCCTTGAGGCTTTGACCCGCTTGCTTTGGTGTCACTTCTTGCTCCTGTAGAGGGAATTGGAACAATTACTTTTTGCATTCCTGAACTAGAAGTGCAGGGATCTGAACTACTTGAAGGCACATTAGTGTTCACTTTCTTAAAACTGGGCAAAGAATGGTTTGTATGCTTGGCACTAGGCATCACAGCTTTTCCTTTTGCACCCAAGGATTTAGGAAATGTTGCTATTAAACATTCTAGCAGTTCTTGAGATCGTTTGGCTTGAATGCACGCAAACCTAATATCACTGTCAAGAGGCTTATTTATAAAATCCTCTTCCACAATCTCACCGAGACATTCTAGACTATCCTTGAGGTGAGCACAATAGTTGTGAAACATGTGTTCATTATTCCTAAGATGAGGAGGAATGTATTTATGATCGCAGATATTTGCGATCGAGGATGACTTTGATGCAACATTCTCATTAAAAACAAGTGGCGCTTTCTCTTTTCCGACTCTCAGATTCTCAATTTTCTTTTGTAAAGGCGTTATTTTTCGTTGTTTTGTCACGGTGACTTTCATTGAATCATATAACTCTTTAAAGTGTCGTTTAACTTTTCATTTTCTTCTAGAAACCCTCGTTTTCTTTTGTAAAACATTAACTAAGTTTTGAAGATGAAAAGTTTGAGAATATTGAGAATCTAAGGAGGAGGCATTTGGGAGCCAATCACATTGTTCTTTTCACCCTTTAATTGAGAGATTCGGACTTTCAATTTTACGATCGTGTTACAATGAGCTTGAATCTGCTCGTCGCGTTTGTTTATCCGAAAAGCGCATCAAACTCGGAACATCCGAGGATGTCTTGATATTTGAGGTTTTGACATTTTCTTTAAGATGTTGATATTTTAGTTGTAAATCAAAATGTTCAACTTCTAGTTTAGAAAGATGTTTTACCAAATTATCGTGATCATCCTGATCAATTTTCTCACTTAGTTCCGAGTTTTTGTTTTCAAGCTCAATGACACGATCATGGGAAACTTTCAATGCAATAGATAATTCATGAAATCGAGAAGAAGTAATAGAGTGCTTAGTAACAATATAAAACACATCTTGAGCAACAGAACTCGAAATCAAATTCTCATTTAAAATATGCAAGTTCTTTCTTTCAACTTCATTGTATTTGAGTTCCTGTTCATAGTCATTGACCTCAACTATCATTGCATTAAATTCCTTTTCCATTTCTTTAATATCATAATTAATTTCTTTTTGAAGACTCTCAAATTGACCTTTTAATTGTTTAAAGAAAGGCATGACCTCGCTTAAATAACATTCTTTAGTTTGCTCAAACCCCTTTCCCTCGCTTATCCTCAGAGGTGTGATTCTCTTCTTACATGTTTTCTCAAAATCAACAAACGGTGATAAACAACATACATGCCGATTAAGGTCTTACTATTAGTGGCAATAGATCTAGGAACTAGATGCATTGGTGTATTGGAGGATACACATGAGTGCAGCATTTTCCTAAGGGGTGTTTGTTTCAACAAGTACATTAACTTTTAGCTTATCCATATTTCTTCCAAAAGATACATTACAAGGTTAATTGAGTTTGAGGCTTAAACATGTTCAAGGATATCTAATTTTCCTTAGTGTAATCATGGGGTTTGATCGTTATGTTATTCTTTTTACATGCGGATCGTTAAGCTTCTTATTCATTTTCTCCTAGATGCATCATCTAATTTTCTATCTTCCTCTGTGCATTCAATGCAACTAGGTTTCGTCTGGGTTTAAGAATCTCATTGCCATCATAGATTATATTTTGAGCGACTTTTGCTATCTTACTTTACTCGGGTTGATTCCTTTATAATGGGGTACTATGCTTATCGGCGAGAACTCTATGCTTAGTGATCATGTGAGCGATCAGATGGTGTTCCTTGTACGCATAATTTATTTTCAAGCTTGTTTTCAAAGTTTTTAGATTGGAAAAATCATCCAAAAGTTTTGATTCCTTAGAATTGAATTCTTGCTAAGCATTTTAACATTTTTGAAGTACTTGTTTTTGCTTAGCGCTTTAGAAAGCTTTTCTTGTAAGGAGCTTAACTCTTGTTTTAATACTTCTTCTAAAATTGCTTTTTCTAATAATTGTACGCATTTGGTCATCCATTTCGCTCACGGGTGGTTAACTCAAACTTAGCACGCTGCTCATAAATAGCAACTTGTTCTTTATAGGCATTTAGTTGTAAATAACGAGAATCCTTAGGGCACATGCGGTGTATTCATCAAAATATAGTCATCATTGACCGCAGAAGATGCATCACTTGGTACGGTCTCGCTTTCACTTTGTTTCATATATTGATCATATGGGACAACATGTATATTACCCATATTTTCAATATCTAACTCAAAGTTTGATTGATTGTACTTTGTCATGTATCTTTGCTCATCAACATCATCGATAGTTTTAATACCTCTAAGATGATTGATTCTTTGGATGGACCAGCTTGTCAGGTGAGGGACCTTTGAGAGACCATTGGAGAAATGCTAGCCATGAAAATAGTCATGCGGTTGGTTCATCATCAACGTCACGATCGTATGCATCACGGTTGGCGACTTGAAAGGCATTCGATGATTATGACCTATCTCCTAATTGGTTGCTCATCCACATCCGCATCATATGTCTTTGCATTGCCTCAAGAAGAAACAACAACTCTCTTCATCCAACACAACTCCATTATCCCGAGCTTGCAAGTAACATCTTGTCTTTGAAGTACTCGCATTTTGAGGCGTTTTGGAAAAGTGCGTTCTTGCTATGTGTCCATCACCACCACGGTTGTAGCACTTAATTGGATTAGCTTGACCGATTTGGATTCCTTCCACGATTCGATTTGCCACATATCCTCTACCAACTCCACCTCTTCCTGCTCATACCGCTTTCTTGAACCGGTTACACCATAACCTTCCCATCTCCGCGGTAAGCTTGATTGTGTGGATTGGATCTTGCTCGAGGTTATTGTTGGTGTGTGGGAGAGAGTTCATGTTTGACTAACCATGAGAGGCAGTTGATTGCCGAGGTTTTCCATGAATGTGTTTGGGTCGGGAGGCTTATATCTTGGATCGTGGATGAGCTTGTAATTACCATTACCCATGAGTATAACTTGAGAAGCTTTGGTGGTAATTCCAACATTTGTGTAAAAAGTCATTGAATCATTTGATGAGCTTGTTTCTCCTTGGTTGGTTTTGAACCCACCAAGATACCTTTTTCAAACATGGCATGTCTCTCATTCAAGAAGGAAGGCATACAACCGCTCATAGTTTGTATTCTTCAATCCTTTGGTTAGCTTTACGAGGTGACAAACTTGTGCCATTCGGGATTCATGTTGTTCACAAACTTTGAGTTCAATTTGAATGTTTGGCATGGTCATTTTGATGTTCCTCATGTCATTCACAAGCTTATGGAATCTCACGTAGTACTCATAGACACTCTCATCCGGTTTCATTTTGTAGTGCTCAAACTCATCATACAGGTTGTGATTCTTTGTCTTCCTTGGTTAATTCGTAACCGAGAGAAGCATCTTGACATTATCCCATACTTGCCTTGGCTTCGGTGTTGTGATTGATAAGCTTGTAAATATCTTTTGGAAGACCACAAGTATAATGTTAGAAGCCCCGATATCGAGATCGAATCTCTTTTCTCCTTATCATTGAGCTCATCATACGTCTTTAGTCCATCTATTCTATAGATCATTGTTCTATCTGCAGTTGTATCAATTAAGTCTCTTGTAGTCTCAATCGATAAGGTCCTTCATCAATGGATTTGAGAATGTTGACCCATTTTCCTTTCCCGCATAAAGACAATCGATTCGTTGAGCCTAAGAGTCGTAGTCGATTACATCAAGCATAGGTGGACGAGTATCTCGAACCACCGCTTGAACATCCTCGACAACGGTGGAGATAATTGTAGGTACGTTGGTAGACATGTTAACAGATTACGGGATTTTATAACTCTATGATTAAACCGAAATGATTCTTTCACGGATTTTACTAAATCAAGAGAAAACCAGACATTACAAACAAAAAGTCAACCAAGTCGCTAAGAATTCTTGAACCAAGTCGCTACACCAAGTCGCTAAGTAGAAACTCGCTAAGATCTCAATTTCACGTGAACCAAGTCGCTAAGACCCAAGTCATTGGACACAAGTCGCTAAAGCACCAAGTCGCTACGGTCAAGTCGCTAAAGAGCAACTCGCTAAGGTCCAAGTCGCTAACACCAAGTCGCTAAGAATGCTAAGTACAAGTCGCTAACATGATTGAAAGCAAGTCGCTAACTTCACCAAGTCGCTAGTCAGAGTGGAGAATCCACTAAGTTGTCTTGTTTGTCGGCTTGTCTCAATAGACAAGTCGCTAGGACCAAATCGCTAACAATTTACACTACAACTCGCTACCATTTCTTCAAGCAAGTCGCTCGATGAAAAACACTACGAGAACCAAGTCGCTAGCAAGAAAAACTTCAAAACACACTTTTCAATCCAAAACAAGCTCAACCACGTTGATTCAAGCTTACCAAATTAAAACCCAATCACTTAAATAATTCTAAACACAAAAGTACACCCAAAATTCAAACTTTAACACTAGAAATGATCCAAATGATGCAAAAACACTAAACTTTTCAAACTCAAAACCATCTAAAACCACTAGAAATCCAATGATATGTAAGAGATGATCAAACCATGGCTCTTGATACTAATTGAAGGATATAGGATTTCACAAACACATTAAACCATAACACAAGTGGCGCTCAAGATGTTTAGAGAGAGAAAGTTCTAGAGTGAGAAAGAAGAGAGTTGGGAACTATGTGAAACAAAGAAAATGGTATTGAAGCTCCAACCTCTACATTGGGAGCTAGAGGGTATTTATAGTGTCTTACAAATAAACGCCACCTACGGGCTGTGGATCGTGCATACGGTGGGTAAAGACTGTCTGTCCTCCACGGTGTTACTTAACAAACCACTTACTAACATAACACGACTACGACTACGAGCTTTCTATCGAATACATATACTTGAGGTGACCGACTCTTTAACGATTGAATTTTCTAATTCCTAACACATTGGCTATACCATTTTCATTTCATCATTAACTGTCATCATTTCTTAATTTCATTCATTACATTTTCACATTAATAGACGCTTAACAATTAGCTTGACAATTCTTATCTTGCTATCACACATTATACTTTAGCACACTTATCATTTATTATGTTTCACACCTTAAGCGTCAAATACTTTAATTCACAATTATCCCATCTCTAATACCACTTATCATTTCTAATCACATTCCATACCATTATTCCAATACACATTCATATAATCATAATACGATCACCGACACTAACCAAGGTGTACGACAATCTAATCATTTAGATACCTCAAGTCCTCTACGGACTTATATCACATAAAGATCAATACTATAACACGCATTCATTATCATCAACTTAGGTTCATGTAAACTATCACATGATCTGATTCAAAACTTAAACATTTACTTTCTCGCTTTAACTTCTCTTACATTCAACGCATCTAATAGTGGTTTAAGTCTAGGAAACCTAAAGCGGAAACCTAATTCACTTAAACCGAAGCTCTGATACCAAGTTGTAACACCCCATGAACGACACGACTTAGAATCATTGAAAGTTAAACTTTTACATAGAAACGATTTGACTTAAAACTGACCTGCTGTTGCTAATCATTGAACTGATATAATTCTGTAACAAACTGACCCTTGAAAGTATTTTTACATGAAACTAGACTCAATTACCTTCAAAATGACGGGTGGCACGACCCGTGACGACTTACAATTAAAAAGATATGATTTTTCGAAAATTGACTTCGACTAGTTCTCCAACTAGTTCTCCAAACTAGTTCTCCAAACTAGTTCTCTACTAGTTCTCCAAACTAGTTCTCTAACTAGTTCTCCAACTACTTTAACCACTTTACAAACACTTAACCATATACATTGTTTTTCCAAAAATTCTTGACCCGTTTGACCCAAATGGGTTAAAATAGACCTTGCCCCAAACACCCCTTTTTCTGCATAATCCTTTTGTGTACTTTTGACCCATTTTCCGGAAAACGACTTATACCAGTTTAACAACACGTAAAAACTTTCAGAAATCATTAGTACATTTAAGAATGTCATATTCATAATCATTAACCCATTTACAACCCAAAATGGGTATAATTACACATTATGCCAAACACCCCTTTTACTAAATATACGCACTTCAACCCGTTACTATAATGAACCATTTGACATATTTAGCTTTAACAACAAAGACATAAACTTTGACACTCGACAACATACATACAACCCATTCAAAGACTCTCGGGGGACAACATTGAAACGAGCTCGGTATCTACCTAAGCCTTACTTTCTTACCATTCTTCTAACTTTCATCTAGCAATCCATAAGCTTTAATCCAATGCTTACCATCGCAATCACATATGGACCTACGAACATTAGCATCTTAAACCGTAAGCACAAGGCTTAGTAAGTAAAGCGTTCATAACATGTTATCATAGACATTCGTACATTATACATCATAACTCATTAACTATTGCAAATCATTAAACAGTAACATGTACCTTGATTCACTTAAGTAAAACATTTCCTATGGGTCAACATTAACATACCTTAGCCTAATCCACCTTGCCTATCCTTCATGACTAGTTAAGCCAAACTAGTCTCAACCCCACTTTACATAAACATATATTCAATTACCCCATTCTTTAGCATAACAAAATCACATAACATATAATGTAGAGAATCATATAACAACATATAACGACCAGTTTACTTACCTTGATTCCAAGCTAGTGAAACCAAATACATCATCATCATCCTCTAGCATCATCATCACCTTCCACTCATGTCATCTAAGCCCAATCACTAAAGGCACACATACATAATCAAAATATTAAACTATGATTATCACAATCATAGATTTTCCTTAAACCCATCTAATTATCACATAATCATGCCATGATTACATGATAATTAGCCCCATCAATTTATTAGCTTAATGCAATAATACTTACACCAATTTCATAATAAATTCTTATTTAAGCTTATGAACATCATTTATGTTAGTGCAAATATTACGATATTTAATCTATACATTCTCATTTGTTTTGTTGATGACAAACATGTAACTTGTAATACATAACGTAAAATGTATAAGTTACTTGTAATTATATTTTGTCTTAACATACTCTCAACGCCTCTCGACGACTCAAGTCCTTGTATGCTACAACACAGCATACTCCCGAAGTGATCCTCCAAAGCAAGCTTAGAGATCTTGCATCCTTACCTACTGAAGTGATCACACATTACAAGATACAAGCACATGAAGATCTTCTACAACAAGCTTGGGAAACTTGTCATCTTCATTCATGGAAGACTAACTACATCATGCTTTGTGTTCTTGATGTTTGGTTTAGGATTTCATATCCATTAGACACATTGTCTTGGATAATGTCTAGTATCATATTCTTGTATCTATGACTAGACTAGATGGTTTATGTGTTTGTGCCATAAAATACAAGGTTTGTTATGTTGGGCCACAAAACATAACGGGTATCATAGATGTGTTATATATCTATGACTAGACTAGATGGTTCATGTGTTTGTGCCATAAAACACAAGGTTTGTTATGTTGGGCCACAAAACATAACGGGTGTCATAGATGTGTCAAAGGCATTAGTGAAGAGTCAAGATCCGTGTTGAAGGCATTAGTGAAAGGTCTTTGAAGGATCATGTCAATGGCATTAGTGAAAGATGCCTAGGGTGTACATTCGATATGGTGTGTTTGATCTACAAGATAGAGTAGTATTGGATCCAAGGATATTGATATCCTTGATGGTGTTGTAATAAGGAGTTGGTCTCCTTTGGGGTATAGGTGTTGTGTTGGGTAGTAGTTCCTCCTTTGTAATGGAACTCGGTACTTAGCCTAGTACCGGATAAAGGGTAGGCGACGTTGTGGTAGGTGTGGTTCACCTTGGTGTGAAAGAACCCGATGGTTAGCCTAGTACCGGAAAAAGAGTAGGCGACGTTGTGAAGGCTTCTCCGCCATAAGGAGTTGGTGTCGTGTAGTGATTACGAACTCTTGAGTAGGTGACTCGAGGAGTGGAGTAGGGCAAGGAAGGTGTCCTTGTAGCCGAACCATTATAAATCCTCGTGTTGGTTTGTCTATCCTTTTACTTATCGGTTTATGTTTATTCTTGCATTACATTGTTTATTTTCTATGTGGTTCACTACAAGAAAAGTGGCTTTTTAGGACCCCCATAAGCGTCATAAAATGGTACTTTTTAGGACCTTTCATTTAATAGGACCAAGGATGAAAGCGTTTCATGTAAAGCGGTTGTAATAGGTCCAAAGCGCCCTAACCCTTATGAAACCAATTTTATGGTCGTATTATATGTCTATGAACAACACAAATAGCGTCTAATAAAACCATATTAGGACACTTTTACAATGTTTTAACATGTGATTACCTACTTTTAATCTTTTGAGACACATAAAACGTCCTTAAAAGTATTGTTAGGACGCTTATGATGTAACATCATAGCTATTTTAGCAACCAAGAAATGGGTACTAATAACTCAAATAAGATTATGATACCAATTTTATGGTCGCATTTGGGTCTATAAACAACACAAATAACGTCCTAATAAAAACATATTAGGACACTTTTCCAATGTTCTAACATGTGGTAACCTACTTTTAATCTTTTGATACACATACAAGCGCCCTTTAATGTTAATTCTTAGGGCGGTTATCATATACCATTATAGTTACTTTAACACCAAGAAAAGGGTCCTAATATCCCAAATACGATTATGAAACCAAATTTATGGTCGATAATATGTCTATGAACAACCAAATAACGTCCTAATAACAACATATTAGGACACTTTTACAATGTTGTAAAACGTTGTTACCTAATTTTAATCTTTTGATACACATACAAGCGTATTTAAAAGATAATTGTTAGGGCGCTTATCATATAACATTATAGCTATTTTAGCACCAAGAAAAGGGTTCTAATATCTCAAAGAAGATTATGAAACCAATTTTTTGTCGATAAAATGTCTATTAACAACCTAAATAACGCCCTAATAACAACATATTAGGACACTTTTACAATGTTAAGTTAATTGTTAGGACGGTTAATAAGTTTAATAGGACAATTTCAAAGTCCGAACAAGTCATATGATAGGACGCTATTTTCACCATGCACACTCTATTATTACGATATGAATAAAACATCAACTAAATATTAAATGAATAAACGAAATTGTATTTCAAATTAGCAATTGTCATAACAAAATCACTAAACATAAATAAGGTAGACAGAATCTAACATAAAGTCTGTTAACATTAAACAATACATTAACGCAACAAGAAGCTTAGTCCGTGGTCATCATGCATCATCTCTCTCAATCCTCACGACCACCTACAAATAAACACCCATGTATAAGCATTAAGCTCCATGTTAGTAAAATTATTGGTATCACAAGATTAACAAAGACATACCAAATAAGCCCTGAACTTTATAGATGACCTTATTGGCTTTCAAAACCAATAAGCTCACCGTGGCCCACTAATGAAGAAGCTAAGGCACATGGAAAGTTGGGTTTTGAGTGATGCCCAGTGCAGGCAATGGTTACCTATGATACTTTGAACTATCAATTCTTAGTTATCACAAACAATATATACTTAGCTAGTTTCATCATATAAAATCGATGAGTTACGGAAAGAGCTCATGTATACCGAGACCAAATCATGACACCGCCTAGAAATGCAAGTGTATGATATATTTCATTCTCGAGATATAAGCCATTGGATTCCAAAATATCACCGATTTACGAGACCATTTAGAAGAATATTATAAGAAGTCGTCAATATAACTACAAGTCGGTTAAAAGCAACATCGTATTTTATAGAAAAGCATAGAATCACCGACATTCCAAAACCACGGCAATACACCAAAGAGCAAAATAGCGAGTCCATCACTATCGTTATTTAACTCATGAATGAAATGGAAGTTATTGAAAAACAAGGCAAAAGAACACATAATAAGAAGATAACTAAATCAACATTTAAGTTATTATATTCAAGAAATCCAATGAGCATGATGTCGACAAAACACGAAACATGTGAAAATAAAATACCTTTTATCGATACTATAAGCTCTAGATTTTTCAAACTTCTCCCGACTAATAATATGTAACTAGGTAACCTACATGTTGTCGCAATTATGAAGCAAGATGTTGTCGCAAATCCGTACATGTCTCGAAACATACATCAATAATATGTAACTAGGTAACCGCTATGATGGTGAATAATATCGAAGCAATTGTGATCCGGCCGAGCTTATGCCTAACGCTTTCACTAGCCTTCATGACCTCGACCCCAACAAGATTAGGAATGTTCAACTTTTGCCTACTAATTCAAACACGTTGTCCATAATGTTAACATGTGTACATATACATGAGGCAATGAGATCAAGACGAAAGGTAGCGCGATGCCAACAGAGCATAACATATAAAAATATATGGATCTAGTTATTAGCGATGTCTCGCTTACGCTTTCAATATATCATATTTTACTTGAAATTAAAGACAAGTTCAAGATACAAATCTAAAATCATTACGGATAGATCTTGGCATTGTTACTTGGGTGAAAAATTGTTCTACGATCTATATATATATCTCTCGAGCGACTTAGAATAAAAATAAAAATAAAATAACCTCGCCATTTTCTTCCAACGATACTTTAATCGAAATTATTCATAAGCTATTTACTTTGTGAAATCCTATATTACACTAAAACACCTCTTAAAGGCAAACAAGTAATACACTCGACTATTTACCTTCTTTCCGTGCTTCACAAGTCTTAAGGAAACCTCATAAGTATTGGCGTTTGCAATAGCATCGCTTGCTCTACATATGCAGGTCCTTCAAGAACATGGGTGTGGCCAACCAAGCAATGAAACCGCCAATATGACACCCCATATCATCGAAATGACACCAATACTAATCATTTAATCATCAATCATTGCCACTTAAACACGCAAATCTAGTCATTCGCACCAACACTCACATTTTCAAAATGTTGCCTTCCAAAACGCCTCGCCACTGCATGCGGAGAATAATGATGCATGTTGTTGTCGATGACAAACACGTGGAAATGCAACACCTCTTTCAATCTTCTTCTTAAAATTCTTGTACATAACATACTTGATCATATTATACAGTAATGATATCTTCCTCCACATCCTTTTGCTTAGCCTGCAGATTGAGTAGCCTAATTGTGTCAGTGCCATTATATGATAGTACTGAGCCAAACCAACACCACTACGGGTGGTTTTCTCTTGAATATGAGACAACCAAACACCCCTTGTGGGTCGTCTCTGTTGGACCGAAAACAACCAAACACACACTACTACAAAAATGGGCATAGAGCCCGGTTGAAAAATGCCATAGAGCCCGGTTTTGCCTACGGGCACAAAAGGGGAGGGACTCTATTCATAAACCAAATAGAGCCCGGTTAGGAAAACGGGGTCTATTCCCAGTTATAGAGCCCGGTTTTCTGCTACCAAACATGGCTCTATGTGAAAAACAAAATAAAAAAAAATAATAATAAAAAAATTTTGGAAGAATTCAGCCGCTAGATCAAGTTTTGAATAGCATAAAAAAGAGAAAAGAAAAAACCCAAGATCATTATTCCTAACTTTCATCTATTATAAGAAATCCTAGCTATCGAATCTTCATCTTTACTTCTATCTTTAGTCCACCTTTAAACCGCGACTCATCTTGCTCTTGAGCTTTCGTTCTAGCCGACTCATTATATATAGATGTCTGCATATATAACAAGTATGGATTAGAACAAGTGAAATAAGCTCGCGGTGTGCAAATCTCAAGTAATAAAAAATCTCAAAGATGGTCAAACAGGTTTGGGTCAAAATTGGTCATTTGTGTGGGGTAGGGATAACTTGCCCAAAAGAGTTCTTGTCCAAAAACTTCTATTTTTCAATACAGTAATTAGTGTGTCAAATACTCAATGTGATTGAACAAGAGTATCTTATCTCCACAATAATCCATTTTTTACTAAAACTATTTAGGAAGCTTTATGCGATAAATATATTAGCCACTTTCAACCAGTGAAATGTTCTTTCCATGACCTGTATCCTTTAAAATTAACTTATGCTTTATGAGTTTGACCTGTCATAGACAATACCTAACCCAAATCAACCCATTCATAAGCAAATGGGTCAAAATTGCCACCACGTAAATAAAATCTACAATGCAAACCTCGAGCGGTGAACATTGTCGGCTCCTTTCTACTATCCGTGATGTGGTCAACGGATTGGCGAGGCAGTTTGTGAACATTTTCTTCACTCGCCCACACGATCCTCGTGTTTAACGACTCGAGGCACAAATAACTCAAGCAAATAATAATAAATAAATAAATCTAGTATAAATAATCGAACCTCATAATAAATGCCACAAAATCATCTGATTGATAATTTAAGTCAAGTACCATTCCATGAGCAAGATAATGGATGGAAATATAATCTTGAAAGCGAAGAGCATGTAAATGGTCAAAAATTACTTACATGTTTTGTTCACCCACCGCATCAAAAGTTGTAAATTTAGTAACAACAACTTAATATTATTAATCTTGATCCGATGCTAAAATAGCAATGTATCCTCATTAGTATATTATCTTGTTTTTCTCGCTATATTGACTTTCAATATTGAGACTGTCTTGCAAGAGATTTGTGTATATAAATCAGTTGCGTTTAACAAAAGACATGTTATCATTATTGGTTTATCAAGTTATTGCTTTTTAAAGGTCGTGATATAACGCATGTTAGTAAGAAGTTAGCATGAAAATCTTTGTAAAGATTGTCAGACAACAAACATGATTGCATCACGAGTCAATACAAGAAATATTACTAGACGAGCCTATCTTATGTATAAATATTGGTGATAATATAATCTAGAATCTTGATCGAATTAAACTACGATTGCTTGAAACGCATTTAAATACCGAGCCCTCCATACTCACCTAACACATAGAAAAACTCCAAAACAAGTGCGTGTTTGTTCAAGCATAGGCTCGCCCAGTGCTTGAATGGAATATAATGTAACATATTTGTTTACACATTCGTCTTAGCAGGACCAATAGAATGATACCGACCGAGACAATTTAGGTGAACTGAGTGTCATATAAGATACCTTTGGTCATCCGGAAATTTGACTTACCTCACAAGACCTTATAATTAATCGCATTCCGCTTATTTTGCAATTGCTCGATTTTAACTTATGTACGCACAATGACGATATTGACTATTTGTAACACCGCACCTTATCCTCACTTGAGTACTTTATTGATCCGTTCGGAGATGCAAATAGATTGTCTAGGATAAACTCAGATTACAAAACTTTAAAAGTTTAAACTACATTAGTTTGTGTGCTCCTTCTATATTAGTTTCTAACCTACATGTAATATGGCATATAAGCTCCAAATAAGCAATCTCAAGCACCCTCTATGCCTTTTCCGATGAGCCCCGACACATAATACGGTCATTTTACCATTATTGTATTTTAATAACACATAACCTCAACCCAAACACCGTGCATATGCACAAGCTAACTAACTATTATTGTATCACCACCAAATCCAAAATGAATGTTGGTTGACGGTCGAGACTACAACCACTAAGATAAAAGTCAGAACCGAGTGATCGAGAAAAATCCATTAACTCAACCTCACATATATCATATAAACATGTACTCTTTTGTCCATCTTTACCTTTACTTGGTAGAGGTATCGCTTCCTCCTCATCAAACAAGTCACCCCATCGACTCGGCCCCATCGCATTTACCTCGGCTCCATCACCGACTTAGCCCCATCACAATACTTAAAACCTTCTCCTCAAATATACTTGAACCTTACCGCAAATCCTTGATTTCAAATTACAACTAAAAATTCCATAAAATCAACTACTTTATCCAATTCTATAAAAGTAATAAAATGAAAAGTAAAAATGAATACCTTGAAGGCAAGATGATTGTTAGTTTTATTGGTCAAACCCATAGAACAAGAGACCTTCTTCAATTCAACAATTCACAAAATAAAACTCAATTATAACAAAACCACAACAGATCTGTATGTATAATTAATCAATTATTGAAATAAAATTACAAGGAAATGAAGCTCTTTTGGCTCAACGCTAAGCTCTATGGTACTCATTCGTAATTGCGGCACAAAGGGTTAGATGGTTTGGGGTTGTGAAAGTGAAGAGGGGAAAAGATTAGGGTTTGTAAGGTAATGGAAATTGAGGAGGAAATAAGCCACCAAAATTTTAAGTATTTTCGTTCATTTTGATTACGAAGAAACAAAACTAACATGTGATAATGCCCGGTTTTGTAAAAGGAAAAAGGGCTCTAATAGTTTTTAAATAAAGCCGGTTTAGTAAGAAAAATATGGCTTTTATGAGGAATAGAGCCGGTTTTGAGGAAGAAAACATGGCTTTAATGTTTTTAGACATAGAGCCCGTTTTAAAATGAAAACATGGCTCTATACCATTTTTTATAACACGGATTTATTTTAGAGCCCGCTTTTTATTAAAACCGGGCTCTATTAAGGGGGCTCTATGCCCATTTTTGTAGTAGTGACACCCTATTGTTATCTTTTTAATCCCAGTTAACAAATGTAATAAATAAGCTTATATAAGCAAGTAATAACAAATCCAAACACAAACCTCAGAATCATCGGTTTTGACACGAACCCGAATCGGGTTTACCCTCCGACCCGAGACCAAATTGATCAAACAAACACCTCTTATAACTCATTTTACCACCACACAAAACTTTGTCAAATCGCTTTTAATCCATCTTTAATCCACGAAAACAATAACAATTAAATTATAATCGGTTTTTAAGAAATAACGAGATAGGTGGTGTTTGGCATGCCAAATTGAGAGGAAAGAGTGGAGGGACGGTGGAGACGATGATGACGGCGAGGGAGTGATGGTAAGGGTGGTTGGTGGCGGGCGGTCTGGGTGTGGTGGAAAAAATGTGGAGAATGATAATGGCTTTGGGGAGATGAAAAAAGTGAGATTGGGTTTGTGGGTAAATGAAAATTGAAATTGGGTTTTAGGAAATGAAAAGTGAAATTGGATTTTGGGGTAAAATGAATTTTCGGGTTTCATTTTCTAATGTTAATTTGAAAGTAGAGGTGTTATTTGGGTTGAAACGGTCGGTTCGGGTATAGGTCGTTTAAAATTTATATATTTTGGTGAAATTCGGGTCACCGGGTTGACTTGAACCCGAGTAAGAGACAAATATTATACACGAAACCCAACCTTGTTTAGAACTTGATTGACCGAATATAATTTTGACCGACTAACCCGACCAAAATGTCATATTCGGGTTAGGGTTCGAGTTCGGTCGGTCGGCTTTTAAAAATCCCTATTTGTAAGTGTTTTATGGTCTCTTTAATCATCAAAGCGGAGTTCATATGAAGGAGTTATGTTGTATTGCTTTGGCCATAACTTTTCATACGAACTCCGCTGGCCATAACTCCTTCATACAAGTCAAGCTCAAGCCGAGTTCAAACTTTCTCGATCCCGGATAACATGATCGAGGTCCTCGGATACTTGCTTCTTAGTGTCTCGTGACAAACGGTATACACCTACCAAGCGGTGCAACCCATGCCGACCGCTTTAATAACTTCAAATACAATTCATATAACCTTCACACTATAACTATACACCTACCAAGCCGGTGCACCCAATGCATGACCGGTGATAATGGCTAATTCACACGGGTCACGGGTCGTGTGCATTAGGTTATCATTGGTCACATTAATTATAATGGGTATTTGACATCATATGGTCATATGCATCGGGTTATATTTGCTTAGAGTGTCATGTTACGACACATCATGATCATTGACAATGAGTAGTTAACATGGGTAATGGGTCATGTGCATTTGGTTGTAGTGGCTTATAGTGTCATATTATCGACCAATACATGAGTGGTGATCGACAATGGGTAATTGACATGGGTCATGGGTCATGTGCATTGGGTTGTAGTGGCTTATAGTGTAATGGAACCCATGCATGACCGGTGATAATGGCTAATTCATATGGGTCATGGGTCATGTGCATTAGGTTTTGTAAAGTAAGACAAATACTATATAACAATAAAGTAAATTACAATTAAGCCCTAATCTAAACTAAAACACGGTTACTAGGAACTTAACGAGCCTAAAACCTAAACTAGCAAATTTTAACCCTAAAAAGCAAATTTATTTTTAAGGTCCTAAATGGTTAAAAATAATTTTAGGAAAAGATTTATATTTTTGATTTTTATTTTATTTATTATGGATTAAAGACACTTTTATCTTAAAATATTATTAAAAATATAAAGCGAAATAGGAAAAATCAAAATTTTAAGGTCCTAAATGGTTCAATCGGTTCGACCACCGGTCAACCCTGTTCAACCATTGGGTCAACCCAATTTTATATAAAAATGAAAAAATCAAATCCAATAGGGTTTCAAGAACCGGGTTGACGCTGGTCACTTAAAACCAAGGGTGTAACCGTTAATCCGTTTAAAAAACTGCTTTTTTACCTTTTTTTCCGAACCGGTTCAATCGGTTAACCGACTGTGTCGAACCCGTTTACAAACCTTTAAGATTTAACCATTCTTGTATTTATAAAAAAACAAGATACAAGATTTTGAAATGAAAATACATTCTTTGTAGTCCAATCAATTTAAAATGTACATCTTCAAATTTTATAAAAAGTAAACATTTTTCATCTTCCTCGCAATAAAATCTAACCACTCAATTGTCCACCAAACTCCCAAATTTTGTGATTGATGGCGCCATTATTTTTCACCAAAACCTTCTTAGCGGGATCTCCTCCAAAAGTTTTACTTTAATCCGCCAAAACCTAAAATCAGATCAAAACCTTTGCTATTTAGTTCCTCCTCACTTCATCTTCCCAATTAGTGAAAACCCTAGATCTAAAACACAAACACCACCAACAAAGACCACACACCTAAATTAACCACCAACAAAGACCACACACGCACCACCACCATCACACGCCTGCACCTCCACCTTCACAAGATTTGGTGAAAGTTTGAGTCATAAATTCACTTTTCAAAGAGCTTTGGTAATTTTTCTTTCGTCTCATAGTCACTTTCAAATTTTAGCTATTACTTTTATGTAGATTAATTTTTAGATGGTTTAAGTTAGATTTAGGATTGGAATTTGTTTGTGCTAGTAGTTAGTAGAACTAGGTCTATTAGTGTTAGCTTGTTTTTCACTTTTGGAGCTTAATTGAATGCTTATTATTGCCTTCAAATTAGCCCTTTGCTTTTTCTCACATCGCACAGACAAAATAGACTCCAAGACTGGTTGCATGGCTTATTTACAATCAGAATAAGCCCTTCATCGCCTAGAGATAGGCAAAGGTTTGTCTACCGATGAACTTGAAATATCCATAAGCTCAAGAGCTTATACCCTTTGTAGCTTGTCCAGTAAGTTTCAAAACAACCACCCTAAGTCGTTTTGAACCTGCTTGAGATAATATCCCAGACCTTTTCACCTTATTTATAAGTCGTAAGTGCTTATTCGTGCTACATATTTGGGGCAAAAGGCAATTGGTGGGTGGACTCTAAGTGGCCAGAAGCTCATATGCTATTTCCCTCTCTAGCTTATTCAAAATAAGCTCTAAAGGTACCCTTTGGACTGTTTTTTTTGCCAAACACAGCAGCAGATATGTTTTTGGTTTTTTGTTTTGTTTTGTTTTTTGTTTTTTGTTTTTTTTTTTGTGCTTATTTAGATTAGCTTTGGCTTATTCTCGATTCCCTTAGTTGCTTATTAGTGCATTAGGTTAGTTTTTACCGTTTTAGTGCTTTTAGCTTATTTATGTCTTCTAGTTGCTTATTCATCACACTTATTTTTGTGCTTATTGAAGCTTTTGCAAGTTTTATTTAGCTTTTGAAATCACTAGGTTAGGCCCAAAACCAAATGTCCCTTAGCATATTTTTAGCTTCTTTTCTTTTTTTTTTTTATTATCTCGATCACCGACTTATTTTCTAGTTTATAAGTTTAGTTTTGTTAAAAAATAGCTTATGATAAAATTGAATCTAAAAATAATGAGACAATTTAAGGTTAACTTGCTTTATATTATTGCAGATATGAGCGAAGATGAAATATCAGAAGATGGTTTTGAAAGTGACGAGAATGACGAAATTGAGCATTTTATGTTTGAAAATAATCAAAACGGGATAGAATATGGGAATGATAGTGAAGATGGTTCAGAAAATGAGGATGTTGAACTTGTTGACGCACAACTTGATGGCGCTAACATGGAAAAAAAAGGTGTTAACTTGAATTACATAGTCTAACATCTTGTGTCACATACCGGAAAAAGAGGTGAACTTGTTATATACTTATATCGAATACACCAACATGTTTCTTTAAGTACAATTTCTATCGGTCTTTTAAGGATTGATATCATTGACTTAGTGGCTTTAATATAGTGTTTGATAACATCTTGTGTCACATAACGTAAGAAAATCTAATTTTATTATTTGGTTTTATATTTACCGTGTTTCTTTATTATGACATATGGTGGAAATCAAGATTCGCAACTATCAAATGGAAGTCTTTTGAGAATTCATGTCAAAGAAGATTTTAGTACTATCCATTATTTTAGTATGCAGATTTTGTGTTCATGAACTTTATGGTAGTTTGACTTTTGACAAATTTGTATTTGGAATATGATATTGCTATGATGGAAACGAGTTATCTATCCATGTATAATTAAAACTTTACCTATATTTGTAGTTTTGGATTTTGTTGAGCAATTATTCGGCATGAAATGAATTAGTGTTGCCTATAGTAGAAAAAGTGTTGCACTAGTATTGTTAAAACGAAAAAGAAGTGTTGCGATAAATGATGGAAAGTGTTGCATTTGATGCGTAAAGTGTTGTCATTGGTTGGTGTTGTGTAATAAGAAGTGTTGCACATGAGTATTAAAAGTGTTGCAATATAAAAGTGTTGCATTTAGAAAAGAGCAACACTTTGACAAAAGTGTTGCATATTATGGCAAAAGTGTCGCTTAGACCTAAGGCAACGGAGCCTAAGGCAAGACTTGAAAAGTGTTGCACTAGGCATTGCAACATTTTTAGGCTAATGCAACACTTTACGAGTGTTGCTTTAGCCCTATTTTGTAGTAGTGTGTTCACAATGTGTTGGTGGTGGTGGCCGATTACTTCTATTTGAGGAGGAAGACATTTTATGTTTTTATTTATTTAGGGTTTATAATTGGGGAAAAATAATAGGGGAAGTATTATTATAATAAGGATTTAGTGGAAATCCTACATAAATAAAACTTTTGTGAATAAGCGTTTCATAAAACTGATCTTTTACGACTCAAATATCAAGTGTCCTATTATGGTGTATCAAGTTTTGATACCCAGTATCAAGTGTCATACTAACTAATGTTTAAATAAAACTTTGTAAATAAGCGTTCTAAAAACCGATGTTTTATGACTCAAATAAAGGAGTGTTCTATTATGGCGAGGATAATAAAACCACAACAAATAAGCGTACTATAAAGGTTAATGTTAGAAGACACAAAAATCAAGGGTCCCGTTAATTTTGTTCAAATAAAACTTTTGCAATTAAGCGTTCTATAAAACTGAATAAGCGTTATAAAAGCGTATGTTTTATTTACTCTAAAAAGATGTGCCATATTGTGGTGTATCATAAACAAACCATTATGAATAAGCGTTCTATAAAGGTTAACGTTATAAGACGCTATTGTCAAGGGTCCTATTCACTTTTCTTATAAAAAACGTTTGCGAATAAGTGTTCCATAAAACCGATGTTTTATGACTCAAATATCAAGTGTCTTATGATGGTGTATCAATCTATGGGACCCAAGTGTCAATCATCATATTAAGTTATGTTTTAATAATACGTTATGGAATAAGCGTTTTAAATAATTAATGTTTTATGACTTATATATCAAGTGTCCTATTATGGTGTATTGTAATAAAACCATAATTAATATGCATCCTTTATGGTCCTATTAAGTTTTGTTATAATAAAACTTTGCAAATAATCGTTTTAAAAAATGATGTTATAAAACCATTGTACATAAGCGCCCTATAAAGGTTAACGTTATAATACCCACGTGTCAAAGGTCCTATTAAATTTTGCTATAATAAAACTTTTTGTGAATAAGCGCTTTAACTAACTCGATGTCTTATGACTCAAAACTCAGTGTCCTATTATGGTTTATTATAATACAACCATAATGAATAAACGCCTTATAAAGGTAATTTATTAGGATCCATATTTTAAGTGTCATATTGTTATATGATAATAGGACCCCAAATCATCGACCATCCTATTATATACCTTTTAGGACATCGCCTAAGTAGCAAATATTTAAAAGGACCCTAAACGCTCATATGTCCTATTAAATGCTTTTTAGGACTCCATTATCATACCGTCCCACACAAAGGGTCCTAAAAGCCACTTTTGTTGTAGTGGTTGATGTCTATGTTTGTGATGCATACTTGGTATTTCATATAGTCATAAACTATATTTAACACTTTACATATTATGACACGCTTGATCAAGAAAAAGCAACCGGACTAATAATGGTGAAACTTAATTTATAATGAACCATTAATCTTACGGAATCTTATGTGATATTAAGGGGTTGGCCTTACATGCTGTAATGCGTTAAATGCATCCTCGCATCGAGATTAGCAAATGCAATGGTTTATACTATATTTGATACAAAAGTTTTAAGTTTGAAATGGAAACGTATTCACCCCCCTACGTTTTCACAATTAGTATCAGAGCGGGTTGGCTCTAGTTTTTAAAACAAATGGTTTTCAAAACGAGTAAGGTCCTTGTATCAAATTTTTTGTGAAGTCAAGCATAATATGAAAAGTGTTTTGTTTATTTTTTTTCTCTCTTTGAAGTTTTGTTGTTAGATGTCTTGTTAATCAAGCTTGAATAAAGGTAAAAATGGATAACATAACTTCACTAAAAAGTCTACAAAGGTTATACCTTTTCGCCGGTCAAAACGCATTTTGTAATTTCGTGTCGATCCGCGGATCTCTCTGTTACACCGACGAATCCTCAAACAAGGGATCCGTGGTACGTAAGACAATTTTTGTGCAATTTTAAAATTCATAACTAATTAACCGTAAGTCGTTAGAAGTCGTGCCGCTTATCATTTTAAAGGTATTTGAGTCACTTTCATTTAAAATGATTTCATAAACTGATTCAAAACAAAATTTACAGAATTATTGATTTATAATAGAAAGTCATTTTTCGGTCATAACTTTGCACAAACGTTTGATCTAATCGAGACGGATGTTTTCGCTTTTGAATAACAATGTGTCCTCTTTTGAAATTAAGGTTTGATCATATTTATAAATATAAAATAAATTAATCAAGCTTGGTATACATGTTTATATTTAACACAAAGCGATGAAAAGAACTTTCGCATGCTATGCTATATGAGAAATTGTCTTCCTTGCATTACTTGATTATTGCTTATCTCAAATAGCTTTTGTGCTTGTTTGATTGAATAACATATGTGGTTTCCTTACCTTGCTATTCATTCTCTTGTTTGTCGATTTAGTAATATTCTACTAATCAATGTGATATTTGAAGGAGTGTTTGGGATAACATCTAGTTGTGTCAAAAATGTTAGGTTAAATACTTTGATAAGTCATATAAGTTGAAAAATATTTAAAACATGTAATACACTAAATGGCTTTTTGATTAAGTTTTTCATATGTGCAACATAAATGTTTTATGTGCTTATATGTTTTCTTGTATCATTTTCTAAGAACAACAAGAATGTACATCGGATCATAACCTACACTTGTGTTGATGATGTACTCTCCCGTTTTCCTTTTCATGATCGCTTTCCAAGCTTCATAGTAGGATTGACAACTTGATTATTTCATTCGATATACTCAAGTAAATTATTTTGCAACGCAAATATAATTGTTCATATCCGAAAGTCCAAAATCGAGCTTTCCAACAACATATGTTGAACTAGCTCATCCAACCATTTTTTTGTTCACCATATGGACAATTTTGTTTTTAACATGACACCTTCGTCACCTTAGTTGTTTCAAGTATAATATTAATAAAAACGAAGCAAAGTATCATCATTGTTACTCTTCTATAGGCCATTGTAGGAATATAAATTTTCCTAACTTGAGAATGAATACTGGAGAACTTATTGCACTAGAAACTCAATTTGACCTAACGGTTGAATTGCTTCATTGATAGAAGTTGGGTATGTGGAATCGCCCGTAAAAATGGTCGTGTTTAGCCGTAATTGAGCACCACTAGTAATAGTCTCATATTCATTCTCTCACTTGAGAAATTTATACTCCTATGTTTTTCTAAAGTAAGTTTACAATGGAAATACTTTGCATTGTCTTAGGATTACTAATCAAACAAGTTGTAAAATTAATTTTTCTTTTAGTTAATCACAACCTCTTGCCTCATCAAGCGATTATCTTGCTTTGATCGAGAAGAGCTACATGACTTCATGGACGGAGCTCATTGTGTGCTAATCACCATCCATATTGACTAGATTGTCCTAAACTAGCACCTCACAACTCTTTTGTCTTGAACACCATCATGTGCTCTTTTCTTTCTAGACACATACCTTGCATGTCATTGTTAGTGTAAATGATTTACTAATCTAGACCGTAAATCTATTTTGGGCTTCTTGAATAGCGTTTGTTAAGTTTGCTAAACCTTTGTGTCATTTGTGAGCTCGATCTCATTTGATTGCCTATATGTTATCTCTACATGCTCTCCTTGCTTTGCTTAATGTGTATACATGTATACTTGTTGTAGAAATCATTAGTTTCATAATTCAAACATAGAGCAAAATTCAAACTATTCATAAGAAAATCATCTCCCGACGGGATCCCTTAGATGTAACTGCAGACGCATCCTCAGTGAAGGATCCGTGATCCGTGGTGACAAGCTCCTTTTGAGCCTCCTTGCATCAATCCAACATTCTAGACCTTATTGACTGGTTAAACATGCTACATTAAGATCACTTAAACTTTCCTTAGGCTCGATTGATCTCACATTCACTCATGGATGATTTAGGATCACATTCAAAGTAATTTTGATTTATCATTACTTCAAAACTCACCATATTTCTGCTCCAATGTTTACACATTGTTCCTCTCATCTCAAAACACCTAGTTTGATATTTCTCTCAATTTTAGCAAATTGATTTTAGTCATCCTTACCTCAAAATAGGCCAAAAACTAGATTTTAATTTCTTATGATTTTTAAGGAATTTTTCAAATCTATCTTAAGTCATCATCTGATCTCTAGGATCATTTAACACCACTTGACACTCTCAAATTTATTAGTGTCATCTTTGATCATCCACTGATGCTCATAAAGCCTCATTCCTTTCCATAAAAGGCAATCATTAGATACCATCAATCATTTTCTCTTGATCATTTAAGTCCATCTTCATGTAAGACACTTAATAAACTAAGTAACTTAGGATATGTAGGTGCTAGACCTTGCTAGAACCCAATCACCTCTTTTTCACCTCATATGTTAGCCGGATCCCTAGACTTAAGCTAGCCGGATCCCTCTAGTGAGGGTACCGGAGGAACCGTGGAACAATAGGTACATTATCTCTTTAAGATAATCATTTCAAATTTCCTTTTTCCACACAAGCACTTGTTCAACACTTAGGATTATCAGTTTCTTATATGTTTATAAATGAGTTGCATTTATATGATTCTTTACGTGTTCTTTCTTTTCGTTTCATGATTTTATGTGAACAATTTATCCATTTGTATAAATCTTTTCATTTTGTACTAACTCTTTTGGATTCTTGTAGGATGACAATGATCGATTTCATCATCAAGTCAAGTTGTGCTAATTCACACATTTTTTATTCCTAATCTTGCATCATCCTAACCATTTTATTCCACTTTTATCACTACTCATAAAGTCATCATGTCTACCGCCTCTATTGAGTCATCAACCAAGTCAAAGATTCACCTTGATACCTTTCATCACCTCTACCACAACTTCCATACCTCTAAGTCATAATGATGATTTCTATCATTATCACCGTATTCAAAGGTCTAGTTCATGAACTACATCATGAAGTATGTCTCATGTTCTACCACATCCTATTTGTGTCAACCACATCCTACAAGTGTCTCACTACCACTACAATTCATGGCCGCTCAACCATCTTTCACAAACATCTATGTTGTCAAAAGGCAAGTGAATTTCGTAATGAAATGCGTCTCATCCCTAAGCACATTTTTTTTCTTACCTTGAACAAACCTTACAACCTCTAAACCAACCATGATGATGCAAGTAGTAGGATTATTCTCTTTTGACACTAATCCTTTCTTTGTAGGTTCATATATACACTTTGATGTGTATGGGATTCTCGCCTATTTATGGACCTAAATTTTACACTAATTTTTTGTAGGTTCTTCTTGACCCTCGAGCTGGGGGAGCTTCAAGTGAGCATTTATAAAGTGCATCATATGACTTACTCATCCAAGGACTAATATAATTTTGCACTAACTTTTTGTTTTGTAGATTTTCAAACACACTAGGAGAACTTGACGCCTCAATAAAGGGAGTTTTTCATCAAAGCAAAACATTGCAAATTTTGCAATAATTTCGCTTAGCCTTCCTAAAAACTTGACGCTTTTAACAAGGGGAGCAACCGGCAAGGGGAGCATGCACATTCATTCTTCAAAATTCCTTTATGTTTCAACAAAAGGAGATTTCTTTCTCATCATATATTTTTCTTTTCTTTTCTTCTTAACACTAACCTTGATGTAGGTTAAGCCTAAAAATTTGATCCATTGAGCCGCTGGCAATAATGGTTATAATTCAAAGGATCTTTCTATTTTTTTGTGTGATTCTCAGGTTCCTCTTAAAGGCGAGATCACCACCTTTTGAAGACGTGCAAGCTCAAGGTCATGAGTTGCTAAGCTTTGTCATTAGTGTTTCGTGTTGAAGGTATTGGCGTGGTGTGCCAATTGGAGCAATAAGGTGTTTTCATTTTAACTTCACTAGGAATGATGCAAACTCGCCATTCTTGGGAGAAATTAAGTTTAAAGGACACACCCTTTTTGTTTTGACAAAAGGGGGAGAAGAGTGTAAACGAAGAAAGGTAATGTATAGGAAGTACGGACACAAGTAACTTTGACATTTTACCTATCTATTACATTTACATATATTTTGTCATCATCAAAAAGGGGGAGATTGTTAGTGCAAATATTACGATATTTAATCTATACATTCTCATTTGTTTTGTTGATGACAAACATGTAACTAGTAGTACATAACGTAAAATGTATAAGTTACTTGTAATTATATTTTGTCTCAACATACTCTCAACACCTCTCGACGACTCAAGTCCTTGTATGCTACAACACATCATACTCCTGAAGTGATCCTCCAAAGCAAGCTTAGAGATCTTTCATCCTTACCTACTGAAGTGATCACCCATCACAAGATACAAGCACATGAAGATCTTCTACAACAAGCTTGGGAAACTTGTCATCTTCATTCATAGAAGACTAACTACATCATGCTTTGTGTTCATGATGTTTAGTTTAGGATTTCATATCCATTAGACACATTGTCTTGGATAATGTCTAGTATCATATTCTTGTATCTATGACTAGACTAGATGGTTTATGTGTTTGTGCCATAAAATACAAGGTTTGTTATGTTGGGCCATAAAACATAACGGGTATCATAGATGTGTTATATATCTATGACTAGACTAGATGGTTCATGTGTTTGTGCCATAAAACACAAGGTTTGTTATGTTGGGCCACAAAACATAACGGGTGTCATAGATGTGTCAAAGGCATTAGTGAAGAGTGTCAAGATCCGTGTTGAAGGCATTAGTGAAAGGTGTCAAGGATCGTGTCAATGGCATTAGTGAAAGATGCCTAGGGTGTACATTCGATATGGTGTGTTTCGATGTACAAGATAGAGTAACATTGGATCCAAGGATATTGATATCCTTGATGGTGTTGTAATAAGGAGTTGGTCTCCTTTGGGGTATAGGTGTTGTGTTGGGTAGTAGTTCCTCCTTTGTAATGGAACTCGGTACTTAGCCTAGTACCGGATAAAGGGTAGGCGACGCTGTGGTAGGTGGGTTCACCTTGGTGCGAAAGAACCCGTGGTTAGCCTAGTACCGGAAAAAGAGTAGGCAACGCTAGAAGGCTTCTCCGCCATAAGGAGTTGGTGTCGTAGTGATTACGAACTCTCGAGTAGGTGACTCGGGAGTGGAGTAGGCAAGAAGGTGTCCTTGTAGCCGAACCACTATAAATCCTCGTGTTGGTTTGTCTATCCTTTTACATATCGCTTACGCTTATTCTTGCATTACATTGTTTATTTTCTATGTGGTTGATGTCTATGTTTGTGATGCATACTTGGTCTTTCATATAGTCATAAACTATATTTAACACTTTACATATTATGACACGCTTGATCAAGAAAAAGCAACCGGACTAATAATGGTGAAACTTGATTTATAATGAACCATTAATCTTGCGGAATCTTATGTGATATTAAGGGTTGGCCTTACATGTCAGAATGCGTTAAATGCATCATCGCGTCGAGATTAGCAAATGCAATGGTTTATACTATATTTGATACAAAAGTTTTAAGTTTGAAACGGAATTGTATTCACCCCCCCTCTACGTTTTCACAATTTACCCAATTCCCCTTAATTAGGGTGCATGAACCCTAATCTCAATCTCATCAATTGATCATCAATTAAGGTTACTTACTTGTATATGGGCATGTCTAGGTACATTATACTTGTGCTAGGGCTTCAATCTTTCATCAATAATCACCAAAGCCACTTTGCCATTTCCCTCCCTTTTCTCTTCACGTCACACCCACCCACACACTACACATTCTGAAAGTCTACTGATATTTGGAGAAGTATCCATATATTAGTAGTTGGAAACTTTGCCTAAATGGCACACTAGGTCCCTCAAATCCCATTTCATTCCATTTTAGTCACAAACACTTATTAACACATTTAACACTTGGCAACTTAGGTCCCTTAAGTACTTATTCCTTATAATGTCACACGTCATATTTTCTATAACCATTTACATAGCATTAATACTTATGTTTTGACTATCGGGTTTGACTAACCAATTCCGTAAGTCCTTTGAACTTATAAAAGTCATGATCAACCATTCAAATGGCATTCTTGTAATAAAATGCTTAGGCCCGGTTTCAGGGTGTTATAATTCTACCCCCTTATTTAGATTTCGTCCACGAAATCTCTCGTCTAAACTAACCTCTACTTGGTCAGATCTTACTTCCATCTTAGCATTAAGCACATTTCCATTCAAATATTCTGTTGCAATGATCTAAGTGATCTTGCAACACAAAGTAACACATTCAAAATCCTTGATCCATTCTACTTTTCATTTTAATGTCTATAACCATACGGCTCTTTCTAAGGTCATTATGTCAAACGAGGTACATTTATTATAATTATTGTACCATTTGCCAACCTCATTTCCATCACATCACATTCTTACATACTATACTTAACTTTTTAATCAAGGACTATGTGTCACTTGAGAAAATTTATGCTGTTTTGACTTTATACGTTAACCTATACAACTTAGCATTTCAATTGTACATAGTGATTCTATTATCCGCCTAAACATTTTGCTATAACTCTTTTTCTTTTCCATTTCATTTAAGGATTTTGGCCAAGTGTTAAGGTTCACTTGGGAAATCTTAAGTCATTTTTACTTCATAAAGTCAATCTTTAATTTACATCATAGCTTTTACACATAAGGGTACCAATAAAGGTTATCATCCATTACTATCATTATTCACATTTTGTACCACTCCTCAAGGTACATTATAATATCATTACAAATTCTTAATCTTTTCAAGTCATACTTAAGACACTTAAATGATTGGTTTCACTTAATGTCTCAATTTAAAGTCACATTCTAATTATATCCCACCTATCTTAGTTCTTAAGACTTCTAACTAATTCTAGGCTTTCTTTTTCTACCCTTTTTACCTTACTCACGCCATGTCGAGAACACATAAGCCCACTCATTTATATTTCCTCACTTACATGGAAAGGTGTCCCAGTCTATGTAAATCAAGAAACATAAACTCATGGTTCGGAGATTCACAATTTCTTTAATTAAATGAAAAGGCGTCCCAATCCATTTAATCAAGGAAATCATAAATCGTCCTACTTATATACTTTCGACATAACATTCGTACTTATTACTAGTTTTCACTTTACTTTCTTTCTCTTCGTTCTTTTACACTTCACATTACTTTTAATTTTTAGACTTGGATCCATACCATTATCACATTTACTTTGGGGATTTTTATATGCCAAAGATATAGGCAACCCTTTACCGGTGAAGGCAATACATTCCTTCATTAACATCATTAGCTTGGTCACCCCGAAGGATACCACCATTAACATTATTAGCTTGGTTATCCCAAAGGATACCACTATTAACATTAGCTCGGCCATCCCAAAGGATGCCATCATTAACATTATTAGCTTGGTCATCCCAAAGGATACCATCATTAACATTAGCTCGGCCATCCCAAAGGATACCACCATTAACATTAGCTCGGCCATCCCAAAGGATACCATCATTAACATTAGCTCGGCCATCCCAAAGGATACCACCATTAACATTAGCTCGGCCATACCAAAGGATACCATCATTAACATTATTAGCTTGGTCATCCCAAAAGGATACCATCATTAACTATCATTAATTCATTGATTATATGATAGCTACCTTTAACCTTTCACATTTAACATTAGATCCAAGTCATTAACATTTTAACACGCACACTTTTCCATTCCTTTTTAGTAATTAGCACATTGGCTATACCATTTTCATTTCATCATTACTTGTCATCATTTCTTAATTTCATTCATTACTTTTTCACATTAATAGACACTTAACAATTAGCGTGACAATTCTTATCTTGCTATCACACATTATACTTTAGCACACTTATCATTTATTATGTTTCACACCTTAAGCGTCAAATACTTTAATTCACAATTATCCCATCTCTAATACCACTTATCATTTCTAATCACATTCCATACCGTTATTCCAATACACATTCATATAATCATAATATGATCACCGACACTAACCAAGGTGTACGACAATCTAATCATTTAGATACCTCAAGTCCTCTACGGACTTATATCACATAAAGATCAATATTATAGCACGCATTCATTATTATCAACTTAGGTTCATGTAAACTATCACATGATCTGATTCAAAACTTAAACATTTACTTTCTCGCTTTAACTTCTCTTACATTCAACGCATCTAATAGTGGTTTAATTCTAGGAAACCTAAAGCGGAAACCTAATTCACTTAAACTGAAGCTCTGATACCAAGTTGTAACACCCCATGAACGACACGACTTAGAATCATTGAAAGTTAAACTTTTACATGGAAACGATTTGACTTAAAACTGACCTGCTGTTGCTAATCTTTAAACTGATATAATTCTGTAACAAACTGACCCTTGAAAGTATTTTTACATGAAACTAGACTCAATTACCTTCAAAATTACGGGTGGCACGACCCGTGACGACTTACGATCAAAAAGATATGATTTTTCGAAAACTGACTTCGACTAGTTCTCCAACTAGTTATCCAAACTAGTTCTCCAAACTAGTTCTCTACTAGTTCTCTAACTAGTTCTCCAACTATTTTAACCACTTTACAAACACTTAACCATATACATTGTTTTTCCAAACATTCTTGACCTGTTTGACCCAAATGGGTTAAAATAGACCTTGCCCCAAACACCCCTTTTTCTGCATAATCCTTTTGTGTACTTTTGACCCATTTTTCGGAAAATGACTTATACCACTTTAACAACACATAAAAACTTTCAGAAATCATTAGTACATTTAAGAATGTCATATTCATAATCATTAACCCGTTTACAACCCAAAATGGGTATAATTACACATTATGCAAACACCCCTTTTACTCGTTACTATAATGAACCATTTGACACATTTAGCTTTAACAACAAAGACATAAACTTTGACACTCGAAAACATACATACAACCCATTCAAAGACTCTCGGGGGACAACATTGAAACGAGCTCGGTATCTACCTAAGCCTTACTTTCTTACCATTCTTCAAACTTTCATCTAGCAATCCATAAGCTTTAATCCAATGCTTACCATCGCCATCACATATGGACCTACGAACATTAACATCTTAAACCGTAAGCACAAGGCTTAGTAAGTAAAGCGTTCATAACATGTTATCATAGACATTCGTACATTATACATCATAACTCATTAACCATTGCAAATCATTAAACAAGAATACGTACTTTGATTCATTTAAGTAAAACGTGGAAAACTAGAAGGGGGTTGAATAGTTTTGCCGATTTTAAGTTAGTTTCTAAAACTTTAGATTCGATGTTATGTGAAATCGTATGGATGAAGATAAAGTATAGATCTAAGAGTAATGAAAGTAAATAAAGTAAAGCAAGGAAAGAAATGACACAACCGATTTATAGTGGTTCGCTACAAGGACACCTTCCTTGCCCTACTCCACCCCCGAGTCACCTACTCGAGAGTTCAAGCACTATGTCAACAAACTCCTTCAACTTGGCGGAGAAGCCTTCACAACGTTGTTTACACCTTTTCCGTACAAAGCTAAATACCGAGTCCGTAACACGGAGGACCAAACCAACACGACTATTACACAACAACTATGTGAAATATCAAGTACAAGATCTTTGCTACGTAAATCTTGTGGAGGAACAAATCAATCAAGGACCCTTGCTTGGATGACTTGTAGTAAGCTCGTGATCTCGCCTTAGAGAAGGACCTATATGAGAATCACAATAGAAGAAAGAAGAACAACTCTAGATCAAGTGATCTTTTGTTAGAAGAGAGTAAGAGTATATGAGAGAGTTAGTAAGAAGAGGGGTGAAGAGAAATGAAGAAATGGCTCTCTATTTATAGGCAAAATCTTGCCACTGCTCCACGGATCCCACGGATCCCTCCCTTAAGGGATCCGCCTAGTGTAAAGCTAGGGATCCGTGGACGCCCTCTTGCCCATGGGTTTTTGGTTATGGGTCATGGGTCATGGGTTATGGGTTGGTCCATGGGTATTTCATTAGATACAATGTATCTAATAGATGCAATGCATCTAGTCAAATGGATATGGGTCAATACCATGGGTTATGGATATGCTCCATGGGTTGTGATTTTACCCATCCTAATAAACTATTACAACAAATGATTTATTACAACAATTTGTATTAAATGACTATATGTAAATGCTTTACAAAATAACATGTATCCTTATAATTTTACTTATGATAACATTATATTTGTTATCAACAAAACACAAAGAGATCGCTAAATATTAATAAACGCTTTTACGGTTTATTTGTATTAACAATCTCCCTTTTGTTGATGACAAAACATAATGTTATGATGAGTAAAACTTAAGATTAGATGTATGTTTTGAAAGCCTAAGTTTTACTTTTTCTCCCTTTTGTCGAAACAAAAAGTTAACCCAACGAAGAAATAAAATGTGGAAAAATAGTCCACGTATCGCTTACTCCCCCTTGACGGTAGCTCCCCCTAGATTGGGGCGTCAAGTGAGAAAAATAAAAAAAATCCTACAAAGAAAGGGTTAGTAGTAACATGCATAAATAATCTTGTGATTGACGAGAATCAAGATTGGGAGCCAAGGTATGTAAACAAGGCCTTGTAATAAAACAACAAAATGTAGTGGTATTTATGCCACATACAAGCATGTAAAAGTAAGAACAAGACTTTTTCTTAAAATGACTCAAAAGAAAGATACTAAAAATAAAAATTATAATAATGATTCCTTCCATGCTTGCATAAGGTTATGGATGGAGGTTTTGATGAGTAATGATATTGATGCGATCAAGAATGAGGTTGAGTATGACTCGCATTTCTTCCCTAATTTCTATTGCAATATCCCTAGTGGATTGGCAATGTTCACAATGTAAGTGATGTGGGTAATGAGTGCGGAAGTTTTCCAATGACTTTGATTTGTGAGATGCGAAGTTGTGGTGGAAAAGATGGAAAAGCGGATCAAAGTCCGAATGTTTGAAGTGGTGGTGGAAAAGAACCTAGATGTTCTTGTAACAAAATGGGAGCTAAGGGTGGTGAGGTTTCAAGGTCTTTGAAAATTGTGTTTGGAGAGGTGGGAGGTGTTAAAAAGACTATTTCTTTTGTTTTGGTTGTTGAGATCTTGTTGGAGTCTTAAGGAGTTCCAAAAGAGTGACCTTAGGTGGTGAGTTGATGGGTGATGAAGTTGGTGTACTTGTTGGTGATGAAGGAGGTGCTATAATGGAAGCATCTTGTGGTGAAATAGTGGTTGGTGATGAACCATTCGATGATGGTTTTGCTAAACAACAAGGCCGGATGCTAATCCGCATGGATTTCCTAGATTTTGATTGTGGTATTTTGGAAGGTGGAGGACAAAATTTTGGATTTCTTGAAAGGGATTGTTTGCACTAGGTGATTCATCTAAGTTGGAAGATCTTTTGGATGACATGGTGGTGTTTGTTTGTGAAGATGAGATGAATATGCAAGCATTTTGGGAATCCTATTTATAGAAAAATAATGCATTGTAATGAATGTTTGACCCAAAATGTGGATTAAAATCTAATGATTAGATATGAATTTAAGGCATGTGATCATGAGAACACAAACATTAAATAACATACTCCAAAAAAAGTAAAAGATAAATGATGAAAATATTGAAGTTTTCATCCAAAGTGAGAAAAATAGAAGATAAAACTAGCTTCTGTCTCACGGATCCCACGGATCCTTCCCTTGAGGGATCCGTCTAGAATTAAGGCTGGGATCCGTGGTACTGGTGATTCAGGCAGCTTAAAAATTTTCCTTTTGGAAAAATTTGTGCCTGTGTGTGCCTATATGCAAACCATTTGGAGTTGCGGTTATCTCGACTCCTAAAAAGAAAAGAAAAATAAACTAGAAGTGAAAAGCACACTATTATGTGAGATAACCCGAGTGCTCCTAATTTATTGTTGCTTAAATGAATGTACCCGAAAACACATATTAGTTATGTGTCCTCTTTAGCATTCAAAAGACATGAGATGCAATGAAAACGGGTTTTTACTTTGTATTAATAATGAAAAAGCGATTTGTCCTAGACGTGAGAAATGGCTTTTGTGAAAGTGATACGGAAGAGGTATCATTTTAGAAAACATTTTGAAAAGAGGTTTCTATGTGTGAATAAAACGCTTATCCTTTGAAAAGAAAATGTGTATGTAATTACGTGTTTGCAACTTGTACTTATCTTGAAAAATAAGAGAAAACTATGAGTTATAAGTGAAAACTTATCTTGGGTTTTAAAATCCCCGTATTGCTTGTGAGTTGTGCGTGAAATAGAGATCCTAGACTCAGAAAGAAGAAGGCTAGTGTTTACATACCTTGTAGAGTTAAAAAGCAAATTTCGACGATTGTTCCATGAGACCAAGACCAAGACGAAGTAGGTTGAATTGTTCCCGCTTCAACGGTTTGGTGAGGACGTCGGCTATGTTGTCTTCGGACGCTACCTTCTCAATAGAGATGTTCCCTTTGAACATTGTCTCTTAAGAAGTGATGACGAATCTCTATATGCTTTGTGCGAGAATGTAATACCGGATTCTTGCTTAAATCGATGGCACCTTTGTTGTCACATAGAATGGCTATGTCACTTAGATGAATGTCGAGTCAACTAACGCTTGTTTCATCCATAGTGCTTGTTGGCATGCTTTGCGGCGGAGACATATTCGGCTTCGTTGTTGATATTGCTAATGCCGCTTTGTTTCTTTGAGAACCAAGATGTTAAACAACATCCCATAAAAGTACATACCCCACTTGTACTTTTTCGGTCAACATAATCACCGCATGGTCGAATCAGATATACAATTGTTTCTACTCCCGCACTTTAGGATACCATAATCCTAATTGAGTCGCACTTTAATGTATCTAAATATCCTTTTGACGGCTTCTAGATGTGATGTTTTAGGATCTTCTTGAAACCTAGCACATAGACAAACACTAAACATGATATCCGCCTACTAGCCGTGAGGTAGAGAAGACTACCAATCATGCCACGATATTTTGTGTTATCAACGGATTCGCCGCCTTCATCTTTTGTGAGTTTAGTGTCGGATGACATTGGTGTCCTAATTGGTTTTGACTCTTCTAAACCGAATTTCTTTAACATTTCCTTAATGTATTTAGATTGATTAAAGAAGATACCATCTTCTACTTGTTTGATTTGTAGACCAAGAAAGAAACTAAGTTCTCCCATCATACTCATCTCGAACTCGTCATGCATGATTTTAGAGAAATCATCACACATGTCTTGACAAGTAGATCCGAATATAATATCATCTACATATATTTGAACAATGATTATATGTGACTCTTTTCTTAGTAAAAAGTGTGTTATCAACTAACCCCATGGTGTAGTTGTGTTTGATTAAGAATGACTTGAGTCTATCATACCAAGCTTTTGGAGCTTGTTTAAGACCGTAAAGGGCTTTCTTTAGCTTATACACATGTTTAGGTTTTTCAAAATCGATGAAGCCCGGAGGTTGAGCTACATATACTTCTTCATTAATAAAACCATTTAGAAAAGCACTTTTGACATCCATTTGATAAAGCTTAAGATCATTAGCACAAGCATAAGCAAGAAGTATTCTTATAGACTCTAATCTAGCCACGGGGGCATAGGTCTCATCAAAGTCTATTCCTTCTTGTTGATATACCCTTGAGCAACGAGTCTAGCTTTGTTTCTAGACACTACACCGCTTGCATCTAACTTGTTTTTATAAACCCATTTGGTTCCTATTATGGTTTGATTACTAGGTGGAGGGACAAGTGTCCAAACATCATTAGAAACAAATTGATTTAACTCTTCTTGCATAGCCATTACCCAACTTTCATCTTTTATGGCTTCTTGTGTATTCTTAGGTTCTATGGTTGAGACAAAACAAAATAGGCTACTTTGGTTTTGGACTTGAGACCTTAAGGTTCTTTCGCTTAACTTTCCTATGACCTTATCTACGGGTGATCTTTGGACTCTTTAATATTTATGATTTCATCATTTAAAGGTTCTTCTTCTTCATTTATCTTTTCTTTATTACAATAGCTTCACTTTCGACAATCTCGCCATCGACAAGAGGTGGAGTGGGTTTGGGTGGACTTTCATCAAATTTTACATTTAATGACTCTTCTACCTTCATTGTTTCTTTATTTAATATGACGTAAGCTTTGCTATTAGGAGAATAACCTAAAAGATACCTTCGGTTGATTTAGGATCAAATTTTGTAAGGTAATCTTTAGTGTTAAGAAGAAAACATTTGCTACCAAAGACTCTAAAGTGATCTAACGAGGCTTTTTGCCTCAAGTAACTCGTATGGAGTTTTACCTAAAATTGGTCTAATTAAGACTCGATTAAGTATGTATGTTGAAGTATCAACGGCATTGCACCAAAACTTTTGAGGTATGGATTGCTCATTTAGCATGGTGCGACTCATTTCTTGTAGGGTTCTATTCTTTCTTTCAACTACCCCATTCGATTGTGGAGTGCGAGGAGCCGAGAAGTTGTGAGTAATACCATTAGCGCCACAAAAGGCTCCAAATTGCACTTCATTATCGAATTCCCTACCATGATCCGCTCTAATAGACACTATAGGACTTCCTAGTTGTCTTTGGATTTTCTTACTTAATATTTCAAAGTAATTGAACGTTTCAGCTTTTGTTCTTTAAGAATTTAGTCCATGTGTACCTAGAATAATCATCCACTATAACCAAAGTGTAGTAGTTGCCTCCATAACTTTGGATAGCGGATGGACCAAATAAATCCATGTGTAGTAACTCTAGACACTTAGTTGTAGACACCATGTTTTTAGCTTTGTGACTAGAATGGACTTGTTTTCCTACATTACAAGCATCACAAAAGTGATGTTCATATTTTAATTTCGGTAGATCTCTTACTAGATCTTTGGATGATAGCGATTGAAGAAGTCGATATTGGCATGACCCAATCTTCGATGCCATAAGGTCAAGTATCATCCATAGAGGTAAGACAAAGTTTGTCTTTAGGTTCATTACCAATTTTAATGACGAGACTCCATGTTTCCTAATTCCTCTACCTATGGTTATGCCATTTTTTAATATCTTACTACCGGTTTCGGTAAAAAGTACATTGCACTTTTTATCACATATTTGTCCTATACTTAAGAGGTTAAAGTTTAGGTTTTCTAGGTGACACACATCGTTAATGGTTAGAGATTTGTTAGAAATCGTACTTTATCGATGATTTTGCTTTTGCTATTTCCAAACACCACATTTCCTCCATTGAAGGATTCATATGTGGAGAATAGATCTTTATTGCCGGTCATGTGCCTAGTGCACCCGCTATCCTTGACCCATTCATCCGGATCTAGGTCGACCTTTAAGCACACCTAAGAAAACAATTAACTCAAAGTTTGGTCCCCATTTGTTCATGGGTCCATTAGTGTTAAACATTCCATTCATGTTAGACATGTATGGATAAGGTGAATATGCATTCCATGGTGCAAAGTTTTGAAATGGAAAACCATTTTGCATATTTGGGTTCCATCCCATTTGATGGTTACTTCTGTAAACATTATTAGGTCTCCTAGATGTGTTTGGTTTTGAAAATGATGGACCTTTGTTTCTTACAAAACTTTGATTATATCTTGGGGTGGTTGTCTAATGGTAATATGAGTTGGTTTCTTCTTATTAACGATGACAAAATCGCCTCTAGAAGAGGAAGCTATGTTATTACCATCGCTTGCTTCAGCAGACCCACGGATCCCTGGTCGTACACTAGCCGGTTCCCTTTTGTGGGATCCGTGGATCCGCCACAACAATGGCTTGTTTTTCTATTGCTTTTACGAATTGTGTTTCTTTGTTTTCACTAGTTGACGATCAAGTTGTCAATACCTAAACCTTTTGGTTGTTTCTGCTTTAACACTATCTAATATCATATCTAGAGTATTAGTACTCATTCTAGCAATCTTAGAATCTAGTTGATCAACTAGTGTTTGAAGTTGAACGCAAAGTTCACATTCGCCACTTGCTATCTTGCCCTTTTCTAGACGCTTCAATTTTGCCCTTAACTCTATGACTTCCTTATCTAAACGTTGGTTTTGATTTTTCAAAAACTTGTTTTTGTTGATTACTTTAAACTAATTTTGCAAAGTTTATCATATTCATTATGCAATGAGTCATCATCTATTGATGAGCTACTATAGTATTCGTGACATACCTCGTCATTTGCCATGAGACAAATTTCTTCGTCCTCCTCCTCGCTCATTCCCCACGAGCCGCTCACGAATGCCTTTTGATCATCGCGTTTGGGACACTTACTAATAAAGTGGTTTGGGTCCCCACATTTAAAGCAAGCACGATCATCCCTTGGCTTCTCGTCCTCTTTGCTTTTCCGAATCCTTTCTTGTCGCCATACGGTTGTTTGACGATCTTCCTTCCTTCTAAAGAACTTTTGAAGTCCCTTACCGCCATGGCATACTCCTCGTCATCACTATCCAAGAGGAGTTCTCTTCATCACTGAGGCCTTCTTGGCTTTGAGGGCAAGAGATTTGTGCTTCTTTTCACTTTTGAGGCTTCAGAATCCTTAGCAAGGACAAGCTCATAGACCTTTAAGTTGCCTATGAGTTCATCAAGGGTGAGGATTGTCAAATCTTTTGACTCTTCGATTGTCGTCACCTTAGATCTCCACTTGGATGGAAGTGCCCTTAGATATCTCCTAACATGGTTACGGCTAGAAAAAGATTCATCAAGTGCTTGTAAAGATGTAATTATAGTATTAAAGTTAGCAAAAGAATGATCTATAGTTTCCTCATCCGATATTGAAAATTGTTCATATTGTTGAACATATAGATCTATTTTATTGTTTTTCACTTGTTGATTACCTTGATGAGTTACAACTAAAGAGTTCCAAATTTCTTTAGAGGTTTTGAGCATGGAGATTCTTTCGAATTCCTTTTTGGGTAAAGCATTATACAAAACCATTTTAGCTTCACTATTTTTGGAAAGCTTTTTCTTAATTTCATCGGTGAGTTTATCATGAGGTATGTTAACTAAAATTCCATTTTCATCTTTTGAGGTGGCTTCAAAATCGCCTTCAACAATGATGTACCAAAGATCAATATCTTTAGACTTCACATACGCTTCGAATCTATTTTTCCAATATATAAAACCATTAGTTTCAAGTAGTGGTGGTCGTTGCATAGATTGCCCTTCCTTGTAGTTTTCAGAACCCATAGTGATCGAAAAGTTTTAAAATACGGTTTACTTTAAAACTTTTATAAACTTAGCTCTTGATGCCAATTGTGGAAAACTAGAAGGGGGTTGAATAGTTTTGCCGATTTTAAGTTAGTTTCTAAAACTTTAGATTCGATGTTATGTGAAATCGTATGGATGAAGATAAAGTATAGATCTAAGAGTAATGAAAGTAAATAAAGTAAAGCAAGGGAAAGAAATGACACAACCGATTTATAGTGGTTCGCCACA
Source organism: Chrysanthemum lavandulifolium (assembly GCA_022545495.1). Classification (NCBI taxonomy): domain Eukaryota; kingdom Viridiplantae; phylum Streptophyta; class Magnoliopsida; order Asterales; family Asteraceae; genus Chrysanthemum; species Chrysanthemum lavandulifolium. Next base: position 123,616,894 of record CM040243.1, read on the forward strand.
AGGACACCTTCCTTGCCCTACTCCACCCCCGAGTCACCTACTCGAGAGTTCAAGCACTATGTCAAAACACTCCTTCAACTTGGCGGAGAAGCCTTCACAACGTTGCTTACACCTTTTTCCAGTACAAAGCTAAATACCGAGTCCGTAACACGGAGGACCAAACCAACATGACTATTACACAACAACTATGTGAAATATCAAGTACAAGATCTTTGCTACATAAATCTTGTGGAGGAACAAATCAATCAAGGACCCCTTGCTTGGATGACTTGTAGTAAGCTTGTGATCTCGCCTTAGAGAAGGACCTATATGAGAATCACAATATAAGAAAGAAGAACAACTCTCTAGATCAAGTGATCTTTTGTTAGAAGAGAGTAAGAGTATATGAGAGAGTTAGTAAGAAGAGGGTGAAGAGAAATGAAGAAATGGCTTCATTTATAGGCAAAATCTTGCCACTGCTCCACGGATCCCACGGATCCCTCCCTAAGGGATCCGCTCTAGTGTAAAGCTAGGGATCCGTGGACGCCCTCTTGCCCATGGGTTTTTGGTTATGGGTCATGGGTCATGGGTTATGGGTTGGTCCATGGGTATTTCATTAGATACAATGTATCTAATAGATGCAATGCATCTAGTCAAATGGATATGGGTCAATACCATGGGTTATGGATATGCTCCATGGGTTGTGATTTTACCCATCCTAATAAACTATTACAACAAATGATTTATTACAACAATTTGTATTAAATGACTATATGTAAATGCTTTACAAAAATAACATGTATCCTTATAATTTTACTTATGATAACATTATATTTGTTATCAACAAAACACAAAGAGATCGCTAAATATTAATAAACGCTTTACGGTTTAAATATCGAAAATAAAAGTGGACGGAAATGTATAAAATAGGACGATAAAAAGTTTTTTGACAAAAAAATTATGGAAAAAAAAAATCGAAAAAAGACTTTTGGAAAAAATAAATTCGAAAAAAAAGTATAAGGACGGTGGATGCAATTTTTCAAACGACGACGACCATTTATATAACTAGACGAGTACCCGCGCCTAACGGCAGTTGTGTCTAGTTTTCTGTAAAATTCCGACGACCCATAAGTTTCTTTCAACAAACTGTATTTGTAGCGTTAAAGAATCATTTTCGAATAACTATAACTCTGATGCGTAATTGCATAGCAACGGAAATATACAGTTTTCAAGAAATTATGTAAAGTCGATCTAAGTGTGAGAGTATATTTCTAATATGATTGTTTTAAGTTATTAAGATTTTAGTAATAATAGATTCAAACATTACCAAAAGCAACGATATTATGTAGTTAGAATATTATATCAGTAGCTTAGAGGATAAATAACGCAATGACCGCATTTTCTTGTTTTGTCAAGAATTTAGGCAGCGATAACAATTTTTTTACATTTGTAGCGTTTATCATTTGGTGTGTGGCTTTTAAACTTGTAACCACTTCGTTAGTAAATTACGTTAAACCACTTCGTTAGTAAATTACGATTTGGTCCTTCGCTTTTATAATCATTTCATGCAACCGCCTATCATCACAAAAAATTTTCAAAAAAAAAAAAAAAAAAAAGTTTTTGAAAAAAAATCGGTAAAAAAGTTTCCAAAAGAAAATTAAAAAAAAATTTGAAAAGAAAAAAATTAAAATTCAATAATATTCAAAAAATTAGAAAAGAAAAATACAAAATTTTCAAAAATAAAATCAAAATTTTTTCGATTTTTTTTGAAACTTTTATTTACCAATTTATTTTTACAAAAACTTTTATTTTTTGAAGAAAACTTTTCTATTTTTTTTTTCAAAAATATTTTTTTGTGGTGGTGGACAATGCATGAAATGATTATACAAACTCAAGGACCAAACACGTAATTTACTAACGAAGTGGGTTAACGAAAGTTAGAAAAAAAAATCTAAATCGACTAAAAAAAAGTTAAGCGCCTTTACGTCGAAGAAAAAAGATAAGACTTAATCGGAAATAGACTTTAAATCGAGTGTTTTTTCGCTTATTTCTTTCTTTGAAAAAGGTCACTCCAAATCATTAAAGTTTTCTAGAGTTGTTTAGTAATCAAACTAATAAAGATTTGCTATATTTAATTTTGAAATTTTGTTAATCGTATCTTTGGTAAAACTTTCGTAAATGAATTTTGTATGAGTTCTAAATTTATTCTCAAAATTACTATTGTGAATGACATAGCATTATTTTTAACTAATTAAGAACAAATCTATAAACAATGAACATTTGATCACTTCTAAGTAATTAAATGCATGTGATGTCAAATATTAAAATAAATAAAAATTAATGTCGATATTTAGATTTTTGGTTGAAAAGTCTACCATAAGGTAAAGCTCTCAGAGTTTCAGTTGACATTGAAAGATAAAATTATTTTTAAGTTACTCAAACTCAACTAATAGTGGATAGAATAGTTGTTGCTTACATATGTGAATTTGATTGCCTATATGAAAATAAATAACATAGTTTCAATTTATCGTCACTTTAATTAGAAAAATCAACAGAAGAATGTGTGCTTATGGAATACCATTTTGGATTTTACTTAAATAAATAATTTTGTGATACAATTGTATGATCAGAAAACTCCTTTTGTCATAAAAAGTACTTTCTTTCATCTGCATTAAAAAAATAAGAATCACAAACAATATATTACAAAATTTATCAACAACTAAAAGGGCAAACTTTGCAACATATCAATCTGGATTTTGAAAATGCTCTTCATAATCAAATCATATATTATATATGCTTGTTTAAAATGAAAATTCTTAGATTTGCAATCACTATCGTGTGTCATGGATTGAGAGCAACCTTTTAATTTATTCCTAAAAGCAACAGAAATATTCAACCGGAGACGTGAAAAATGTAAGCTACCTAACAAATTTTTTGACTTATCTTATCCAAACCACAACTTGTCTAAAAATATATTTAGTTGAACTTTTGATGATGAGTTATCATATGATATGATACATTATCTTAACTATCTTCCAAAAAGTTTTGACTTGGCTTAAAATGCATGTATAGAAGTGGATCATGTGGCATCTTATATCACACCAAACATCAGTTAGGAGATATTTATAACAAGGATCATGATAAGCAAAAGACAAGCAAGACAGATTAACTCAATAACCCAAATAGTTTTGATTTGTACTTAAAATTAACATGTTTTGAATTTTGATTGTTACTAACTAGACATCCAAATAGCCAGGATCAAGCTCTTTTTTTACTAGACTATGAAATATGGGTTCTATTATATCTGGTAGAGTCAACAAAACGGAGTTCCTTGTCTGTAACTCAAGAAAGTGCATCCGCTTCGCGGGAACAACAAAAACCACTATCTCGCTCTTTCCTTTTTTGGGTTATACCTTTTTCTTTCTAAGGGACGGGGTTGGGGTGTATAATAACCTTTTTTTAGCATGCTCGGGAACAACTCCTACGAAAATTCAGGAAACAATGTTGGAACCTCATGGCTAAGCTCGAAGGAATGATTTCGTTGTTTGTTTATTGATTATGGTTTTATTTGATGTAAGAGGTTGTTAGTGACCAAATGATAATGGAAGTGATATACCTTGTTTGTTTTATGTGACGGGGTTGAAAGAACTCGTGAGTTATGGGTTTAATTAAACGCTTTCTTGGCTATCCTTTTTTCTTACTTTTTTTAGTCAAAGCTCATTACTAAACCATATCCGGATGAAACACCACCTAAGTTTTGTTTCATACTCTCACTCGTAGTTCTCATTCAAATAAAGCAAAAACAATAAGGTAAATGATTGAAAAAGATAATTGATGTGAAGGCCAACCTTTTTGCCACCCGAGCGACACCTAGGGCACTAAAAATTTGGGAGGCATCAATATCTTAGACTGAATGTAATAAGATCACACCAAGACCAAATCACATCAACGCCATCTCAGTTTTATCTCTTTTAAAGCAAACCAAGACCAAATACTCGTAGTAAAAGGACCGCACTCACAACAAAAAACATACCCCACAAAATTTAATAAAAACAAAAAACACACATACAAACCAAACCATTTCATTCGGAAACATTTAATTTTGGAGGAGGGGGACGCGTTGGGTTTGGTTGAGGTAGAGGGGAGGACCGAACAAAATGGGTAGACTAACCGAATAACTGGGTCTTATTACGTTTAGTCTTATGAGCATAAATGTTTTTTTTCCCTTGACAAGTTTAAACTATGAATGAGAAAAATGTTAAAGGTTAGAGATGTTAAAAATTACTATAGGTTTTATGAGCCTCCTCAAAACATCCCACCTCCTCCGGTTCCTAGTCATCACAATAATTGCTCTAATTGTCAACTCATCCAAGGACTTGTTCAAGAAGTACGAAATGAGTTGCATTTCATGTTTAATCATCTCCTTGAACGATTGGACCAAATCAACAAGTCTACTCATCCTTAGATTTCAAGCACATTGATGCTTTTTAGGTTTCCGTCACTTCTTAGAATTAGTAGAAAATGTATTACATTTTTGAGTCATTCTCTTAGTTTTAGAGATATGTAGATCATTTCTCGTATTTTGTTGAATGAAATTACATGCTATATGCCATATTGTCTTGAGAATATGTTTGGTGCCTTAATACATATCTCATTTTTGATGTTAACTTCACATTTTACATCACCATTGTTGTCTTAAGCTTACAGGCAAACGGATCCCTCAGCTTAGTTTATACGGATCCCTCCAAAGGAGGAACCGTGATCCGTACAATGTAAGACATTTTATTACTAACTTGAGTCTTATTTGCGTGAAATTATGCATCATATACTTGTTTTTAACATTTGTTTTGTAGATTTTCAATATACACATGAAGACTTTGACACCCTTAGCTAGGGGGAGTGTCTTGTCAAAGCAAAACTATTGCAAAGTCATTTGCAATATTTTCACATTACTTGACGTCCTCCTCACAAAGGAGCACTCGTCAAGGGGGAGCATGTTCGTCAAAAAGACAAAACCATTTGCAAACAAAATTGCAAAACACTCGCTTAGTTTTTCTAATTACTTGACGCCCTCACAAAGGGATGGACCCGTCAAGGGGGAGCTAAGACGAGAATCATTCTCTTCCCTAACTCTCCATTTTTCATTTTTACTTTTCACATGTTTTTCCTTCAAAACTATCTGTTAGATTCTTTTCGACGCTCTTTTTGTTTCGACAAAAAGGGGGAGAAGAGAGTAAAAACTCCAATTCAAACTTTTATGAATTTTAGTTTTTCCCTAAAATAATCTTATGTTATGTCATCAACAAAAAAGGGAGATTGTTAATACAAATAAGCCGTAAAAACGTTTATTTATATTTTACGATCTTATAATGTTTTGTCGATAACAAACGTAAAATCATTTTAACGAAACAAATAAAATACGTAAATGGTTTGAGCCAATAGTTTACTAACACACTTACGTTTTCATATAAAACACTAAACAAGTAATAGTGTTTTCATGTTATAGTATGCATATGTATAACAACTAGTGTTTACATAATGGGTATATATATACATACTTAGTATTGGGTAATATAATGGGTAGAACTCTAAGTATTTGACCCATTGACTAAATACATTGAATGTAGTTAGGTAAAACCCAAAGTTCATGACCCATACCCATGGAGCATGATCCATAACCCATGACCCATTGCATGAAATCATGCATGAAGTCATAATGGGTATTATCCATAACCCATGGAGCTAAACCATGACCCATTGACTAGATGCATTGCATCTTTCAGATACATTGTATCTATTTAGATACCCATGGTTCAAAGTCTATAACCCATGATCCATGATCCATGACCCACAACCCATTTAGGGGAGCGTCCTACGGATCCCTAGAATATATTAGACGGATCCCTCAAGCAAGGGATCCGTGGGACAAGAGTGAATTTTGTCTATAAATAGTGAGCCATTTCTTCATTATAAGTTGCCACTTCCACACATACTTTCCCCTAGTATTGTAAACTCTCTAACATCAGATCCAAAGGATCTTTCTATGTAGTTTGTGTGATTCTCTAGGTTCCTCTTAAAGGCGAGATCACCACCTCTTGAAGTCAAGCAAGCTCAAGTCCATGAGTTGCCAAGCTTCGTCATCTTTAAGACTACTGAAGTTCTCTTGTTGATAGTTCTTTCCTCCTCTCTAGAAGTGTTGTGTTGAAGACATTAGTGAAAGATTTCAAAAGGGTCAAGTCAAAGGCATTAGTGAAAGGTGTCGAAGGTCCGTGTTTAAGGTATTAGTGAAGGGTGCAAAAGGTCCATGATGAAGGCATTAGTGAAAGGTGTCAAAAGATCATGTCTAGGGCATTAGTGAAAGATGCCAAGGGTGTACAACCGATATGGTGTATCGATGTACAAATATAGATAGGTTGTGTCCAAGGATATTGATATCCTTGATGATGTCGTGATAAGAAGTGAGTCTCCTTTGGGATAGGTGTTGTGTAGTGTTGGATTGTAGTTCCTCCTTTGTAATGAAACTCGGTATCTAGCCTTGTACCGGATAAAGTGTAAGCAACGTTGTGATAGGTTTGGTTCTACCTCGTGGAAGAACCCGATGTCTAGCCTTGTACCGGAAAAAGAGTAGGCGACGCTGTGAAGGCTTCTCCGCCATAAGGAGTTTGTGTCGTGTAGTGCTTACAAACTCTCGAGTAGGTGACTCGGGGAGTGGAGTAGGGCAAGGAAGGTGTCCTTGTAGCCGAACCACTATAAACACTCGTGTCGTGGTTTTGTGTTTCTTACTCTTTACCTTTGCATTACATATTTACATACTTATCTATCAACATCCAACATACACATTTAAATAGATTGACATAAGTTGATCTAAATAGTTTAAAACAACATTTTTAATTGGTAAAACTATTCAACCCCCCCTTCTAGTTTTACACAAGCTTGTCAATAGAAATTGATATAATAGTTTGATAGGTCTTGGTTAAACAGTGGCCCTAATAGGTAATTTGCCAATAAACCTATGGTTCTTTAAATAGTTTGCCAGGTCTTGGTCAAACAGTCGCTTGATATTAATAAATTCCTAATTTTCTTTCATTTGCCATGTTTAATACACATTATACTAAAGTACATTTACCATCGTTGCTAGTAGCCAGATTGTTTTGTGCTACTGCCACACCCAATAAGAGGGAAATGAACAGTAACTTTAACGACCGTTATCTACTAACTACTGAAAAAGTTTCCCTCAGATATCTCGACCGGGAAGTAGCATATCTTTCAATAAAGAAATTCGGAAAAGAAAAAAAGGGGTATTCACCCTAATTGAATAAAAGTTATCTTGAATAAAAGAAGGGAACCTTACTCGTGGACAGATGAGCGTTTGCAACCGTTTACAAGAGTGAATACCGAAACTGTCGTTATTAACGACCGTTATGTTAATTTTTATTTTTTTTAATATTAAAAACAAATAAACTTTGACGTAATTGGTCCTTCATGTTATATGTCGTTGCAAAGTCAGTTATTTTATCTACTAACGATTATTACTTAACGACTGTTATCTTTAATATTTAAAGGGAATAAATCCAACACATATTTTACGTGATTGGTCTTTCATGTATCAGGTCCATTGCAAACTCAGTCCATCATGACTAACTTTGCAACAAAACACTAACGTAAGCTCAATTTGCGTAACAAAATTAAAAAATAATTTTTGAAAATAGTCCCTGGGGTTATCGATCCGTTACTGAGTTAGTCCCACGCGCTACTCGACGGAGCGCAACGGAAATCAATAATTTTGTATTCAAAAGTTCTGACACGAAGTGCAGGGCTAAAAACCTCCCTCGCACTCCGCAGCGTGAAACATATTGGATTTCATAAACACATCACATAACAATATATGGTTCGAATTTGATAGAGTTCTAGAGAGAGAAAGTAGAAGATGGGAGCCTTTCTAGAGAGAGAAAGTTAACAAAGGAAGGAAGATTAGATTGATGAAGGTCCAACCTCTACCTGGGAGGTAGAGGGTATTTATAGTTACATAATAAACGCCCTCCTTCGATTGTGGATCGTGCATACAGTGGGTAAAGACCCGTCCTTCCTCCACGGTATTGCACTAAACTAAATAACTAACTAAATAACTAGTAAATAACGAATGTCTACGAGCTAACTTATGCTAGATTATATTTGGGGTGACCGATGCTTCACTATGGAATTTTCTAATTCCTAACAATCTCCCCAAGGAGGTCACCCCAAGTTTTACATTTCAATCCTAGCATTCTATTTAATCTTCGCCTTGAGCTCATAAACATTAGTTCTTCAACATCCGCATCTTTGTGCTTTAGCAAGGATTCTTTAAAGTCCGATAACTTTGTACTTTAAGTGGAGGCCTTTATATCGATCCACATCTTTGATGATCTTCGAGCTTTAATTGAGATCATCAACCACGTAAATCTCGGATCACCTTTGTAGTGTTGCCTTCATGTGATGTTGTGACTTTCGGACCGACATGCTCACACTTTCGGATCATGACATCTTTCCATCGAGTAGCGGAAGCTTTATCGTTCATGATATTTGCGCAGAACAGAAAGGTACATAGTATAAAAATATCGTAACCGTGTTATGTAGATATGCACCACCATGATTTCTTCAATTAAGTGTGGATGTCGCGAGCATGCGGCTTTGATTGACCGCTCAATTTTGATCACCGCAACCGTCCAAATGTACCGCAAACAACAAGCTAGCAATAAACACACGAAAGTGTCTTTGATCACTTTCGCCGAATCGAGGTACACGACCCACGGTTCCCCGCTGATCAATACAAGCACCGCCTGTGATCGTATAATTCCGAGGAATCTCCTTGACAGGGTTTCGCACCGCTTCTAGCCGTTCTTAAACAGAACGCCTCAAAGAAGACAACACGGAGTGAGTGAACCAAATAATTGAGTTTCACCGATTGATGAAAATTGATTTGAAAATAATCGCGTATTGCTTGAAGAAAGAGTTTTGCAATACGACGAAGGTTTTATGAGAAAGATCAATTTTCAATCATAAATACTTTTTGTATTTGAAATGAGTACACATTTGATGTGCTAGATAAAAGAAGTGATTCGCACATCGACGGTTTTTCCAAAAGTATTTTTTCAATCAGAGATACTTTTTGTGTTTGAAAACATGAATACACATTCGATGTGCTAGATAAAAGAAGGTTTGCACATCGAATGGTTTTTCCAAAAGTATTCGCCAATTCCAATCTCGACCAAGGTTGATTCAAGATTGAATCTCCCATCGCTTTCTATCCAGCTTGTCACAAGCTTGATCTTACGAGAAGATCCCACATGTCACCCACCAAGAGCTTGTATGATGTTGGCTCTAGAAGGATTTCCATCTTCATCGTGAATACTTTACATATCACTCGGATGTTCTGGAAATACCACAAGGATAATGCGTAGGACTCTTAAATATATTCTCACTTTCCACATTGTGTGAAACAGCAAGTCTTCATTAATTTAGTGTCCTAATGAGATATTGTGGATGATCTCTTGGCTCTAGACTCAATAGTGCACATTTGATTTCCTATGTCGGAGACTAGGGAGAGGGTCTCCTTCTTCAATATCAACAATCTCTAAAAGAAAGTCGATAGATAATGTCGGTTCCCGTGAGAATGAAACAAGCCCTTTAAGAGGAACTTGAGTAGCTTGGGAAGTTTAGCGCAAGGCATCACCGGGTCCATGACGCCTTGTCTTCAATACCGTGTTACCTTAGTAACCACCAAGAGTATATGTATTGAACCCGTTCATCGCCCTAAGGTTGAATTATTGAGGGCTATTTCTTTTCACCCTTTCTCATTTCATTTCTTTTCATTCTTCAACCCTTCAAGGCTTACCGAGACTTCATAACTAGAACCTTGTTGGGTTTATTCCAAGACTAGCTCGCCTCATCCGCACTCTTCCCATATTCTCATTTTCTCCTTTTTTCATCATACCTATGGACTCTACACTAACTAGTGGATTGTCCCCGGTAGATCTCTCCTGCTCTGGCCGGATCGTGGAACGAATACCTAACCTAACCTAATAACTCCATGCATAAAGTAAATTGGTCGGTCTTTTGGTATTGTTCATTCTTCCTTGAAACCAATTGAAAAATCATTTGGAAAACAATCAAGGTACTTATGATACGAGATCAAAGCATTTTGTACCTTAATAGTTTTGATCATTTAGAAAACCTCCCCCTCAACATGTGCATATGATTTAGAAATTGTTTAGTACATGGAGGCAAGAGGACTTTGAAATATTTTCTTTGATCACAATTTTCATACGAAAAAGCCATTTGATTTTCATGGTAAAATTCTCCCCCTCAATATGTGCATAGGATAAGTGAAATCATTTTATCACATAGAGGAAAGAGTTCTTTTGAAGCACATCCATGATCACAAAATCCATTAAGAAAACCATTTGAAAACTCAATCAAGGTACTTTATGTTAAAACATAAAAGGTTTTGTACCTCGATAGTTTATTTTCTTTTAAAATGCTCCCTCAATATGTGCTTCGAATTGAAAGCGCTTAGCACAAGTGGAGAGTAGCATGCACATTTGAATCAAAACGATCACCTTTTATCAAATTTCATTATTAAATCACAATTCTCCCCGATCAAAAATATCAAACCCTTTGAGATTTTGGATCCCAAGTTATTTAATAAGGTTTAGAAAACATGGGAGAAAATGTGCCTGATTTAAAAACTCATCTTGTTTTTTGGATAAATGCTCCCCCTCAACATGTGCATTATGTATATTGAAATCGTTTGGCACATGGAGGCATGAGTGCCTTTGAAGGACTAAAATCAATTCCATTTAGAACAGTTTTGAGATTTAAATCACGATCTCTCACCCGATCAAAGATTTCAAACCATTTTGAGATTTGTGATCCCAAAAGATTTAAATAATTTAGAAAATTTTGGGAAAGACTTGGCAAGATTTGATTTTGAAAATGATGATAAGGACCATTTTGAGACATTAAAGATTGTTAGTGTCGTATGATTGTTTTAAGAGATCTTTAAGTAAAATAAAACAGCTTTCACAATCAAACAAGAATGTAAAGAATTTCATTTTGAAAGACCTTGATTCTAAAGAAAATCATACAATGACATAACATTAAATCTTTAGATCACCACATTTTAACGCATAAACGGAACTTTTATGAAGAAATATTGTTTGAAAATTTATATTTTAAATCACTCTCCCTCAATCGATGACCAAGTCGATAATTGAGTGACATAGGTTTTGATAAAAGAAGTCCGTGATTTTCAAAATTTAGTCCAATTTATTTTCAAAACAATATTTTTCCATTTTCAAAAACAATATTATTCAAAGTTTTAGAAAAATGGTATCATTCACTACTTGTCCTACACAAAGATACATTAGGTGGTTGAGAAGCTTCCGTTGTTGCTGTAGGGCTTGGAAGAAAACCGTCTGCCGATGCATTAAGACTTCTTCTTACGTTGCATTTTGAATGCCAACTGAGGTCAAATTAAGCTCCGCTTCTTCAATCACTTAGAAGAAAACCATCTCACGATGCAAGGAGACCTCTTACGCTGCATTTATGCCAACTCTCCATTGAAGTCTAATTAAGCTCCGCTTTCTTCATTTGTCAACCCAATAAATAGTTACCCTTTCCTTTCGGCATCCAATCATCTTCATTAGTGGGATCCGATCGAACATTCTTATGTCCATGATATCGCACACGTTAGTGAACACACATACAAATATATGGTGGTCAACAACACCCAAACATCAATCGACTAATAAAAGTCAATTCAACATATCAATCGCTCATATAAAGCATGGGAATTATGCGTTCATCAAACTCTAATCATCTAATCCTAACAATCATATCCTAAATTCCTAGTCCTTCAACATAGGCAAATATCATTTTAATTAAGCACGAGGATAATTAAGAAAGTCCGTTAGATGATGTAAATTTGAAAACATTCTCCCCCTCAATCAATGACTTATTTTCTGAAAAGATTAAAAGCGCTGAAGTCATTGATTGAGTTTTCAATTTTTACGAAAACTCTGAAACTGATTGATTTAATAGCAACTCATTTACCACCATTTTTGAAAAACAACAAATATTTTCCTGAAGAATTTTAGACGGAAAAACATTTGTGTAGGAACAGCAGTCCTTTTGACGACATGCTTTCCTTGTTTTGTTTTAGGATAAGTGCACAAAATATTTGAAAATCGTTTAAGCGTAGCACTTTCCTTCTTTGAAAAACGGGTTGCTATCTAAAATAATAGCAAGCCATAGTTTAAGTGCGGGTTACAGTCTGAAATAACTGCAAGCCATTGTTTTGAAGCGCGAGTTACAGTCTGAAATAACTGTAAGCCATATTTTGAGACATGTTTAGAAAGGAATATTTACACCTCCTGCTCGAACTTCATCTAAAGTCCCGTGCCATTATTGAATGACATTTCTAAGACCGTAGATGTTATCGATACCAGAAGACATGTCTTGAGAAAACATATTTTTGGTATTTTTCAATTTTCTGATTTTTATGGGCTTTTGTTGATTTTATATTTTTCTAATTTGTTTTTGTTGGTTTTATAATTTTGTATTTTGCTTTTTGAAAATTATATACAAAGATAGAGACATAGTTTAAGAAGATGATGATACGAGTACCGAGATAAGGAAATCGTTCAGCACTTTGAAGAAGATAGAAGTCATCATCTCTTAAACTTTCACCACCAAAGCATTCGAGGCTCTTGAATCGACGACAGAACTTGAGCCTTCTGAATTTGAATCTTTGGTAGCTTCTCCCCAAACCGACAAACATCGAATAAAGACCATTTGGTCTCACAGAATGAAGCTCAACAACCCAAAGAAACATGAAAACACCAAAGTAACAAGTTAAACCAAGGATCCTTTCTGCGGTTATTAAACTCGGATACATGATTAAGCCCGATCACATGAACTCATAGCATCCCCGATGTAAACATCATTCTCATGGATTTGTGCAATTGTCAGATGCGGAGAACAATATATCAACATCTTCAATTCACCAAATGAATTCTAGTTATCTTACATATAACCAATCACCCATAATGTACACATGTACCCAACCGAGTGGAGACTATGACATTCAAGAAACATGTTGAATCACCGATCTCCTCTCACGGATGTCAACTCTAGAATAACCGATTAAGCTCGATCATGTAAATATGTTGTCCGACCGATGTTCACATATATCTCCCCGATCGCTATGCGATCTCATCGTAATCATCATTACATTGTGTACATGAAGCACTAACCTAAGCACTTTATCATAAATCATATAGAAGATGTCGATATGCAATATCATCTCACGAACCAAACATTCTTTTCATATTTCTTCTAATCGAATCAAGTAACACATACCAAAAGTCTCCGAGACCATTTCCCTAATTAGTTGGAATAATACACCAAAGGCTACGAAGTTAAACATCGAGTTTCAGACGGTTATGACCATTGTCTTTCCGGATAACTTCAATCGTAGAAGTGTTAAGTTCATCATGTGTACTGTTGTACTTTTAGATATATGTCTCCTTCCCCACCGGTTTTGATACCTCGATTCAAAGAAACATAATATACCCAAAACTCGAAATCTTGTGAGAAGAACTCAAATAGCTCAAATGAATCTCGTGAGAATCAACTGCAACGGAAACTCTCTCTCGACTATCTTTATCAACCCATGTGTAGACAATTTGAAGAGACCATCGATGAAGAATACCCGATATACCAAACTTGAAATCAAGTCAAATTCCCACATTTGTATCTTAAGCTTGCGCTTAATAATGGAAGAACGGTGTCGAGAATTTATGCTTCAAGCAAATTTCTAAGTACTCACTACTCAAGCAAAGTATGAGACATTAACACCTTTGCGATTATCCACACCATCATATGCGTGACATCGAGTAAAACAAAGTAACTCCTAATAGTGATAGTTAACTGTGTCTTCAACCATCCACCTCGATCACGGTAACTAGATAACCCAAGACTTCAACTCAAATTCTTAAGCCCGAGCAAGTTATCAAATAAGAACACACCTTTGTGAATGTCAACTTCAACCTCAAATAAGTGATAAAAGAGCAACTTCAAAGTAATCAACTTGTGTCAAATGTCCAACACGTGAATAAACATACAATCGGATGAAGATTGACCCATTGAATGAACCGGAGCAAATGATTCCTCAACATCAATGCATTCTTCCTCAAGGTATACATGTAGAAGCTGATCTGGAAGATTTACCAAAAATGTCTTCTAGCGGATGAGGTAGTCATTTTCCTTCATGTTCATGTGGTTGATTTATAGCGTGCACAATGAGAAGAACAATAATCTGTGAAGATTTGGCAAAGGAATACCAAAGAACGGATCATTATTCATGAACAATAATCCGTGAAAATTTGGCAAAGGAAACCAAAGAGCAGATCATTATTCAGTAGTGCAACTACAATATCATGATAGTCATTATCAAAGCCTTGTGAACCAGTTATCCTTAGTAAGTGAAGCATTAGGCGTTGGAGGAGAGTTATCAAAAATCAAAACAATGAATCCCTGCTAAAGAATATGAGCAAGTCTATTTGGGGATTAAATTTGGCTTTTCAATCTCCCCCAATTAGTGCTCTCCCTAAACCCATTTAAGATTTTCAAGTGTTCTTCTCACCGGATTAAGAAAAAGTCTTTAGATCATCAAATGCAATTGCCTTTAGTCTTCTAACATGTAGCGTAAAATGTAGATCGATTGTAGACTCGACCTTCTTCAAGATTGTCCGAATGGGGAAATAGATGCTAACATCTTCTTCACACCAAGGGCATTCTCGTTAACTAGTAAATAGCAAACCCTTAATTAAAATCCTCTCAATCAAACAAGAACAGTAAAGATGTTCATCAAAGAAATCACCCAAGAACTAGAAGCACTTTGTCATTTAATCATATCACCCGGTGAAGATGTCAACCAATGGCTCTTACATGAGTTAGAGCCGTTTGACCATATATTCTCAAATATCAATCAACCATGCAAAAATTCACACTTTTCTCCCTCAAGAATTGCATACGAAGATGCCATTCTTGATTAAACAAGTGATTATCATCCAAATGTATTCTATTCACACTTCTCCCCAAAAATTAGCACATGATGTCGCCATCTTCATTATATTGAGCAAGTGGAATAAGAGTAATTATCAAGAGTCCGTTCACTTGATGATCAAGCGCATGGAAAAGCATGAAGCATGTTGATGAAGAATGTCGATGAGAATGGTCATAAATATGAAGATTTCTTCTTCTCAAGATAAAGCACACCAAGCGCATACCTTTCTTTTCTTTGAGGAACGGGGCTCAAGAGATATCTGCAGACACCATAATGATGAAGTACGAGGCCCGAATCGATGTGAATGACGCCATAGCGTATTGAATATCAAGGTTGAGTTACTTGAACCCGTGAGTAATGAGATATCAATCCATTTGTTATCCATACTTTAAGCGAGTCCATGTAGTGAAGGATCAAGTATCTCAGAATCGAGTAAGGAATACCGCAGATCATTACAAACTTGATTGCATATATATTGGTTAGTGACATTAGTATCCAAATCCTTCGGGGATTCACCGTCAACCTTGATTTTGCCATTGAAAACAAATTTTCCGGTAGGTATCCACCTAAGTCCATCATCCTTAAATATTCTTCTTGATGGTATCCACTTATGGCAAGGTCTAGGAGTGTTAAGCTTCTTATGCACAGTGGAAGACTTATCGATATTCCTAGACTCCAAAGATTTAGCAGCTGGTATCCATCTAGGCAAAGTTTTTTGTTTGTTTTGCATCATAACATGTTGAACCTTAGCCATGTAGGTAGTCTTAGTGGATTGAACCTTGTCATGTGAATTTGGAAAATGTTTCTTATGTGAAAAGACTTAAATTTCTAGTTTTGTTTTCTACATGCTTAGCATTCTTATGCACATAATTACTCTTAGATGCACGCCAATCCCTAGTCTTTGAGTGTTCCTAGGTAGTGGTTTACAACTACTAGCGTTGCTTTGAAATCTCAGAGAATTCCTCACCCTAGGTCTTGCACCTAAAATTCCGCCTTTTCGAATCTGCGCCTTTTTCCTAGCTTCTTCTATATAATAGTTCTTCCACAAGTCATTCATATCATATGAATTCGGGTTTTAATGCTTGGTTTTGACACCGTTTTTGAACTATTCCTAGTGGTGCCGGGAGTAGAAGTGGCTACTTGTTGAGGGTTAACCGAACTAGAAGCCTTATTCTTAGGTAACTCAGTGAAGTGACCGGTTTTGACAATACTTTTATCGCATCAACTTGGGAGGCAAACCGTGTTTTTGAAAATTTTGGTCTTTCGGATATAAACAAAGTAGTCGCCTAACAACGGACCGGTTTCTAATGGGATGAGAAATTGGTTTCCAAGGTTGATGGTTTTGTAAACTTAGTGTTCACACTTTTCCCTACGCTTTCCTAAGCTCATTTTTAAGGCAACAATAGCGAAACTCTTTTCCTAAGTTGAGCTTTGAGTTCATCAATTTTTGCTATCAAAGAGTTTGATTGTTCCATTTACTTAGTTCTAGCTTCTTTGATGAGTCACTTAGTTCTATGTGATGCTCTCTCAAAGACTCATTTTTCTTTAGTAATTTGGCCACACAAACCGCTAATTCATCATTTCTCATTTGAATATCATTAATAACATTAACATCGTAATTACTTGTAACCAAATTACTTTTCACATGCATATCGTAAATATTTTTTCAAATTGTTGATAGTCGAGTTGTTGGCTTGAAGTCGAGCTTTTAAATCGCTTATTTCAAAAATTCACGAAATTCGTGAAATTCCGCATTTTTACATGGTTTCTTAGTTTGAAAACTTTCTCCTTTCTTTGTATTGCAATTTCAAGAGAAATGCAATGTTTTTCAAGTTTTGAGAATTTGTTTGAAAGTTCATCAAAAGCCTTTTATCAACCATATCATTTGTTTTGAATTTATTAGTCTCAACCTCAACCAAGGAACATTTATCATAATCACGCTCAAGATTAAGATCGGCTTTGTTTAGGTACATTAGCGATGCACTATGTTGAACAGCTTAATGGTACCTCATCACATGACACCGCCATTTGTCGGTTTGATATTTGCATCCACATCATGTGTAACAGAGTCACCGAACACCGGCTATTTCAAACTTAATCGCCTCGAGCCTCAGATTCGTGTCAATCGATCCATCATCCGATGCCTTACCGATCTCAACACTCCAATCTATTGATTGTACCCGACATTCATTCACCTTTCGATCACCGCATCCACTTCTTGTGTGACCGAATTACCGAGTAGCCGGTTACATCATTCTTAGTCGCTCTCTCGATATTCTCGATTCAAAGAACACCCGACCTTTCAACCGATATATTACCCGACTCATCACAACTATCACTCAACCGCACCGACACTCATCCACTTTTTCATCTTTATGTAACTTCCTCAATGTACTTCCACATTATCCATAAGTTAGATGAATGTCTCAATGAACACGCTTAATTTCCATTCCAAAGTGTCTCTTGAAAGACATTTCAACAGTCTTGATCATAATCATGTAAATTCCCACTTATGAATGACCGAAATTGGTTGTGGATCACTTGAAGTGCAGACCGAACTATCCTTTGAACCTTTTCTTTATCAAGTTGTTGTTCTAAGTTCAATAGTAATGTTCCGTTAATGTGGATAAGTCTTGACGGAAAATGGCAATGCATGTTCGCTCCATTCTTATCGGTGTGAGTAACATGAGGTGTGAGTGAAGTTGTTGATAAGGTTCAATGCTACTTTCCTTTTGCATGGTATTCAGAGCCCGAACAGTGCAAATCTTTCTCATTGACTCGAGCATGAAGAACTCACATCATCATTGATTGATTTAATCATCTTTAATCGCTCAATGTAGCATACATTATCATTGTTGTCCACAACATCATACAATTTAAGTACTTCAAATTACCGGGTCAAGAGTGTAAGACATGATGTTGTAGTATACACGGATTTTACAAGTCTATGATTTAAACCGAGAAATAGATTCTTTCGGGATTTTACAAAATCAAGAAGAAACCGTGATATAGAGACCAATAGAACGTGTTAAGATAATCGATGGATCGACACAATGATAGACAATTATGTGTTAGGTCTTATGGTTGTTTTTAGGATTAGCAGAGATATTGTTTGGTTGAGATTTGGATTGGTTTATGCACAATTTTTCGGAGAAATTTAGGTCAAAAAGCATAAAAACTTCAATAACTTCTGTTTGGAGCGGATTTAGGCCTCGAAGGTTGCCCCAAATAAACTTTAGGAATAAACTTTAGTTTATTCGGCGTGCCATTCTCCTCATTCTCACGGTCGTTTTGATGGGTAGAACGCTGAAAACGGAGTTACGGATCAAAAGTTATAGCCGTTTGAAGTTTTGTCGGGAAAAGTCAACAAGTCGCTAGAGACAAGTCGCTATAAACCTTGAGAACAAGTCGCTAAGTCACCAAGTCGCTAAGAATCCTTGAACCAAGTTGCTAAGCACCAAGTCGCTAAGTATTATGACAACAAGTCGCTAAGCACCAAGTCGCTAGACACAGCTTAAGTTGCTAAAGAACAACTCGCTAAGATCCAAGTCGCTAGTATCAAGTCGCTAACAATTTGCACTACAACTCGCTAACAATTTCAAGCAAGTCGCTAACCTCACTAAGTCGCTAGTCAGTAGTGGAGAATCCACTAACTTGTACTATTTGTCGCTTGTCTCAATAGACAAGTCGCTAGGACCAAGTCGCTACCAAAAAGCACTACAACTCGCTACCTTTTTCTGAAGCAAGTCGCTATGATGAAATTCACTACGAAAACCAAGTCGCTACCAAGAAAAACTTCAAAAACACACTTTTCAATCCAAAACAAGTCCAACCACAGTGATTCAAGCTTTCCAAATCAACACTCAAGCACTTACAATGATTCTAAACACAAAAGTAACACCCAAAATTCAAACTTTAATACTAGAAATGAACCAAATGATGCAAAAACCACTAAACTTTTTCAAACTCAAAAACCATCAAAAAACCACTAGAAATCCAAGTATATGTAAGAGAGATGATCAAACCATGGCTCTTGATACCATTTGAAACATATTGGATTTCATAAACACATCACATAACAATATATGGTTCGAATTTGATAGAGTTCTAGAGAGAGAAAGTAGAAGATGGGAGCCTTTCTAGAGAGAGAAAGTTAACAAAGGAAGGAAGATTATATTGATGAAAGGTCCAACCCTCTACCTTGGGAGGTAGAGGGTATTTATAGTTACATAATAAACGTCCTCCTTCAGACTATGGATCAGGCATACAGTGGGTAAAGACCCGTCCTTCCTCCACGGTGTTGCACTAAACTAAATAACTAGTAAATAACGAATGTCTACGAGCTAACTTATGCTAGATTATATTTGGGGTGACCGATACTTCACTATAGAATTTTCTAATTCCTAACACAACGAAACGCAACAGAAATCAATAATTTTGTATTCAAAAGTCCCGCCGCGAAGTGCGATGCTTCAAACCTCGTAAACATAACAAGAACAACAACAACAACAACAACAATAACAACAACAACAACAAGAAGCCCGATCCTGTAACACCCCCAACTTCGTGATACGCAGCGGAATTCAAACTGGGTGTTACTTTATGGCACAACAGTTATAATGATAGAAAACAAACTCTAATTGAGTCGTTTTAAAAGATTTATCATTCGATTTATATAATTATCAGAGTTTACAAAATGAGGTCCCAGTGTCTCACGGTTTACAAATAAGTTTTCGAATGTTAATAAAATTTATAGCCTTCTTGAGTATCCGTGCTCCTCCGTGCCAGCCTCATTCATTATGGACCTGAGATACATGCTTAAAACAGTCAACACAAAGGTTGGTGAATTCATAGAGTTTATAGTTAAGTAGTTGAACATAATTATTCGTAGTGTGAGCTAGAGACTCACACTCATAGTCGAAAAAAAAAAGGTATTATTGCACTAAGCTCATGATACCGAAAACGTTAACAGCTTGTCAATAAAAATTGATATAATAGTTTTCCAGGTCTTGGTCAAACAGTGGCCCTAATAGGTAATTTGCCAATAAACCTATGGTTCTTCAAATAGAGTGTGTTTGTTTACCGGACTTGGTCAAACAAACGGGGATTCGTTAATCCCGATAGATCTATCCACATTATTCGCGTTCACCCGCATGTGATTAATGGTTCATGATAATAGGGACTTAAGTTTGGCAATAGTGGTACTTAGTGAAAATAATACATTAAGGTATAGCATACAGTTTCAAAGCAATGTGTCCAGTTTAAAAATAGCATGTATCCCCCCAAGGGTTTGTAAAACAATTAAGTAATAGAAAGTGGGGCTAAGAACTCACCGTGAGTTTGATGATGATTA
Source organism: Chrysanthemum lavandulifolium (assembly GCA_022545495.1). NCBI lineage: Eukaryota > Viridiplantae > Streptophyta > Magnoliopsida > Asterales > Asteraceae > Chrysanthemum > Chrysanthemum lavandulifolium. The sequence continues at coordinate 123,637,332 of CM040243.1, forward strand.
GTACTCTAACGAATATGATGGATAAGCCAGGAAACCTCTATGTGCAAACCTAAAATAGGATGTTGTGACTTAAGTTTGAAATAATGTCCAAGAAAACATAAACGAGCCTATATATGTCCTTATATTGATCGTGATGTAGTCTTTGATAGTTTGTTGCTTATAGTAACAGTTTAGTTTGTGAAAACGTATATAGTTTATAGATACCGTACTACCGTTCGGGCCATCACAGTCCAGAGGTCATGTAGTGAACGTACGAGGAGTCAGGACACGTTAAATTGTTAATCCAACAAACTCGTCAGTACAAACACCCCTGAGAGGCCCCTTATGTGAAGTTCCCTACTGTTGTAGTACTTAGTAGGTGAAACATATAGTTTGCTTGTTTGATTTCATATCATAAGTGTCAAAATGTTTATATGGTTTGCAAAACACAAGTTACAAGATTGTTTGGTTATGATTAGGAAATCATAATGGTTATTACAACTTACAAGTATCGTCATTATTTATGTCACAAGTGTTTAAAGAAAAGTTTACAAGTTTCTAAATCGTAAAGTTGGTTATTATAAGTATAGTTTTACATGTGAAAACTTATAGGTTAGGATTATTGTTTCACTTATGAAAGTCTTATAAGTTAGGATTATTGTTTCACTTGTGAAAAACGGGGTTTCACACGTGAAAGCACTATCCCGAAGGTTGATTAAGCTTAGGAAAATTAATTTGAATGAAGTTTGTTAACTTAGTATGTAATTAGCCTTGATAACAACATGGTTTCTATATTCTTTAACTTGTGGAAAACCAAATTTTGACCTTAAAAACTGTTTTACAATTTGAGGCAGAAAAATGCTATCGTTTGGTCTTTTTAGGCCGAGTTTCTTATTGATGGACGTAAAACATCGTTCCGGACAACTTTCGTATTTTAACTTTTTGATGAATCGGACCAGAAACGCCTCTAAAAATATCGGATTTCATGCAGTAAGCAAAATAGCAGATTCGGGTTTTTAGTTTCGCTAATTTCTTTTGGCCGTATCTTTTGACTCATGAACTCATTTTGGGTGATTCAAAAGCCTAGATTCTTGTTTTTATTTATTCTAACTGATTTTTAAGTTTATATATGTTTATAATCAATATCTTGATATTAAAACTCAATATACTACAAGTATTTTAACTAGTTACTACAACTAAGATTTTAACAAGTTTTATCTTAAATTTAACATGTAAGTTATAAGTTTTAGACTTGTTTTAATAAACTTGTACATCATGATCCAATATAGAGAACATATATACTATATAGAGATTATGAAACTATAGTAAGGATGATGAGTATAAGTTTCCTTACAACTTTTGGCCTTCAATATGAAAGGGATAGCAACTAGGGCTTAGAACTTTGATTGAGCAAATTTCCCATACCTTTGCAATCCTTATAAAATCATGTATTCTTGAAGGGCTTATGATGAGATATTAGGTGACTTGGGTAGATCTAAACTCAAAAGAATCACCTAAACTTGCAAAGGATTTGATGTTGTTTACTAGAAGCTTGAATACTTGAAGCAATACTAGAAGTTGAGAGAAAATTGAAGAGTATGTTTGTGTGTGTTGTGTGATGACGATAGTATGTATAACAGCCTACTAAGCCCAAAACATACTCTATGCCCACTGGCTCAGCCCAATGATCAGAACTCGGACTCAGTCCAACAATCATGCACTGGCCAACATGTAACACTCCCAAAATTATCGCAATGAAGATTTTGTCACCGGGTATTTCATAGTTCACAACACAAGTTACGTAAATGACTCTAAATGAGACGTTTTGAAATAAATTATCATTCGATTAAAATATCGTAGTTTACAAACCGTCCCACAAGTTTGTACAATCATAAAAGTACAACATAAAAGTTGTAATATTTTTCAATGATAATATATGCATTGTCTTCAAAATGTTTTTCCGCGCCTTCACATGCCATGCCGCCTAATTCCTTTCAACCCGAGATAACATGCTAAAAGTGTCAACACAAAGGTTGAGTGAGTTCATAGGTTTGTAAGCAAAACAGTTGATCACAAGATATCAATTTTATGAAAGTAGTGGGTTATACGCCCATAGTGCGTTTGATTGCCTAACCGGTCAATACAAACGATAGAAACCTCATAGGTTTGAAAACAGTAGTGGACAATATAGTTCGTAGTATAATTGCAATGTGTACAATTATCTTCTTGAAAGTTATTATTGCTCTATGCTCATGGCACTCACGATCGATCGTTGTATATATATCACCGACGATATATACAAGAAAAACTTGCCCGGGTAGGTATTTTGCCTTTACCTAGATAACCTCAAATATAGTGCGCCTTGTTATTTCCGATAATGTAGACGGGTTCACAATTCGATAGGCCTATCCACAATATTTGCGCCACCCCCGATGATTAGTGGTCCATGATGTTGGGGACTTTGGCAAAACAACTTAGGCATGCAATAATACAACAAGGCATTCATTTAGCAAGTAATTGTCCATAATAAAGCATTTTAGCATGTAGTAAAAGCAGAGTATGTATCTCTCCCAAAAGAGTTTATAAAATGCTTAAACAAAAGTCGGGCTATGAAACTCACTAGAGGATCAGCAATGAGTGTAACGATATAATGTTTATCAACGGTAGAGTACGACAAGATCACGATCTTTAACCATTACCTACGAAAGCATAGTAATCGCTTTTAGTATAGTATACTTATATAAGTTGTTAGGAATTAGAAAATTCAACAAGAAGAGTCGGTCACCCAAGTATATGTATTCGATAGAAAGTTCAGAGTCGTCGTGTTATGTTAGTAAGTAGTTTGTTAAGTAACACCGTGGAGGATTGGACGGTCTTTACCCAATCGTATGCCCGATCCACACCCGTAGGTGGTATTTATTTGTAAGACACTATAAATACCTCTACCTCCCAAGTAGAGGGTTGAGCTTCAATACCATTTTTCTTTGTTTCATATAGTTCCCAACTCTTCCCTTTCTCTAGAACTTTCTCTCTAAACATCTTGAACGCCACTTGTGATTATGGTTTAATGTGTTTGTGAAATCCTATATCCTTCAATTGGTATCAAGAGCCATGGTTTGATCATCTCTTTACATATCCTTGGATTTCTAGTGGTTTTAGATGGTTTTGAGTTTGAAAAGTTTAGTGGTTTTGCATCATTTGGATCATTTCTAGTGTTAAAGTTTGAATTTTGGGTGTACTTTGTGTTTAGAATCATTGTAAGTGATTGGGTTTTAATTTGGTAAGCTTGAATCACTGTGGTTGAGCTTGTTTTGGATTGAAAAGTGTGTTTTGAAGTTTTTCTTGCTAGCGACTGGTTCTCGTAGTGTTTTCATCGTAGCGACTTGCTTCAAAAAGGTAGCGAGTTGTAGTGTAAATTGTTAGCGATTTGGTCCTAGCGACTTGTTTATTGAGACAAGTCGACAAACAAGACAACTTAGTGGATTCTCCACTACGCCTAGCGACTCGGTGAAGTTAGCTAATTTGCTTTCAATTTTGTTAGCGACTGCACTTAGCATTCTTAGCGACTGGACCTTAGCGAGTTGCTCTTTAGCGACTTGACTTTGTAGCGACTTGGTGCTTTAGCGACTTGTGTCCAACGACTGGGTCTTAGCGACTTGGTCTTAGCGACTTGGTTCACGTGAATTGAGATCTTAGCGAGTTGCTACTTAGCGACTTGGTTCAAGAATTCTTAGCGACTTGGTTGACTTTTGTTTGTAATACGGTTTTCTCTTGATTTAGTAAAACTCGTGAAAGAATCTATTTCCGCTTAATCATAGAGTTATAAAATCCCGTAACTGTTAACATGTCTACCAACGTACCTACAATTATCTCCATCGTTGTCGAGGATGTTCAAGCAACCGTTCAGACACTGCCCACCTATGCTTGATGTAATCGACTATGACTCTTAGGCTCAACGAATCGATTGTACCGTCTGGGAAAGGAAAATGGGGTCAACATTCTCAAATCCATTGATGAAGGACCTTATCGATCGAGACTACAAGAGACTTAATTGATACAACTGCAGATGGAACAATGATCTATGGAATAGATGCACCAAAGACGTATGATGAGCTCAATGATAAGGAGAAAAGAGATTCGATGTCGATATCGTGGCTTCTAACATTATACTTCGTGGTCTTCCAAAAGATATCTACAAGCTTATCAATCACAACACCGAAGCCAAGGCAAGATGGGATAATGTCAAGATGCTTCTCTCGTGTTCAATTAACCAAGGAAGACAAAGAATCACAACCGTATGATGAGTTTGAGCACTTCAAAATGAAACCGATGAGAGTGTCTATGAGTACTACGTGAGATTCCATAAGCTTGTGAATGACATGAGGAACATCAAATGACCATGCCAAACATTCAAATTGAACTCAAAGTTTGTGAGCAACATGAATCACGAATGGCACAAGTTTGTCACCTCTGAAGCTAACCAAAGGATTTAAGAATACAAACTATGAGCAATCAGATGCCTTCCTTCTTCGTAATGAGAGACATGCCATGTTTGAAAAAGGATTCTTGATCGCTCAAAACCAACCAAGGAGAAACAAGCTCATCAAATGATTCAACAACTTTTACACAAATGTTGGAATTACCACCAAAGCTTCTCAAGTCATACCCATGGGTAATGGTAATTACAAGCTCATCCCCGATCCAACATATAAGTCTCCCGACCCAAACACATTCATGGAAAACCTCATCAATCAACTGCTCTCATGGTTAGTCAAACATGAACTATTTCCACACACCAACAATAACCTCGAACAACATCCAATCCACACAATCAAGCTACAATCGAGATGGAAGGTTATGGTGCAACCAGCTCAATAAAGGCAGATGAACAGGAAGAGGTGGAGTTGGTAGAGGATATGTGGCAAATCGTAATCGAGAAGGAATCCAAATCGTGGTCAAGCTAAGCCAATTAAGTGCTACAACCGTGGTGGTGATGGACACATAGCAAGGAACTACACTTCTAAAACGCCTCAAAATGCGTAGTACTTCAAAGACAAGATGTTACTTGTGCAAGCTCGTGGATAATGGAGTCAGGTTGGATGAAGAGGAGTTGTTGTTTCTTGGCCGAGGCAATGCAAAGACATATGATGCGATGTGGATGAGCAACCAATTCAGAGATAGGTCATAATCCTTAGAATGCCTTTCAAGTCGCCGATCGTGATGCATACGACTGCTGTTGATGATGAACCTATTGCATGACTATTTTCATGGCTAGCATTTCTCCAATGGTCTCTCCAAAGGTCCCTCACCACAAAGAAGTTGGTCCATCCAAAGAATCAATCATCTCGCAGGTATTAAAACTATACGATGATGTTGATGAGCAAAGATACATGACAAAGTACAATCAACTCGAAACTTTTGAGTCGATATTGAAAATATGGGTAATATACATGTTGTCCCATATGATCAATATATGAAACAAAGTAAAAGCAAGACTGCATCAAGTGATGCATCTTCTCGCATCAATGATGACTATATTTTTATGAATACACCGCATGTGCCCCGAGGATTCTCGTTATTTCGAACTAAATGCTTATAAAGAACAAGTTGCTATTTATGAACAAATGTTAAGTTTGAGTTAACCACCCGTGAGCGTGAAATGGATGACCAAATGCGCATAATTATTAGAAAAGTAATTTTAGAGAAGAAGTATTAAAACAAGAGTTGAGCTCCTTATAAGAAAAGCTTTCTAAAACCGCTACAAAAACAAGAACTTCAAAATGTTAAAATGCTTACAAGAATTCAATGCTAAGGAATACAAACTTTTGAATGATTTTTCCAATCTAAAACTTTGAAAACAAGCTTGAAAATAAGTTGACGCATAAGGGAACACCATTCAGATCGCTTCACATGATCACTAAGCATAGAGTTCTCGCCGATAAGCATAGTACCCCATTATAAAGGAATCCAACCCGAGTATGGTAAGATAGCAAAAGTCGCTCAAAATATAATCTATGATGGCAATGAGATTCTTAAACCTAGAAAGAAACCTAGTTGCATTGAATGCACTGAGGAAGATAGAAAATTAGATGATGCATCTAGGGAGAAAATGAATAAGAAGCTTGACGATCCTGCGTGTAAAGAGAATAACATAACGATCAAACCCCATGATTACACTAAGAAAAATTGGATATCCTTGAACATGTGTAAGCCTCAAACTCAATTAACCCTGCAATGCATCTTTGGAAGAAAGATATGGATAAGCTAAAAGTTAATGTAATTGTTGAAACAAACACCCCTTAGAAAATGCCTGCAGCCATCGTGGTATCCTCCAATACACCAATGCATCTAGTTCCTAGATCCATTGCCACTAATAGCAAGACCTTAATCACCAGTATGTTGTTTATCACCGCTTGTTGATTTTGAGAAAACATGTGAAGAGAATCACACCTATAGGGATAACCGAGGGGAAAGGGTTTTGAGCAAATTAAAGAATATTATTTAATCGAGGTCATGCCTTTCTTTAAACAATTAAAAGGTCAATTTGAGAGTCTTCAAAAGGAATTAATTCTAATATTAAAGAAATGGAAAAGGAATTTGATGCAATGATAGTTGAGGTCAATGACTATGAACAGAGCTCAAATACAATGAAGTTGAAAGAAAGAACTTGCATATTTTAAATGAGAATTTGATTTCGAGTCAGTGTTGCTCAAGATGTGTTTTATATCATATTAAGCACTCTATTATCGCTTCGATTTCATGAATTGTCTATTGCATTGAAAGTTTCCCATGATCGTGTCATTGAGCTTGAAAACAAAAACTCGTAACTAAGTGAGAAAATTGATCCGATGATCACGATAATTCGCTAAAACATCTTTTCTAAACTAGAAGTTGAACATTTTGATTTACAACTAAAATATCAACATCTTAAAGAAAATGTCAAACCTCAAATATCAAGACATCCTCGATGTTCCGAGTTTGATGCGCTTTTAGATAAACAAACGTGACGAATGATTCAAGCTCATTGTAACACGATCGAAAAATTGAAAGCCCAAATCTCTCAATTAAAGGGTGAAAAGAACAATGCGACTGCTCCCAAATGCCTCCTCCTTTAGATTCTCAATATTCTCAAACTTTTCATCTTCAAAACTTAGTTAATGCTTTACAAAAGAAAACGAGAGTTTTCTAGAAGAAAATGAAAAGGTTAAACGACACTTTAAAGAGTTATATGATTCAATGAAAGTCACTCGTGACAAAAACAACGAAAAATAACGCCTTTACAAAAGAAATCGAGAATGAGGAGTCGTGAAAAGGGAAACCGCCACTTGTTTTAATGAGAATGTTGCATCAAAGTCATCCTCGATCGCAAATATATCGCGCTCGTTAAATACATTCCTCCTCATCTTAGGAATAATGAACCTGTTTCACAACTATTGTGCTCACCTTAAGGATAGTTGATATCGCTACACGCTGTCGTTCGGGTCAAGGAAACTTCCTTTCTTCGAGCAAGTTTTATAACACCCTAGCAAGTGAACCTAATCGCTGTAGTGTAGTAATTAGGGTGTTTCACGGTATTGATATCGCTCTCTAGGGAATAGGAATGCTAGTAAGGAGTTACTACGCTAAGGTTAAGGTCGAGGAAGATTATTTTGTATCTTTTATATTTTATGAAATGGAAAGGTACGAATCTCGGTATTGATTTGGGGTTGGTATTTCACCGATTACTCTACTATTATCTAATTATCTAAACTAAGGTTGTGGAGTCTATGTCTAATTAATGTGTGCTCGTATTATAGTTTAAAGATGTGTTTACTTAGGTTGTACTACCCTTAATTATCTCCTATTGATGGTCGAGTTGTCACGTCCTTATTCCTAGTCACAAGTGTCTAAAGTTGTAGGTATGCGTTTCTCCCTAACTCTTTGAACTTACCAAAGGGTCTCGCCTACAAACCCACTAGGGATGATAAACTCCTACCTAAGGCGCCTTGATGGTTTATGTTAGCCTCGCTAAAGTGAAGTCATTACGGAATTGCATTAGTTTCTTTCTTTACTCATTCACAAGGACTAGTTTAGTCAATTGTGCTAAGTTAGACTTGTCTAAGATATATACCCTCCTAGTCCCAACTAGGAGGGTAGGAAGTTCATATTTTGTAAAGAAGTGTGTGGTTTCTTCTTCTTCTCTAGAAACACACACATCTTCCCTTTACTTTAATCTAAATAATACCATGTCTTATTCATTCTTTGAGCTTCCCCGACCCCCCCGAACCACATGAATCACTAATATCTTCGATCCTACAATTGGTATAACGAGCCAGGTTGTTGTTTTAATAGATTTGTGTGGTTTCGAATGTTTGTTTAAACTGTTTTTCTATAATTTTTTATGTCTCGGAAAATTTTTTTCCAACTTTTGAGGATAACAGTTTATTCACATACTTTGTATCATTTTGGTCAAAAATGAAAAGTCAACAACTTTATTGATTGTTTCCATGTTTCTGGTTCTTCTTCTTCCGTCCTGAATCGGCTTACGGTAACATCTTTTTGTGACTAGTTTTTTGTACCAAATTCGTGGAAAATATTGTGGTCAAACCTTGGTCAAACCGTCATCTTCTTGGTTAACTGGTCAAAATAGAAGCAATTTACATGCTTTTCTGGGTTTTTGTATGAAGATGGTCGGAAAAACATGGTCGGAAACACTCACGAAAAAGTCAACTGGTCAAAACCCTAGTTTTCACGCATAAGGATTATCTACAGCAGTGATACGCAGAGTGTGAAGTTACGCGTAGGAAAAATTACGCTGATGTTTTACGATATGCCTAGGCTTACGCGAAGACCTGGTTACGCCTATGTAAAAACCTACGATAAGCAAACCGACCCTACGATAAGGTTTTGAAGCATAGCCTACGATAAGAAAATGGTTACGCGTAACAATGACCACGACCACAAATACCATATACCAAAATAAAAACATCAAGACCTCAAACCAAAACATCATCATCCGAGTCAAACAAAACCAAACCCAACTAATCTTAGACCTAGACTCACCAAAGAACCCTCTCATCACGCCTCAACACTCATCCAAGACTCAAAACTAAATGAAAAATCAAAATCTCGATTCATTTCGTGTATTCAAAGATATACCAAACCATCGAGGGTTCTCACGACAACAATCATCACAGATTTATGTAAGGATAAACCTTCTTTAATATCCGAAACATAAGACAAGATTTATAACATCTTTGTTACCATCTTATCTTTGTTCGTACAAAACCACAAAAACAAGAAAAAACGGCAAATACAAAACCTACCCGAGACCCATCAAGGATCTTGAAGGCTGCTCATTCTTGATCTTTATGAATTATTTCGATATAACTTATGTAAAGGTGGGTTTGAGATTTGATGTCGTGGTGCGTTCGGTGTTGATTGTAGATCTAGAGAGAGAATGAGATGATGAGTTTCGATCTGAGAGTGATAGGTGAGAGATATGATAGAAAGAATAAAGTTAAGTGGTAGGCGGATGGTTTGAGTGACATGTGGGTAGGTTAATGATATACCTGATTTGTATATGAATCTGGTATTATCTGTTTTGATTGGATCCGGATTTGTTTTTGGGAGGTATATCGTGCTAAAGGGAATCAATGAACCAATTTAATGGTTTGGTCTATACTCTAATTTTGGGCTACACGAGATTGATGGGCTAAACTTCATGGGATATATGAAAATTGTTATCCGAATTTTGTCTCAAAATTGTGATACAATGTTTCTATGCAAGTGGTAATATTGGTATGGTATATTTTCACGGAGGATATACGTTCACGGCTAAAGTTTTCGATGAATTTTAATGTGACCACGGAGATGACTCTTTATTATTTATTTGGGTGTGAAGTGGACGTTTGACGGCGCAGTACTTATTTCATCTTCTTTCTTTCTTCCTTCCGCCAAGATGACTTGTCCGGGCAAATATGTTGACCGTGATGAAGACTTGCTATCTAGTTACTTTTGTGATTCTTTCTCTTAACCCACAAAGTAGCTATCACTTCGGTGTCTCACGAGTTGAGGATACGCCAAGAGGTTTTGTACATCGGGTACACCGCTCTTTTTCACAAGGATAGTACAAGCTTAAGTAACTATTCCGGAGATTTTACTTCATCCTCAAGTTCGCTCATATTGGGTTATCCTCACATGTGGTTACTACAGACATACCGCTGAATTTTGATACAGGGGTTGAGATGAGTTAGACAATTTAAATGGTATTGTTCATCGACATCTTCTCACGGTCGATTTGATTTATGATAGAATGCTTCCAGCTAATGCTTCAAGTACACAATCAGTATGTCGATTCCGATAAATCGTTACCATCAAGGGAGAGAAATGTGTACATTATGGGTCGATTTGATATATGAAAGATAACTCGAATGCATTTGGTGAGATGAAGATGTTGATATCTTATTCTCCGAATGGACAATCTTGAAGAAGGTCGAGTCGACGCCTTTTCTACATTTTCCACAAGGGTTAGAAGACTAAAGACGGTTCTAATTTAACTATCAAAAGACTTCTTCAATTCGTGAAATTCATCGTAAAGGTTGTCATTGGGGAGAGCACTAATTAGGGAGAGCAACAAGGTCGATTTAATCCCTAATTAGATTTGCTCATATTGTTCTTCCGCAAGTAAAGAGATGGCAATGAGAAGATTCATGAAGTTCAAGACTATGAAGACACTCTTAGAGTCATTGTGCTTATGTTTTGTATTTAATTTTGCTTGTAGGGAACATTGTAAGCAACTCCGTATGACATCACTGGGGAGAGATTGTTAGCCTCGCTAAAGTGAAGTCATTACTGAATTGCATTAGTTTCTTTCTTTACTCATTCACAAGGACTAGTTTAGTCAATTGTGCTAAGTTAGACTTGTCTAAGATATATACCCTCCTAGTCCCAACTAGGAGGGTAGGAAGTTCATATTTTGTAAAGAAGTGTGTGTGGTTTCTTCTTCTCTAGAAACACACACATCTTCCCTTTACTTTAATCTAAATAATACCATGTCTTATTCATTCTTTGAGCTTCCCCGACCCCCCGAACCACATGAATCACTAATATCTTCGATCCTACAGTTTAGCCTACAACTACTCAGGTAATTATACTCTAAGGTTCACAAAGATGAATCAAGCATTAAGTACACAACGAATGACCTATCGCATTACTAGATCATTAATCAACTAAGATAAGAAACAACCAATCAATATTCAATAATTAAGTTTCATACTTTCTAAGCAAACACACAAATAATTTAGCCGGACATGGAGAACATGCAAGCATACACACAAATAATCAAAGACATAATTGAATTAATGAAGTAAAGACTTATCTTGATGTAAGATAGGTTTAAAACCCTAAAATACTCGTACAAGACACCTTAGGTTCGGTTTTAGGTTTTTACCCAAAGACTCTCCACACAAAAGACCGAAAAATTCGGATTCTATATATAAGATTACAATTGCGACGGCGCCACCTTATGTTTAGTGACGCCGCCGTGTCGCCGCCATTAGGGTTTCGCTTGGCCACGTTAACCTTGCGACGGCGTCACCTTATGTCCGTGACGCCGCCCTCTTCGCCTTCCGACGCCGTCGGATTGCATCTAGACCGCCTCGAGTAGCGACGGCCTACTTTTTACAACCGGACGCCGCCGCTGAAAATACGAATTTTGGGTTCCGACCGTCACAAAATCTTGGACGGCCGCCATTAGCACCGACGCCGCCGCTTTCTAGTTTCAAAGAATCGTGAGTGTCTCGATTTTGCTTTGGCCATTTTCTTCATATATTCGCGCTTTTCATCCAAATAAGTGCCATTCCAAAGATTTTGCCTTCACGAGACCTAAAAGTGAAAAGGAACGATATTAAGCAATAACGGATACAAAGTGATCAAATAAGGACTTAAACGACCCTCAAAATGGTACCTTTTAAAACCTTATCAAATATCCCTACACTTGTTATTTGCTTGTCCTCAAGCAAATGTGCTTTTAGCCAATTAATTTATAAGTTAGGGTCATAAAGCATTAATTCAAAACGTCCACAACACATATAAGCCCCGAAAGTCATAACAAGCACGGAAATTACATACTAGCACCTCACATGGGGTGTTTGATACTCACATCTCTCTCGGTGTATATATGAAATATAACAAAATAGGAAATGGAAGATAAACAATCATTAACCGCCCTAGTACATAGATTACCATAGGCTTGAGAATAGATCAAACCTCCATCGCTTACGAAGCACCTAGGAAAGACTATCAAAGAGGTCTTTTAAAGGGTTGTAATGTTAGGCTTACGGTAGGAAATAAGGGTTTGGTGGGATAGGCTATTTAGTGGTGGTAAGTCAAAAATCTTTATGTTAATCAGATATGAAGAATGGCGCTAAGCCAAGACTCGACACTCTAAACTCTAGATAACCTAAATAAACAAACATAAATTCAAAGATAGATGTAGGATGGTAGCCCGTGTTTTTTTTTTTTTTTTTTTTTTTCATACACTTTTACTCTACCATCCTCTACGATAACATCAAAATACTAGGGATTTACAGCATATCCCTACACTTGAGTTTTTATTACTCTAACACTAATTTGACCCGATTTGAAAAGATCAAAACACTTGGGGTACATTATTATGCAAACAAAGGAATTTGAATTTTAACGCTCCTTCCGTCATTTCATAAACTTTAACTTTTCCCATGAATCCCAATCATCCCAAAACTCAGATACAAAGGATATGACTCGACTTAGCAACTTATGCAAGCAACTAGATAATTGAACTAAGGGGTTGGGGAGATAATAAACATTTGCACTAAAAGTGAGTGCATAAGGGGTAGGCTAAGGCGATTTGGGTGTATATTCGGGGTGGTGTAAACAATGTTTTCATTGATATTCGAAAAACCAAACATCACGAGAACCGCTAAAAGGATAGGCTCGAGGGGTTAACTAGGGTATCGTGTACTAAAGATGAGTACAACGCAGTGGTGTGGGGAATTACTCAACCGATGTGGAAGAAGTAATTATATTACGGTATCAAACAAGGGTTATCCTAATGCCTCTTATCATTTAGTTATTCCTAACTACACAAGTGTAGCCTCACTTATGATCTCGGAATGCATCACAAAACAAGTTCTAGAATCTAATATATTACCGGTTCACACTCTAAGCATTAAAGATGAATGCTTTAATTCCTACTAATCTAAGGGCGATCCTCACATTTTGGTGGAATTTGGGTGGTAAAGGGTTTTGTGCTAGTCATATAACTTCCTATCCGTGAGACGCTTTTGTTAAGACTAATGGCCCACTCCTATATGTCATAAAATTTTAAATTTGGTGCCAAAATTACCCTAACCGACATTTCCTCATGGTTTATTACACAATCACATTTTGACAAAACAAATAGTCAAGGATAAGCATAGTTTCAAAGTTCCTGCTTTATTTTCCTCCTACATTTAAACCGAACATTGTCCCAATGTTCCCGAAGTATCAAAGTTATGATAAAAGAAGGTAATTAAAACGAAGAAACTAATACTCCCCGATTAGCTCGGTAGATCCGTAAAGTGGTGGTTAAACTTTTCAAGAAGAATTATTATGAAAAGCTCCTTTCAATCTTATGTAACTTCTTCTTGACAAACTAAACCCGCACACTTGAAGAAAACAAACGAAACCTTCGCAGAAAATCGATTTATAATAATATATATAAGACTCGATTTAAACTAGGATATAATGCTTGTGGAATGGATGTTTACTGCACTTCTAAGAAAATTAAGACCGGAAAATTCCAAAATTTTATAAGTAGCTCGAAAACGAGAAAAAGTAATCGATGTTTTACTCCTTCCCGACGCCGTCAGTTGTAATCCTCGACGCCACAAGTTATCCCGACAAAACCGGTCTCATGATTTTCGAAAAAATTCGAAAATTTACATCTTTAGAATCGAAAATTTCGCAAAACATCCATTATGACTCGATACAAGCATTTGACTCTAACAAACACACATATATATCTTTTAAATAATTGTAATTCTCATGTTCACGCTTTTTTTGAAAACGCGTGTAATCCTCCCTACACTTATCCCTTATGTAAAATACCTTTATATGTAATTAAGACGAGGTTAAAGACAAAATAAAGCATTTTTACAAATTCAAACATGAGAATAAACAATTAATAAAAGATATACGACACACAAATGAAAATGAAAACAAATACACATGGGTTGCCTCCCAAGGAGCGCTTGTTTTGTTCGAGTCACGAGCCCGACTCTCACCCTTATTTAACAGATAAAGGGAAGTTTTCCTACACTTAAGTCTAAGTCTGGGTGATAGTAGCAATACACACCCTTAGGGTGGAAATTTGCTACGTGAGGAGAGGGTGATGGGTGATTTATATGCTCAAAGGAGTGTGCCCTATTCATTATAACCTTACCTAAGTCTATTGGTGTAGCGGTGAATCAAATCTCTTTCCTAAAATGGATCATCTTCTATCAACTTCAAAAGATTCTTAGTTAAGGATCCATCTCTACCTAATAAACCCGGTTTAAACCCATAGTTTTTCTTGTTATCAACCATGAATGGGTGATGTAAGTGTGTAAGGTCATGGGTTACCCTATATTAGCTTCTACTCTACATGGCCTAGAATCTACCACCTTTATCAAGCAACTACCCGGACTATCTATTTTGATGGGTGGATTGGGGCCTAATTCAATTCCAAGATTCACATCTAAAGACGTAACATTGGGTAAGGTTTTGGTCGAGGCTCGGCTCATCAAAATTAGGAACTTCCTAGACTAAGAGAGAGGTCATGACAAGCATCTAAACCTATATTCCCTAGTGGCGCTTTGGTCCAAAGGTTCTACAATCGGGTTCCTATAGTCTCTTCTACTTCTTCCGGTAAGTTATAGGCGATGTGTGTTCCTCAAGTGATGGTAGGACTTGTGGGTTATCCGATGGATTGATTTTCTACTCTATCCTCCATCTTATCAAGATCACCTATGTATTCATTTTGTACCGTGGTAGCGCCTAACCATGACATGCACCTTGGTACCTCAACTCTAATCATCTCCTTCCTAAACAACCTTTCCGAATCAAGTTTCCAAATTGAAAATAGGTCTAAAGATTCGTTGGGTCCCATGTTCCACTTCTAAATTGGGCGAATATCAAAGGTTTCCATGCATTTCAACACCACGCCCCAAATATCCCCATCCGCTACATAGTCAAGTCTCCTTTGGGTTTCGTGGGTGATACGAGTGTAAAAGAATTGTAGTGGAAACAAGAAATCAATACCATGATAAAGGACTTTTGTAATAAATATTTAATTCGAGTCTCACGCCTCGTGAAAGGATTCATCATGATATTGCCGAACCTCAAGATCTCATTTTGGAGTGGAAAGGGTAGATTATGTAGTGGATTTCGTTGATCAGGGTGACGCTTTTGGCGATTCGCTTCTCCATAACGCTAACGGAATAGTTAATGAAAATGGTTACGAACAAAGGTCACGAAGAAGGGGATAGACTAAGAGAAAGCTAAAATAAGAAAAATTTACTTGATAGGAATCACAAAGAAACCTAAACGAGGTGGACTACTAACTAGCTATTCTATTCCCAAGCAGCGCCAAAACTTGATAACGCCACACGCCGTCGTCGGGTCAAGGAAACTTCCTTTTCTTGAGCAAGTTTTATAACACCCAGGCGCGAACCTAATCGCTGTAGTGTAGTAATTAGGGTAAGCCACGGTATTGATATCGCTCTCTGGGAATAGGAATGCTAGTAAGGAGTTACTACGCTAAGGTTAAGGTCGAGGAAGATTATTTTGTATCTTTTATATTTTATGAAATGGAAAGGTACTAATCTCGGTATTGATTTGGGGGTTGGTATTTCACCGATTACTCTACTATTATCTAATTATCTAAACTAAGGTTGTGGGAGTCTATGTCAATTAATGTGTGCTCGTATGATAGTTTAAAGATGTGTTTACTTAGGTTGTACTACTCCTTAATTATCTCCTATTGATGGTTGAGTTGTCACGCCCTTATTCCTAGTCATGCTTGTGTGTCTAAAGTTGTAGGTATGCGTTTCTCCCAACTCTTTGAACTTACCAAAGGGTCTCGCCTACAAACCCACTAGGGATGATAAACCCTACTCTAAGGCGCTCTTGGATGGTTTAGCCTACAACTACTCGTAATTATATTCTAAGGTTCACAAAGATGAATCACATTATACACAACGAATGACCTATCGCATTACTAGATCATTAATCAACTAAGATAAGAAACAACCAATCAATATTCAATAATTAAGTTTCATACTTTCTAAGCAAACACACAAATAAATTAGCTTGACATGGAGAACATACAAGCATACACACAAATAATCAAAGACATAATTGAATTAATGAAGTAAAGACTTATCTTGATGTAAGATAGGGTTTAAAACCCTAAAATACTGTACAAGACACCTTAGGTTCGGTTTTAGGTTTTACCCAAAGACTTCCACACAAAAGACCGAAAAATTCGGATTCTATATATAAGATTACAATTGCGACGGCGCACCTTATGTTTAGTGACGCCGCCGTGTCGCCGCTATTCGGTTTCGCCTTGGCCACGTTAACCTTGCGACGGCGCACCTTATGTCCGTGACGCCGCCCTTCTTCTCGACGTTGTTTGATTGCATCTAGACCGCCCGAGTAGCGACGGCCTACTTTTTACAACCGGACGTTGTCGCTGAAAATACGAGTTTTGGGTTCCGGACCGTCACAAAATCTTGGGACGGCCGCCATTAGCACCGACGCCGCCGCCTTCTAGTTTCAAAGAATCGTGAGTGTCTCGATTTTGACTTTGGCCATTTTCTTCATATATTTGCGCCTTTTCGTCTAAATAAGTGCCATTCCAAAGATTTTGCCTTCACGAGACCTAAAAGTGAAAAGGAACGATATTAAGCAATAACGGATACAAAAGTGATCAAATAAGGACTTAGACGACCCTCAAAATGGTACCTTTTAAAACCTTATCAATAGTCTAGAATGTCTCCGTGAGATTGTGGAAGAGGATTTTATAAATAAGCCTCTTGACATTGAAATTAGGTTTGCGTGCATTCAAGCCAAACGATCTCAAGAACTGCTAGAATGTTTAATAGCAACATGTCCTAAATCCTTAGTGCAAAAGGAAAAGCTGTGATGCCTTGTTCTATGCCTAATGCCAAGCATACAAACCATTCTATGCCCGCTTAAGAAAGTGAACACTAATGTGCCTTCAAGTAGTTCGATCCCTGCACTTAGTTCAGAATGCAAAAGTAGCAAAACCAACTAATGTTCCAATTCCTCTACAGAGTAAGAAGTGACACCAAAGCAAGCGGGTCAAAGCCTCAAGGCAACACAAAGAATGATAGGACCTTGCATGCTAGGAATGTTCAAGGAAGAGAGTAGAAGATCACCTTAGGGAGAATTTGAATAAGACTAATCGTGTTGATTCTAGTGTTAGCTCTAAGCGCATCGTAATTAATTCAATTCTACTACTTTTGGCAAAACATGTAATGATGATTGCGTGGTTTCACATTAATCTTGAATGTGGTGTGAATGATTTGTCTAATGTTGTTAAATGCCCACTAAAATTGTTAATGTTAAAATTCAAGCTAAAAAGGCAAAAAGGCAAAGGCGAAAGAAAGTTAGAAAACAAAGGAAACTCACAGAAGAGAATTTAGTAATATAGGTTATTAATGGATACCCATCGTCAGAAGATTAATGAGTCAGGCCCTAAAATTCTTAAGTGAATGCCCACTAGAAAATGGATGCCTCATCGTAGAACTATTCCTTAAGAAGTGAACACACTTTGAATAGGCCAAATACGGACACTAGCACCGCATTTATTTCGATGATTCCATTGCTTCTACTTCTAATGCGGGTGTTCCAATCATCACATTAACCAAATGGATTCTTGCATGGGATCCCATTTATCCGCTTATCCATTCTTGTCTCGTGTTCAATCAGATCGCTCAAATCGCTCAGGTACCGGACTCAGTCGTTTCTAAGCATATGACCGAGACCGTCACGGCTCATGAACTTCGTGAGTAAATTCATCTAACTGTGAGATTCGGAAATGATCATTTTGGTGCTATTATGGGTTATGGAGATTACGTGGTCGGAGACAAGTGATTTCTAGGGTATATTATGTTGAAGGTCTTGGACATAATCTATTTTCCGTCGGACAATTTTGTGACTCGATTTAGAAGTGGCCTTCAGAAACATACTTGCTTTGTTAGAGAACTTGATGGTGTGGAACATCTCGTAGGAACTCATGGTTCAAACCTATACACCATCTCTATCAAGATATGATGAAATCTTCACCCATCTCGCCATCGTCAAAGGCGCCCAAAACTAAGTTTATGGCTATGGCACCGCCGTCTCAATCACTTGAACTTTGGTACCATAAACAATCTTTCCGTAAAGGACTTAGTTGTAGGTTTACCTAGACTAAAGTATGAAAAGGATCATCTTTGTTCAAAGATGCCAATTGGGAAAAAGCAAGAAGTATGCCCACAAACCCAAACCTACAAACTCGCCATGTGTTCTTTATACAATTCACATGGATTTATGTGGACCCATGAGAGTGCATAATATCTTTGGGAAGAAATATGTGTTAGTTGTGGTTGATGATTACCTCGATTCACATGGGTTAAGTTCTTAAGGACAAAGGATGAAACCCGTATATCATCATCAAAATTATCAAACAACATGCAGTTCGACTTAACAAAACCGCCGTAATCATCCGAATGTATAATGGAACCGAGTTTGTTAATAAACAACTTAGTGAGTTTTATGAAAGTGTTGAATCACCATCAAAGAAGTGTTCCACGAACTCCTCAATGTAACGGTGTAGTTGAAAGACGAAATCGAACTCTTGTGGAAGCCGCAAGAACAATGCCGATTTACTCAAAGGTTCTAATGTTTCTCCGGTCAAGCCATTGCCACGCATGCTACACTCAAAATCGATCCCTAATTCACACTGCTCATGGAAAAACTCCATATGAACTTGTCCACAATAGAAAACCTAATCTCTCATTCCTTCGTGTGTTTGGTGCATTGTGTTATCCAACTAATGATGGCCAAGACTTAGGCAAACTTAAAGCTAAAGTGGACATTGGAGTTTTTGTAGGATATGCACCAAACAAAAAGGGATACCGAATTTACAATAAAAGAACCTGAAATATTATGGAAACAATTCACGCTACGCTTGATGAGTCGACCGTCCAATGGCTCCGTGACAACCCAGCCTGACCCGCATCATCAAGTAGTCCCATAAGTTCTACTCTTGTTTACGACTCCTCACCAAGAACTCCTTATGTACCTCCTTCGTGAGATGATTGAAGAAATTATTTGATCCAATGTTTGATGAACACTATGAGCCAAGTGCTAATGATATGTCGCCCATCAACGTAGGTCGCCTATCCTCGCCAATGAAGTTAACCTTCAAAGATCAATGTCATTAAGTCAAGAAGCGCCGATAACTCGCCTCATCAACAAATCATCAATCATCAAGTGTACACAATGGAAATGTTGTCGTGTTACGATGATGAAAACCCTTTGCTCCTCCGTAAGATGAACCTTTTGAAAACATATTTGCTCCTCGACTCATCATCGTAACCATCGCCATCGAGATATAAACTCGCTACTTCGCCTCAACAACAACCACATGCACATCTTAGAAAATGGACACATGATCATCCATTGGACAACATCATTGGAAACCTCTCTCGCCCAAAGATCCACACGGAAACAACTTGCAACCGATGCCTTATGGTGCTTCTTCAACTCCGTACTCTAAGATCGAACCAAAACACGTAAAACCGCCATGAATGAAGACAATGTTCAATGCCATGCAAGAAGAAATTCATGAGTTTGATCGACTAGATGTATGGGAATTAGTACCTACTCCTGATTGTGCCATGATCATTGCTCTAAAGTGGATCTTCAAAGTAAAGTTTGATGAGCATGGTGATGTTTTGAAGAACAAGGCTCGATTGGTTGCAAAAGGATACCGTCAAGAGGAGGGTAATGACTTTGAAGAATTATTTGCTCCAGTTGCTTATATCGAGGCAATCAGAATTTTCTTGGCTAATGCCGCAAGTAAGAACATGGTAGTTTATCGATGGATGTAAAGACGGCGCTTAACGAAGATCTTAAAGAAGTCGATACGCCGACAACCCAAGGCTTTGTGAATCCGTAACATCCTACTCACGCTCTATCGCTTCAAGAAGGCTCTTTATGGGTTAAAGCAAGCTCCAAGGGCATGGTATGATACGCTATCAAAGTTTCTTCTATCTATCGGATTCAAAGAAAGTCGCAAACATTTAATTCACGCTCAAATATATGTTGATGATATTATTTTGCCTCGATCGAACCCAATGAATGTGATCGCTTTTCAAATGAAATGGGTTCCAAATTTCAATGTCAATGATGGGACAAATGTCATTTTCTTGGGATTAAAAATTTCACAAAGTCCCGGAGGTATTTTTATAAATCAATCTAAATATGCAAATGAGATTTTAAAGAAATTTAGATTTGATTCTAGTGACCGTTGACACTCACATGATAGAGCGATTAAACCGGATGAGGACCACTCAGTGGATCATGGTAGACCAAACGAAATATCGTAGTATGATTGGATCCTCGATGTACCTCACGGCCGTGAGACCAAACATTATGTTCATTGCTTGCATGTGTGTTAGATATCGTGCTGCTTCTACCAAAAGAACCTTGAAACGGTTAAACGGGTCTTTCGGTATTCCAGGAACCATCAACATGGGACTTTGGTACCAAGGACACCGGTATGTCACTAACAAGATATGCGTATGCGATCATGCAGATGTCAAGATACTCGCCCAAGTACGCCCGAGGTGCTCGCTTTTTGGTGATAAACTTGTGAGTGGTCTTCAAAGAAACAAATGAGTACTTCTATTTCCTCTACAGAGGTCGAAGACATAGCTATGTCATCTTGTCAGGCTCAAATCCTATGGATGAGATCCCAATTATCCGACTATGGCTTTGAATTCAACAAAATCCTCTCGCATCGTGATAATAAAAGTGTCATTGCTCTCTCTTGCAACAACGCTCAACATTCAAGAACCAATCACATAGACATTCGACATCATTTCATTCGAGAACAAGTGGAAAAGGTGTGGTGAACTCTATTTTGTGAGGACCGAATACTAATTAGCGTACATCTTCACCAAAGCTCTTCCTAGAGAACGCTTTGAGTTTATCCTTCCACGCCTTGGTCTAAAGTGTCTACAACCGAACACTCAAGCCGCCTTCAAGAGGAAGACGAGGAGTAAAGGTCGTTATTCATCTATCTCTTGTATATATTTATTCAAAAGCAAAATACAAAATTTCAAAACCCACAAAAGAAAATATAAAAATATAAAATTCTCAAAAATCCATAAAATTAGAAAATCTTGAAAATTCCAAAAATATTGTTATTTTTTCATGTTTTTCCTTATTCGATATCATCTACGGATTTTGTGTTGACATTCAAAGAATGTCACGGGTCTTTAGATGTTCTTCGAATGCACATAAGTTTGTTTAAAAAAAAATGAGGCGGAGAAAAATGGTGGTTTATCGTTATTTCAGCAAGAACCCATTTTATAAAGTAAAGAATGAGCCATGCTTTATCTTATTTTTCAAATCTCATACTGATTCTTAAAACAAATGTTTGTCATCTAAAAGACAAATGTTTATCTTTCCAAATATTTTTCCGTCTAATGATTCTTCTAAAAATATTTGCCATCTAATGAAACCAAATTGCTTTGAAAATACCTCGACTCTATTATTCTTGTTAATCATCCGTGCTCATCATCCGTCAAAATCTCTATCTCTCAATCAACTACTTGTGTCATTGATTGAGGGGAAGAATGATTTCAATCGAATTAAAGAGGTTATTTTGAAAGGTTATTTTTCAAACAATTGACACGTAAATGAGCAAGGTTATTCTTGGAAAATCAAAAAGAACAATGTCTTATACATTTGATTCAAAACCTTTGCATGATTTTATGTTTTCAAAAGATACTCTTGCATGTTTAAACAATGGAGTTTAAAGTCCAAAATCGATCCTTATCGCTAAAATGTTCTTTTCAAAAGCAAGTCACTATTCTCCTCAAAAGCTCTCAAAATTTTATTTAAATCAATAGAGATCACAACTCTCAAAGGATTTGGAAAGTATGATCGGGGAGAATTTGTGATTTAAATTGGATTTAAACCGATAACTTGATAATTGGTTTTATAAGTGTTTAAAGAGCTTTCCTCCCACATGTGCCAAACGATTTCAAATTTTCCATGCACATGTCGAGGGGGAGCATCTTTTAAACCACAAAGAATTGAAACGTGATTGATTTGTCTCTATGTGTTCCTCTAGTATGTGCAAAACTCTTTCAAACCTCGAGACAAATATTGAGGGGAGCAAACTTTGAAAACCTCATCCTTCCCGAATATGCTTTATCTACCGATTAATCAGGAAGTGATGTTGATATCTTTAGAAAATGGTAATCAAAGAAGTTAATTTTCTTCTTGCCTCCGTGCTAAAACGATTTCAAATACATGAGGCACATGTTGAGGGGAGCTCTTTTTCTAAAAATATCAAAAACAATTCAGTACAAAATGCTTTGATAATATATCACAAGTATCCGGATTGATTTTCAAATGGTTTTCAATTGGTTCCAATTGCGGATGAACAATACCAAATAGACCCACCAAATTTACTTTATGTACGGTGGTATAAGGATGATAAGGTTAGATATTTGCTCCCATGATCCGCTGTAATCGGAGGGATCTACCTGTGGACAATCCACTAGTTAGTGTAGAAGTCCTTAGGTATGATGAAAAAAGGAGAAAAGCGAGATATGGGAAGAGTGGGATCGAGACCGAGCTAGTACCGAATAAACCCAACAAGATTCTAGTTATGAAGTCTCGGAACATCAAGGGGTTGAAGAATGAAAAGAATTAAATGGGAAAAAGGGTGAAAAGAAATAACCTCCATTTATTCAACCTTAGGCGTAAACAGGTTCAATTCATATACTACGGTGGTTACCAAGGTAACATCGGTATTGAAGACAAGACATCATGGACCCAAAGGACGCACCGCACTTCAACTTCCCAAACCACTCAAGTTCCTCTTAAAGGGCTTGTTTCATTCTCACGGGAACCGACACTATCTATCGACTTTCTCTTAGAGATTGTTGATATTGAAGAAGGAGACCTCTACCTAGTCTCCAGATAGGAACCAAAATATGCACAATTGAGTCTAGAGCCACGAGATTGTCAAATAAACTTTAGGACATCACAATGAAGACTCTCTGCTTCACACAATGTGGAAAGAAAGATTATATTTTATGAGTCCCACGATTATCCTTGCGGTATTGCTGTAACATCCGAGTGATATGCAAACATATTCACAATGAAGATGGAAAGCCTCGAGCCAACATCAAACAAGCTCCTCGGTGGGTGGCATGTGAGATCTATCCAATAGATCAACCATGTGACAACCGAATGTAAACAATGGGGCGATTCAATCTTTTGAATCAATCCCGTTCGTGTTATGGATCGACGGATACCTTTGAAAACCGGTCATTGTGCTTAAAAACTCTTTCGTTAGCACATTGATCCGTGTACTAATATTTCAAAATAAAAGGTGTTTATGATTGATAATTGATTTTCATTAAAACCTTCGTTGTATTGCAAAACAATTTCTATTGAGCGGTACACGATTGTTTTTCAAATCTCTTTTCATCAATCGGTGAATCTCAATTACCGGTTCACTCACTCCGTGTTGTCTTCTTTGAGACGCTCCAGCTGAGAACAAATAGAGCAATTGTGAAACCCGTCAAGGAAATTCTTTGAATTATACCGATCACAGCAAGATCGGTATCGATCAATGGGGAACCGCGGGCGTGTACCTCAATTCAACAAAGCGATCAAAGACACTTTCGCACTTTATTGTTAATCGTTGTATGCAGTACGCCCGACGCTTGCAAATGATCGTAATGAAGCGGTCAATTCATAGCCGCATGCTCACACTACACATTCATCTCTAAAGAAATCTTGGTAAGTGCTTCAACAACTCGATACTTTCACTCCATGCTTCGCTTATGTCACGCAAATATCATGAATTAGTAAAGCTCCGCTAGTCCGATGAGAATATATCATGATCCGAATGCGAGCATGTCGGTCCAAATGTCACAACATCACCGAATACCAACACAACAATGGATGAGTCGAGATTTATGATTAGTCGATGATCTCAATGCCGGCTCAAAACTCATCATCACGTGGATCGCTTAAAGACCTCCACTTGAAATTATCCAAACATGCGAACATGAAGAATCAAAGACTACAAGCCACCGAGCAAAGAACTTAATCAAGAATCCTAGAACAATCTAGTGTAATATCCGCTTGTATTTATTGTAATTGATGTGACCTCCTTAGGGGAGATTGTTAGAATTAGAAAATTCAACGTTAAAGAGCCTGGCCACCTCAAGTATATGTATTCGATAGAAAGCTCGAGTCGTAGTCGTGTTGTGTTAGTAAATAGTTTGTTAAGTAACATCGTGGAGGACGGACGGTCTTTACCCACCGTATGCCCGATCCACACCCGTAGGTGGCATTTATTTGTAAGACACTATAAATACCTCTACCTCCCAAGGTAGAGGTTGGAGCTCAATACCATTTTTCTTTGTTTCACATAGTTCCCAACTCTCTTCCCTTTCTCTCTAGAACTTTCTCTCTAAACATCTTGAACGCCACTTGTGCTTATGGTTTAATGTGTTTGTGAAATCCTATATCCTTCATAAGTGTACAAGTATATGTAGTTTGTTGGCTTTCAATATGATGTTGTACATGAATCCTTAAGTTAAAGTATCCCTTATGTTGTTTCGCTTATAGCCCTTTTATAAATAACCTCGCACCATCGCTCGGGCTATCAAAATCAAGAGGTCGGTAGTGAACGATGAGGAACCGTGACACTTTAAATCGTAAATCAACAACTCATCGATACGACACCCCGAAGAGGCCTCTTATGATAATGAAATTCCTTACTATTATTGTACTTGTCATTTATAAGTAAAGTATTTGACGAGACAAATGTTATATAAAACATGTGTCGTGTTTCGTCAAAGACTATTGATTGACTTGTGTGACGATATGATGATATAAGTTGTGTGTCGTGAAGTAGTTTAACATGCTATATGGTCATTACTTAGTTTGTCAAAGTCTAGCAAAGTCTAATCCAATGAACCAAGTTTTAAAAACAAGAATCGACCATTAAGTCCAAACTAGCCGTGCGGCTAAATTATGTTTAAAAAACTTGAGATGATATTCAAGGTCATTCCTATGGTTATGTCTAAGTTTAAAGACCTTAAGACAACAGCCTCGGCTTAACCTTGGCTTCGTTTCGGCCTCAAAGGATCAAAATACACTAAGGTTTCTTAGCCATGGTTGTTTTCTAGTCAACAACAGGTCCTTTTAGTTTTTGCTGTTTTTAAGACTTTTCGTTCACTTTCAGCTTATGTGCCCCTGAGTTATTGTAGAAAGAATCATTCCGAGCAACTTTCGTGTTTTACACTTTTGCTGATTCGGAGCAGAAAAGGGTTTAAATCTCGTTTTAAAATCGTATCAGCAACTTTTTGATCCAACAATATATTCACCTCTAGTCATCTTCATTTGGCCATAACTTTTTAACCATAAGTCCTTTTTAAGTGATTCAAAAGCTCAAGTTTTAGTTTTTACTTCCTCCAATAGATTTTTAAGCTTAATCAAGTCCAAAGTCCAAAGTTTACTTATATCAATTGTCTAATAACAATTAATTACCTATATTTCATTGCAGAAAGTTTCACGCACATTCACCATGCCAAATGATCATAAGTTGAGTTCTACAAGTTTTTGACACACTGCCGCTAAACTTCAAGTTTATGTCTTAGCTACATTTCATAAAACTTAGTCGACTTCCGTAAATGATGTAACCATGAGCTTTTCCCAAATGAAGTCCGGTGTGCGATTTTGACATGTTTTGCCATTTTGGTCTCATTTACTCATCGGGATGAGTTATGAGGTGCGCCACCCGGAGAAATGACCATAAGATATAGATCTACAAGCCTATCTTATTGAATTAACCTCAAAGTTTACTGAGATGATCAGTTTAATCAATCTTTGGGCCTGTTCCAGATTTCAACTTACAAAACCCACCTAAGGCTTGTTTTAGCTTCTTTTCATGATACAAACTTCATGTACAACATCAATCAAGACATATTACATATACTACTTATATCAAATTTACATCCAATGAATATAAATTATTACAACCATATTGAATGACAAGAAATTTAAACAAATTTTTTACAAGACTTAGGTTGAATGGTCACAAGAACAATCAAGCCTAAACCCCTTCAATCTTCAACTCTTGTCTTCAACCTCTTAACCCAAGCTTTACTAACTTTCTTACCCTTGTAATAAACCCTTTTACTTCAGCCCCTTATACCTTGTGTAGCTCCTAATTCACCCTTGTAAACATCAAAATAACCCTAGGACCTTGTAAGAATCATTACTAGCTTCATCTTCTTGGTATAACTTGGAGTAAGAAACAAAGTTATGAATGGTGTTTTGGTGGTGAAAGTGGATGGCAAAGGAGAGGACCAAGAGAGGTTTGTGTGTGACTTTTGCATGTAAATGATAAGTGATTGAGGTGATTGTGTAAGTGGGGGGACATGTAACACCCCCAAAATATCGCAGAGGAAGACTGTGTCACTGGGGTGCTACTTCATAATACAAAGTACAAGTTATAGAAAACGACCTCTAAATGAGACGTTTTGAAAAGTTACCATTCGATTAATGAAATCAGAGTTACAAACAATGAGGTCCCAAGGTATAATATATAAATGTTTACAAAATGTTTCGAATGGTAAATACGAATGTATAAAGTCTTCAAAACATGTCGTGCGACTCTATGCTCCATGCAATAGCTATCGTCTTATTTACCTGAGATAAACATGCTTAAAGTGTCAACACAAAGGTTGGTGAGTTCATAGAGTTTGTTTAACATGTAAAGCCTTTAAAGAATGTTCACACAACAAAGGCATTGTAATTCACCCGGCCCAAGTTCACCATACAAAACTTGCAACCCGTGTGTTTACAACCCATCGCTAAAATCTAGTACATTTTATAGTTAAGCACACATACGTATAATAGTTCACATTATTGCACTTAGTGTTGCTCCGCCTATATTGGGAGACTTTCAAGTTGGACCGCCCGCTTATGTTGGGAGACTTATCATCGCCGAACGAGGGACCGCCCGTACGCTGGGAGACTTATCATCGCCTTATCATGCGAACGAGGGACCGCTCCGCCTATATTGGGAGACTTACCATCGACTTATCAAGTATAACGAAATCAAGTATAATGCAATCAAGTATAATGTTTTGTGTATTTGTAAAAGTATAAAGCCAGTGTTTGAGCATGTATCTCCCCCAAAGAGTTTGTAAAACAAGCATTAAAATAGTAGGGGCTATGACTCACCTTAAAGATGATATCACAACGTATAACGGAATCGATGGATAAGCCTGGAAGTCTCTACGTATAACCTAGAATATGATGTTAACTCTTAGGTTCGGAATAACGACGCGAATGTATAAACATGCCTTATATAGTTATTACATCAATTATGCTTGGATACTTAATATTGGTGAAGTCGATAAGTGTTTACGCTTATATTTAAGTTTTCCCGCCTAAATCTACCAGTTACTTCTAAACCGTAAATGATCACGACTGGTTTTTATGTCCTCGAAAGCTAATTGAATTTAATAAACAGATTAGTGGGCCCTACTGCCCCGTAAATTATTTAACTAATGTGAAATTACCAATTTACCCTCGGATGTACTAGTTATTTAAATCAGCAAAGAACCGTCTCACGCTTTGGTCATAAGTCGAGTTCTACAACTCCGCTTAACGCACGCCACGCCACGCTCAAGTTAGGGTGTTAGCGATAACTTTTATTCTTTGACCAACAGTTGGTTATATGCAAGTTTTATGATCTTTACTCGCTTGAAATCATACTCGATTTGGACACGCTTAGCCGTTTTGGCTCTAGTTTATTCATCTGGATGAGTTACGGCACGAGCCACCCGTAAAATGACCACAAGACATTTATCTATAATCCTATATTATTACCTAAGTTCCTCGATCACGGATATTTCCCAAGAATTACGCTTACACCCGTTCCGCTTCGCTTTGCAAAACTAGTCCTTTTGACAATTTCTAGTGGTTTAGTCCATTTATCCAAGCATAATCAACCATAATAAGCATACAAAACATATTATATACATGAAATACTAGTATTTACAGTAATCAAATGACAACATAAGAGTTTGCTTACAATCCTTGTGATGAAACAAATCAAGAACCATTAATCAAGATTACTAAACCTATGTTTGTAACACCAAACCCTAGCTTCCAAATCTTTTCACCACCTTGCAAACCCTTTATAACACTTGCTAATCTTTGTAAAAACATCCTAACCTCAGCCCCTAATACTCTTGAGTAGCTCCTTATCCAACCATGGAATCATCAAATAAACTTTAGATTCATGTAGAGAATAACTATGCCTTCAACTTTGGTATGTAACTCGAACTTGGAAATCAAAGGATCAAGGGTTTATGATATTGAAGTGGGCGCTTATGGTGATGAAGAAATGAAGAGATGAAGTGTTGTATTTGTAGTGTGTTGAGGAGGTGTAAGGAAGGTGCTAGGAAGGTGTGATGAGGAGGTTAAGAGTTGTAAGATTTTAGAAGTCTTTATGTTAAGTAAACTTAGCACATGTTTTAGCTTCTCATGTAAGCTTCATCTATCTTATCTAGTGACTAGGAAAACGTCTAGAGACTTAGGAGATAAGATTGGTGAGTTTTGATGTTATCTTGCTTTTACGGAGTGAGTTTTGGTCCCGCTAATTGCTAATCGTAGTCAGAAAGTCACGAAACTTAAAACCGGGTATACTAAAATATGAAACATGTAAATATGTTAAAACTTGTTAATATACTCCATATAAGCATATTAAATGAGTGATAAGTTCTATCGGGTTTCTTAAACGCGCTAAAACCGGAAACGCTGGTCTAAAACGCAAATCGCATAAAACGCAAAACCGGAAAACGAAATTCCAAAACTTATGAAAATGTCACGAAGGTGAAAACTTATATTTCTCTTGTTTGTAATGTTTTCGTACTTACCGGGATGCCTAAAGGTTGTTTAAACCTAAACGTAAACTCAGACACGGTTTCGTGAAATTTGCAGAAGTGACCCGATTAGTGTCAAATTATTAGATTATTACTAAAATAGGTTAACTTACAAGAATATGAAATAAAAATGTTGGTGATGAATAGTAAAATGAATAGTAACGGTGAATAGTAAAATGAATAGTGACCCGAAAATGCGAATTGTTACAGCCTCTACCTTTAAGGAACTTCGTCCAAGTTCTGTTGATGTTAACTACTTATAGCATGTCTAAGAAAAGTGTGGTCTCTAAAACAATGGGGTTCTCTTATTCAACAGAATAGTGTATGGGTTACGCTTGTAATACACCCATAATGTGGTTAGGAATCGATCGATGAAAATAAGCCCACTTATTTATAATTCATTATTTACATAAAGAAGCGCCCAAATTTATGTAATTAATGGATTATAAACTTATGGTTCGGTGGTTTATAACTTTATTTGAATAAAGAGGCGTCCCAATCCATTCAAATAAGGAGATTATAAATCATCCTACTTAAGATTTCCCGACACAAAATTCGCTTTCTCGCATGAGATAATAAGATAACCAAGTCATTAAATATCTAAAGCTATAATAATATTATTTAACTCAAATCTCATGTCTCATCAAACAAGAACTCACAAGATCAAGTTAAATAATTAGTTATTATCGAGCTCCATATTTTAATGACTCAATTAAATTATGTGGTTTTTATTATTACTAGAGTCATATCATCGAACAACGTGGATCTAAGCAAACAACTAACAAGAAGCATATGCGCACAAAGTGTGTGTAAGGCAATCATAGTGAGAGTCTTAACGGATAAAGCGCTTATAGTCTAGGCTCTTAAATGCAACCTAGTTCTCTATAACCAATTCTCGATACTAATCAGAACACCCCAAAATATCGCAATGAAGACCGTGTCACCTGGGTGCTACTATAATACAAAGTACAAGTTATAGAAAACGACCTCTAAATGAGACGCTTTGAAAAGTTACCATTCGATTAATGAAATCGAGTTACAAACAATGAGGTCCCAAGGTATAATATATAAATGTTTACAAATGTTTCAATGGTAAATACGAATGTATAAAGTCTTCAAAACATGTCGTGCGACTCTATGCTCCATGCAATAGCTATCGTCTTATTTACCTGAGATAAACATGCTTAAAGTGTCAACACAAAGGTTGGTGAGTTCATAGAGTTTGTTTAACATGTAAAGCCTTTAAAGAATGTTCACACAACAAAGGCATTGTAAATCCACTCAGTTCCATGTTCCGCCCATACAAAACTTGCAACCTGTGTGTTTACAACCCACTGCTAAAATCTAGTACATTTTATAGTTAAGCACACATACGTACATAATAGTTCACATTATTGCACTTAGTGTTGCTCCTTCTATATTGGGAGACTTTCAAGTTGGACCGCCCGCTTATGTTGGGAGACTTATCATCGCCGAACGAGGGACTCCTCCGTACGCTGGGAGACTTATCATCGCCTTATCATGTGAACGAGGACCGCCCATCTATATTGGGAGACTTACCATCGACTTATCAAGTATAACGCAATCAAGTATAATGCAATCAAGTATAATGTTTTGTGTATTTGTAAAAGTATAAAGCCAGTGTTTGTTTGAGCATGTATCTCCCCCAAAGAGTTTGTAAAACAAGCATTAAAAGAGTAGGGGCTATGACTCACCTTAAAAATGATATCACAACGTATAACGGAATCGATGGATAAGCCTGGAAGTCTCTACGTATAACCTAGAATATGATGTTAACTCTTAGGTTCGGAATAACGACGCGAATGTATAAACATGCCTTATATAGTTATTACATCAATTATGCTTGGATACTTAATATTGGTGAAGTCGTATAAGTGTTTACGCTTCGCTATATTTAAGTTTTCCCGCCTAAATCTACCCGCTACTTCTAAACCGTAAATGATCACGACTCGGTTTTTATGTCCTCGGAAAGGTAATTGAATTTAATAAACAGATTAGTGGGCCCTACTGCCCCATAATTTATTTAACTAATGTGAAATTACCAATTTACCCTTGGATGTACTAGTTATTTAAATCAGCAGCAAAGAACCGTCTCACGGTTTTGGTCATAAGTCGAGTTCTACAACTCCGCTTAATGCACGGCCAGCGCCACGCTCAAGTTAGGGTGTTAGCGACAACTTTTATTCTTTGACCAACAGTTGGTTATATGCAAGTTTTATGATATTTACTCGCTTGAAATCATACTCGATTTGGACACGCTTAGCCGCTTTGGCTCTAGTTTATTCATCGGGATGAGTTACGGACGAGCCACCCGTAAAATGACCACAAGACATTTATCTATAATCCTATATTATTACCTAAGTTCCTCGATCACGGATATTTCCCAAGAATTACTTTTACAGCCCTCGTCCAGCTTTCGCTTTGCAAAACTAGTCCTTTGACAATTTCTAGTGGTTTAGTCCATTTATCCAAGCATAATCAACCATAATAAGCATACAAAACATATTATATACATGAAATACTAGTATTTACAAGAATCAAATGACAACATAAGAGTTTGCTTACAATCCTTGTGATGAAACAAATCAAGAACCATTAATCAAGATTACTAAACCTATGTTTGTAACACCAAACCCTAGCTTCCAAATCTTTTCACCACCTTGCAAACCCTTTATAACACTTGCTAATCTTTGTAAAAACTTCCTAACCTCAGCCCCTAATACTCTTGAGTAGCTCCTTATCCAACCATGGAATCATCAAATAAACTTTAGATTCATGTAGAGAATAACTATGCCTTCAACTTTGGTATGTAACTTGGAACTTGGAAATCAAAGGATCAAGGGTTTATGATATTGAAGTGGGGCGTTTATGGTGATGAAGAAATGAAGAGATGAAGTGTTGTATTTGTAGTGTGTTGAGGAGGTGTAAGGAAGGTGCTAGGAAGGTGTGATGAGGAGGTTAAGAGTTGTAAGATTTTAGAAGTCTTTTATGTTAAGTAAACTTAGCACATGTTTTAGCTTCTCATGTAAGGTTCATCTATATTATCTAGTGACTAGGAAAACGTCTAGGAGCCTTAGGAGATAAGATTGGTGAGTTTTTGATGTTATCTTGCTTTTACGGAGTGAGTTTTGGTCCCGTTAATTGCTAATCAGAAGTCAGAAAGTCACGAAACTTAAAACCGGTATACTAAAAATATGAAACATGTAAATATGTTAAAACTTGTTAATATACTCCATATAAGCATATTAAATGAGTGATAAGTTCTATCGGGTTTCTTAAACGCCGCTAAAACCGAAACGCTGGTCTAAAACGCGCAAATCGCATAAAACGCAAAACTGGAAAACGAAATTCCAAAACTTATGAAAATGTCACGAAGGTGAAAACTTATATTTCTCTTGTTTGTAATGTTTTCGGACTTACCGGATGCCTAAAGGTTGTTTAAACCTAAACGTAAATCTCGCATACGGTTTCGTGAAATTTGCGTATGACCCGATTAGTGTCAAATTATCGGATTATTACTAAAATAGGTTAACTTACAAGAATATGAAATAAAAATTTTGGTGATGAATAGTAAAATGAATAGTAATGGTGAATAGTAAAATGAATAAATAGTGACCCGAAAATGCGAATTGTTACAGGACAAGGTTGAGTGATTAAGAGTGCATGTACATTGCATGAAGGCCACATGGCCTGGGGTTTATAGCTTGCATGCCACCTCATTTTGAGGTGGTAGTGTGTTTAATTGTTGCTATCATTTGGTTTTAGGTATAGTTTGATCCCTGTAATTACTAATGTTAAGCCCTTAAGTCACAAAACTTAAACCGGTAACATAAGAATATAATACTTATGAAAATGTCTAAATTTATCAATATACTCCAACTAGGTATATTAAAGGTGTGATAAGTCTATTTGGGTGCCTATGTTGTTAAAACCTAATAACGAGGTTTGAGCACGCAGACACGTAAAGAGTAAAATGTTTACGTAAAAATAATCTAAGTGACAATAGTTCATATAAAATATGACTATTGGTGAAAATAGAGTATTTTGAACACCTAGACTTATCGTAGTCTTGTGTTGATCACGAGGAAAGTTTACACGATTAAACTTTCGTAATTAATAAAGTAACAACTTTAAATAATTATTTATAAACATTGGTGAACAAAAATGTTCAAAGTGTAATAATTCGAAACAAATTGAATTATTTAACTTGGGAAATTACTGGTTACTACCAGTTACAGTATTTGCTTTTACATTACGGTAAAAGTCAAATAGTCAAAAGTCAAAGTCAACTTTTAAGAAGTCAAAGGGTAAAATAGTCATTTTACCTTATGAAAATTTACGAGTTGCTACAGCCTCCACCAGTTACAGGAATCAGGTCCTCATGATTTAGTTTGTGTTATGAGTTAATGATTTTCTCGAGAAGAGGTGGGGGTACTTCTGTAATGGAACTTCGTCACGAAGTTCAGTGAGTGCTATCTACTAACGGTATATTTGAGTTTATCTTCACGTTCCTACGTGAATTCAGGACCACTTCTAGAATTCCATCGAACCTTGAGAATATGAATGCGACTTTGCTTAAGTCATTTGACCTCATGGTCCATGATCTTAGTAGATTCCCCGATAACGTTCAAATGTTCATTAATGTGGGTCTCTTCTAGAGAAGTAGTAAGTGTTCTATCAAAAGACACTTCTTAAAAGTGTACAGATGAAAGACTTTGTGTACACTACTAAGTTCGAGTGATAGCTCAAGTGTGAAAGCTACCAGGCCAATTCTTGCTAATATCATATAAAGTCCAATATATCTTAAGTTTGGTTTTTCTAATTTCCTCAAACGAATCATACCTTACCGCAACGAGGCTTTCAACAAAACCTTAATCTTAGCATGAAATTTTGAAATTTAACGCTTACATCGTTGTAACCTTTTTGGTGATAATGTGTGGCCTAATATTGCAGGGCCAGGAAGTAAACATTGTACTAGATTCCTTACAAGGATTTCGTGAGCGGCAAGCTCAGAAATTTTAATCAGCAATTGTGCTCAAAGATTGCAAAGTCAAATATGTCGTAAGCATGTTTCTAGACAATGCTTTGTCAGGGTAAAATGTTGTTGCTCAATCTATTAGTATGAGAATACTCACAAGATTTCTTGGACTAAGTTGAAGAAATTATAATTCAAGAAGTATTGCCCTCGGAATGAGGTGCAAGAAATGGAGGTGAAGTTTCTTTGCTGTCAGTGGTGTTAATATCACAACTTATATTCATCGCTTTCAAGAGTTGGCAGTAGTGTGCCCAGTGATGGTCTCAACCAATGAGAAGTTATGGGAAAAGTTCATTCGAGAACTTCTACTTAGTTTTCAAGAGAACATTACTTCGTTTGATCAGTCACAATGGATGAAACAATTCAGATGTCTCGTAACCAAGTGGATCAAGTTATGCGAGCTTAGACTGCTCAAGGATCTAACAATAGCAAAATAACAATAGTAACGACAATAGTAACAAACGGTGATGGGATGTGGCAAGTGAGAACCTTCGAGAAATTATGTTCTCAAAATAATGGCCACCAATAGAGAAGCTCGGGAAAGCTTATGATGGATAATGGGTCATCGTACTCTACTTTGTTAGTTCGAGACTGAACTAAGTCCATTAGTTCAAGAGTGTAACAAGCTCGTTAGCTCAATAATATGGAATACTTTGACTTATGCGCCTCGTGCATAATCAAATATGTGGCAACCGAATTCTGTTCTTGAAACACCTGATTCTATCAGGTCGCGTTTTAATTATGTTCTTGAAACATCTGATTCTATCAGGTAGGGTTTTAATTATGTTCTTGAAACATCTGATTCTATCAGGTCGGGTTTCAATTGACTTTAATCAATTTCGTTAGCTCAACAAATGGTTCATGTTTGTAAGGATTTGTAACATCATAAGTGATAACTTAAGAATGAACTTAGATTGTTCAAATGAGGTCTTAAGATTTTTGTTGAGTGGTAAAACACTATCGTGTTTTCTAGATCTTTTCAGAGAATACTTGTGATTCTCGAGTCCGAGTTCATACTCATGTCATATCGGATACAAATAAGCCATCTCATTTATAATTCATTACTTACATAAAGAAGCGTCCCAATCTATGTAAGTAAGAAATTATAAACTTATGGTTCGGTAATTTGAAATTTCTTTATTTAAATGAAAAGGCGTCCCAGTCCATTTAAATAAGGACATTCCAAATCATCCTACTTAAGAATTTCTGACACAACACTCATACTTAATAGATGAGTTACAAGGTGGTGTATTACGAGACTTCGTAAGTATTCCAAGAGTATGGAATGAATGTTCACACTCATCTTCAACGATGAGGAGTTAAATAATCAGAGAGAATCAACATAGCATTCAAAAGAATTGGTGAGTTCATAGTTATGCAGTAGTTTTCTCACAATGTTTGAGAAATACCAGTGAGACCATTGTGCACTCACACAATGTCTGAGAAATAGATGAAACTATTTTGTATCTCTTATTGTCCGAGATATATTTAGGCCAGTTGTGTATCTCACGATGTCTGAGATATATCTAATGTCTTAATAGTAATGAGACCATTGTATCAACCTCTGTTGTAAAAATCGGTCCAGGCGGCCGATTAATCCCCGCATAATCGCTAATCGCTCACTAAGCGCCTTGATTTATCATAATCGGCCTATTTAATCGGTTTGGTCAAATATCGCTAAAATGGGTCAACAAACCGATTAATCGAAAAATCGGTCTAATCGGATTAATCGACAAAATCGCTTAAAATTGGTCAACAAAATTGCTTAAAAATAAGATAAAATCGCTTAAAAATGGGTCAACAAACCGATTAATCGAACAAAATCGGTCAAAGATCGCTTAAAAATGGTTTACAAACCGAATAATATCTATGTTTGACTTTAAACTTTGAAGAATTATGTATTATGTTTATATTTGAACACTTGAAATATTTGAATTTTGATACTCTATACTTATCTCATACATATAATATAATATAGTATCTAATATTACAATTTTGTGTATAAAAATTCCAATCCGATTAATCCCCGATTAATCCCCGCCTAACCGATTAATCGCTGGGCCCTACCCAACCGCCTCACTAGCGCCTAGCGATTTTTACAACCTTGGTATCAACTACAATGTCTGAGAAAGTTTCGTAGATCACAAACATGTATATGATCGAGGATATATTGTTATGCAATAATGCCTTGGAATAGGCATATGCAGTTATGTTTAGTCAATCATTTATATAAACAGTCTTTATATAAACAACATAGTATTGTGTTAAGGAGTAGGCATGGTGCATGGAATGTTGAAGACAACAATGAGTGTTATGGCTTAAACATAAGAGGCTATAGTCTAGGTTTAAATGCAACATGGTTCTCTATAATCAAGCTCGATACCAATCAGAACACCCCAAAATTATCGCAATGAAGATTTTCTCACCGGGTATTACTTCATAGTTCACAAGACAAGTTACGTAAAATGACTCTAAATGAGACGTTTGAAATAAATTATCATTCGATTAAAATATCGAGTTTACAAACCGGTCCCACAAGTTTGTACAATCATAAAAGTACAACATAAAAGTTGTAATGTTTTTCAATGATAATATATGCATTGTCTTCAAAATGTTTTTCCGCGCCTTCACATGCTATGCCGCCTAATTCCTTTCGAACCTAAGATAACATGCTAAAAGTGTCAACACAAAGGTTGAGTGAGTTCATAGGTTTGTAAGCAAAACAGCTTGATCACAAGATATCAAGTTTATGAAAGTAGCGGTTATATCGCCCATAGTGCGTTTGATTGCCTAACCGGTCAATACAAACGATAGAAACCTCATAGGTTTGAAAACAGTGGTGGACAATATAGTTCGTAGTATAATTGCAATGTTTACAATTATCTTCTTGAAAGTTATTATTGCTCTAAGCTCATGGCACTCACGATCGATTGTTGTATATATATCACCGGACGAATGAAACTCACTAGTAGTGATCAGAATGAGTGTAACGATATTGTTTATCACATACAAGATCATCAAACCATAACACAAAGTGGTATAGTGTACGATATAAGTGTACAAGTATATTCTTTCAATATGAGAGAATCCTTGTTAAAGTTAGAGTTGTTTAGGGAACTTAGTGAGAGAAACTTTAAATCGTGAAAGATATTATTATGAGTACTTTTCCAACTCTTGTACCTTTTCATCAAAGACTATTGAGGTAGAGATGATATTTATAGTCTTACATAAACCATAACGCCACTTACAACGGGAGGTAGAGTATTTATAGTCGTGCATATCGCTGGTAAAGACCCGTCTGCCCTCCACGGTGTTACTTAACTAAATACTACTTAGCTTGAAATAACTACGACTACGAGCTTTCTAACGATTACATATACTTGAGGTGACCGACTTTTAATACCGGAATTTCTAATTCCTAACAATCTCCCTAAGGAGGTCACCTCAATCATGTACTAAAATTACATTGAATACAAATAGATATTACATTAACAATTGTTCTTGCATTCTTGATGTAGTACTTTGCTCCTAAGCTCGTAGTCATTGATTCTTTACATTGCATGTTTGGTTACCCAAGTGGAGGTCTTTACCGATCCACGTGATAATAATTTTGAGCCACCAGATCATCACCATCAAAAATCTCGAGACATCCATTGTGGTGTTGGTATTATGTGATGTTGTGACTTTCGGACCGACATGCTCACATTCCGGATCATGATATCTTCTCATCGAGTAACTAAGCTTTCGCTGATTCATGATATTGGCGCAGCAGAAGCGTAAGCATGGAGTGAAAATATCGAGTCATTGATGCACTAATCATGATTTCTTTTGAGATGAATGTGTAGAGTGAGCATGCGGCTATGGATTGACCGCTTCATTCGATCACCGCAAACGCCGGATGTACCGCATAAAACAAGCTAGCAATAAAGCACACGAAAGTGTCTTTGATCACTTTCGTTGAATTGAGGTACACGCCCACGGTTCCTCGCTGATCAAGACAAGTACCGCCTCGTGATCGTATAATTCCAAAGAATTTCCTTGACAGGTTTCGCAATGCTTCTAGTCGTTCTCAAACCGAACATCTCAAAGAAGACAACACGGAGCGAGTGAACCAACGAATAGAAATTCACCGATTGATGAAAAGATATTTGAAAACAAACGTATTGCTCAATAGAAATTGTTTTTGCAATACAACGAAGGTTTTAATGAACATCAATTATCAATCATAAAACACCTTTGAGTTGAAATATTCGACACGGTCGATGTGCTAAAGAAAAGAGTTTTAAGCACAATGACCGGTTTTTCAAAGGTATCCGCTCAATCCATAACTCGAACCAGATTGATTCAAGAAATTGAATCGCCCCATTGTTTCTGCTCATTGTCACATGGTTGATCTATTAAATAGATCTCACATGCCACCCACCGTGAGCTTGTTTGATGTTGGCTCCAGAGGGCTTTCCATCTTCATTGTGAATATGTAAACACATCACTCGATGTTCCGCATTACCACAAGGATAATGCGAGGACTCAAGATATAATCTCTTTCCACATTGTGTGAAACAGAGAGTCTTCATTGAAAGTGTCCTAATGAGATTTATTGATGATCTCGTGGCTCTAGACTCAATATGTGCATATTTGGATCCCGTGTCGAGACTAGGAGAGGGTCTCCTCTTCAATATCAACAATCTCTAAGAGAAAGTCGATAGATAATGTCGATTCCCGTGAGAATGAAACAAGTCCTTTTAAGAGGAACTTGAGTGGTTTGGAAAGTTGAAGTGCAAGCAGCCACCGGGTCCATGACGCCTTGTCTTCAATACCGATGTTACCATCAAGAGTATATGAATTGAACCCGGTTTCACCCTAAAGTTGAATATATGGAGGGCTATTTATTTTCACCCTTTCTCATTCAATTCTTTTAATTCTTCAACCCTTCAAGCTTACCGAGACTTCATAGCTAGAACCTTGTTGGGTTTATTCCAAGATTAGCTCGCCTCATCCGCACTCTTCCCATATCTCATTTTTCTCCTTTATCATCATACCTAAGAACTCTACACTAACTAGTGGATAGTCCTCGGTAGATCCTTCCGGCTCGCGGATCATGGAACACATACCTAACCTTATCATCCTTATATCACCGCATATAAAGTAAAGTTGGTCGGTCTATTTGGTATTGTTCATCCGCCATTTGAACCAATTGAAAACCATTTGAAAATCAATCCGATACTTGTGATATATTATCAAAACATTTTGTACCGAATTGTTTTTGATATTTTTAGAACAAGTGCTCCCTCAACATGTGCATCAAATGTTTGAAATCGCTTTGCACACGGAGGCAAGAGGAAGAATTAACTTTTTGATTACCATTTTCTAAAGATATCAACATCACTTCCTAATCGAATCAAGTAGATAAAGCATTTTGGGAAGGATGAGGTTTTCATGATTTTGCTCCCCTCAATATGTGCTTCTAGGTTTGAAAAGAGTTTTGCACATACTAGAGGAACCCGCACATTGAGATAAGTGATCACGCTTCAAATCATAGGTTTAAGATAGATGCTCCCTCAACATGTGCATGGAAAATTTGAAATCGTTTGTCACATGGGAAGGAAAGCATGTACATCCTTATAAAACCATTTACCGAATTATCGCTTAAACCAATTTAAATCACACATTCTCCCCGATCACAATTATCAAATCATTTGAGATTTGTGATCTCTTATAGATTTAAATTGATTTTGAAAGCTTTTAAGGAGAATTGTGACTTGATTATGAAAGCGCTTTAATCGATAAGGATCGGATTTTAAGACTTTAAACTCCATTGATAAAACATGCATGTATATCTTTTGAAAACAATTTAATGCCAAATAACTTTTAATTTAATTGAAATCATTCTCCCCTCAATCAATGACATAGGTTGTTGATTGAGATATTGATATTTTGACAAATAAGTCCGATGATTATCAAAAATAGAGACTCGAGTTATTTTCCAAAGCAATTAGTTTTCATCGATAAATGTTTATAGAATCGAGCATGGAATTTTGAAAACATGATAAAGTATGGCTCGTTTTTCTTTGAAAAGCGGTTATCGCTCGAAATGACAATAAACCATTGTTTTCTTTTCTCCCAAAAATTTTTTTTTTTTTTTTTTTTTTTTTTTATTATATTATTTTACATTCAACAACATCTAAAGTCCCGTGTCATTCTTTGAATGACATCACAAAGACCGTAGATATTGACGAACCGAGGAAAAGCATAACAAAATGACAATATTTTTGGAATTTTAAGATTTTTCAATTTTTTTGGATTTTTGAAAGTTTTATATTTTATTTGATTTTGAAGGTTTTATAATTTTGTATTTTGTTTTTCAATAGATATATACAAGAGATAGATGAGCATAGACCTTTACTCCTCGCCTTCCTCCTCAAGACGCTTGAGTGTTTCGTTGAAGGCTTTTCAAGCCTAGTCGTGGAAGAATGAACTCAAAACGCTCTCTGGAAGAGCTTTGGTGAAGATGTCTCGCTAACCGATATTCGCACCTCACAAAATAGAGTTCCACCACACCTTTTTCCACTTGTTCCCCGATGAAATGATGTCGAATGTCGATATGCTTTGCTCTTGAGTGTTGAACGTTGTTGCATGAGAGAGCAATAGCACTTTTATTATCACAAGACAGAGGATTTTGTTGAATTCAAAGCCATAGTCGATAATCGAGATCTCATCCATAAGATTTGAGCACAACAAGATGACATGGCTATGTATTCACCTCAGAGAGAAATAGAAGTACTCATTTGCTTTTTTGAGACCACCACAAGCTTATCACCCAAAACCGAGCACCTCCGCACGTATTTCGACGAGTATCTTGACAACCGCATGATCAAGATCTCGATAGGTCGTTAGTGACATACCGGTGTCCTTCGGTACCAAAGACCCATATTGATGGTTCCTTGAGATACCGAAGACCCGCTTAACCGCTTCAAGGTGCTTTTTAGTAGGCTTAGCTCGATATCTAGCACACATGCACACAACGAACAAGATGTCCGGTCTACTAGCCGTGAGGTACATCGTGATCCAATCATACTACGATATTTTGTTTGATCTACCATGATCCCCGAGTGGTCCTCATCCAGTTTGGTTCGCTCAATCATGGAGTGTCAACAGGTCACTTGAATCAAATCCAAATTTCTTTAAAATCTCATTTGCATATTTAGATTGATTTATGAAAATGCCTCCGGACTTTGTGAAATTTGTAATCCCAAGAAAATGACATTTGTCCCATCATTGACATTTGAAATTTTGAACCCATTTCATTAGAAAACGATCACATTCCATTGGGTCGGTCGAGGCAAAATAATATCATCAACATAAATTTGAACGTGAATTAAGTGTTTGCTCGACTTTCGGTGAACAAAGTAGGATCAACTCGCCTTTGTCAATCCAGAGATAGAAGAAACTTTGACAACAGATCATACCATGCTCTAGGAGCTTGCTTCAAACCATATAGGGCCTTTTTCAAGCGATAAACATGAGTAGGATGCTCAATTCACAAAACCCTCCGTCGGTCGACGAAACCACTTCTTTCGATCTCCATTAAGAAATGCGGTTTTCACGTCCATCCGATAAACAACCATGTTCTTGCTAGCAAGATTAGCCAAGAAGATTCGATCGCCTCGATACGAGCAACCGGAGCAAAAGATTCCTCAAAGTCTATACCTTCTTCTTGACGATAACCTTTAGCCACTAACCTAGCCTTATTTTTCAAAACATCACCATGCTCATCAAGCTTTACTTTGAAGATCCACTTAAGAGCAATGATCATAGCACAACTGAGTCGGTACTAATTCCCATACATCTAATCGATCAAACTCATGAATTTCATCTTGCATGGCATTGAACCAAATTGCCTTCATTCATAGCGCTTTTAACATCTTTAGGTTCGATCTTTGAGAGTACAGAGTTAAAGAAGCACCATAAGGCATCGTGAGCAAGTCGCTTACGAGTGGATACCGGACGAGAAGGATTTCCAATGATGTTGTCTAATGGATGATCGTGAGTCCATTTTCCGAGGTGTTCATGTGGTAGTT
The DNA here is from genome assembly GCA_022545495.1 of Chrysanthemum lavandulifolium. Lineage (NCBI taxonomy): Eukaryota > Viridiplantae > Streptophyta > Magnoliopsida > Asterales > Asteraceae > Chrysanthemum > Chrysanthemum lavandulifolium. The sequence goes on from CM040243.1 coordinate 123,679,718, forward strand.
GTTGAGGGACCAAGTAGCAGAGTCGATGTCTCCTCAAGAAGATGGTTCTCGATGAAGATTCAGAGCAAATATGTTTTCAAATGGAGCATCTTCACGAGTAGCAAAGGGATTAACTTCATCATTGATGCCGTAAACAGCTCCATGATGTACATTTGAAGAATGATGATTTGTTGATGAGATCAAGGATCAAGAAGCAGTGCATCTTGACTTAAAGATATTGAGACCGAGGATTGACTTCATTCACGTGAATATGAGCAGCCTCGTTGTAGGAATCGACACCTCATTAGTACTTGGATCATAAAGTTCATCAAACATAGGATCAAACAATTTCTTTAAATCATCTTCGATGGAGGTACATATGGAGTTTCTTGAGAAGAGTTTGGAACAAGGGATGAACCAATGGACTGTTTTGAAGTGCGGGTCCCGAATCGAATTGTCCAGAGCCATTTGACCGGTCACCATCAAACGAACGTGAATTGTTTCCATGATATTTCGGGTTCTTTTGTTGTAGATTCGTATCCCTTTTGTTAGATGCATACCCAACAAATACTCCAATGTCTCGCTTTAGCTCTAAGTTTGCCTAAGTCTTGTCCTCATTAGTTGGATAACACAATGCACCAAACACACGAAGGAAAGAGAGATTAGGTTTTCTCGTGGACAAGTTCATATGGAGTTTTTCCATGAACAAGGTGAATCGTGAACGGTTTGTGTGTGTAGCATGCAAGGGCAATAGCTTCACCCGAGAAACATTGAACCTTTGAGTAAATCAAGATTGTTCTAGCGGCTTCTACAAGAGTTCGATTTCGCCTTCAACTACACCGCTCGCTGAGGAGTTCGTGGAACACTTCTTTGATGGTCGATTCCAACGCTTTCATAAAATTCACTAAGTTGTTTGTTAACAAACCCGCCCATTGTCTGCTCGATAATTCGACGGTTTTGTTAAGTCGAACTCGCAACTGCTTGATGAGTTTGATGATGATATCGAGTTTCATCCTTTGTCCTTAAGAACTTGACCTGTGAATCTAGAGTAATCATCAACCACAACTAACACATATTTCTTCCCAAAGATATTCTCGCACCCTCATTGGTCCACATAAATCCATATGAATTGTATGAAGAACTTCGTGACAGAGTTAGTAGGTTTGGGTTTATGGGCATACTTTTGCTTTTTCCCAATTGACATGTCGAACAAAGATGATCCTTTTCATACTTGAGTCTAGGTAAACCTACAACTAAGTCCTTTCTCGAGAGATCATTGATGGTGCCAAGTTCAAGTGATTGAGACGACGATGCCATAACCATGACTTTGTTTTAGAAGCCTTTGATAGCAAGCAAATTGGAGAAGACTTCATCATATCTTCAATAGAGATGGTGTATAGATTTGAACCACGTGAACCTCTTAAAAGTTCCTTACCATCAAGTTCTCTAACGAAGGTGTATGTTTTCTCAAGGCTACTTCTAGATCGTAATCGCAGAATCGACCAACAGAGAACAAGTTATGACCAAGACCTTCTACATAGTAAACCCCGGAGATAACACTTTGCCAACAACATAATCTCCATAACCCATAATAGCACCGAAATGATCATTCCCGAATCTAATCGTCCCGATGAATTTGCTCACGGTTCATGAGCCGCGACCGTCGCCAATATATGCTTGGAACAAACTGAGTCCAGTACCACGTAACGATTTGAACGATCCGCAGCTGAACATGCATAAGAATGGATAATCGATAATTGGGATCCCCATGCAAGAATGGGTTCCATTTGGTTAGTAACAATGGTTGGAACACCCACATCGTAAATAGAAGCATTCATATCGTAAATTAAGGCAATGGAATCATTATGAATAGATGCAAGATTAGTGTCTCAGATAGCCCTATTCAAAGTGTGTTCACTTCTTAGGGAATAGTTCTACCAAGAGGCATCCATTTTCTAGTGGGTATTGTCTCGATTAGTCTTATGACCAACAGAATCCAATGATAGCCTATCTTACTAAATGTTCTTCCCGGTTTCCACCGCTTTCTAACTTTCTTTCGCTTTTGCCTTTTAGCCTTCTTAGCATGATTTTTAGCATTAACAATATTAATCGGACAATTAACATCATTAGGCAAAACATTAACACCACATTCATGATTAGAAATGTAATTCAAGCGACATCAATACAAGGTTTGCAAATAGTATCGTAATTCAATTAATTACAAGACGCCTATGGCAAATACTAGAATCAACACGATTCGCTTTATTCTACCAAACTTAAAGTTCCTAGATTGTTCTTCTACTCTTTCCAAAGGCACATTCTTAGCTTGCGAGGTCCTATCATTCCTTGTATTGTCTTGAGACTTTGACCGCCCCTTTAATGTCACCGATAACTCTGTAGAGGAATGGGAACATTAGTTGGTTTTACTACTCTTTGCTTCACCGCTTAGATGTGCCGATCCGAACTACATGCAGCACACTAAGGTTCACTTTCTTATCACTAGAGTTACCGATTTGAACTTCTAGAGTCCACACTAGTGTTTGCTTTCTTAGCATTCAAAGATTTGGAATCAACTACTTGAAGGCACACTAAGGTTCACATTCAATACATTGGGCATCGAATGAATAGCATACTTGGCACTAGGCATAGCACATGGAATCAAAGGATTAACTCTCTCACCTAATGACTTAGGACATATTGTGATCAAGCATTCTAGGATTTCTTGAGATCGTTTGGCATATAAGCATGCATGTCCAATTGCATTATCATGAGGTTTCTCTAACTTATCCTCTTCAACAATCTCACGCAGACATTCTAGGCAATCCTTAAGGGATGAGAAGTATGTTTGAATAGCAAGTTTGTTGTTCCCGAGATGAGGAGGACATATTTCACGACAAAGCATATTTATTACAAGAGTGAACCTTTGATACACCATTCTCCCATTGGTCATTGGCATTTTCCTTTTACCCGACTCTTCGATTCTCAATTTCCTTTTGCAATGAAGCTATTTGTTCGTTATTTTTGTTACGAGTGACCTTTATTGATTCAAATAACTCATTGAAATGACGCTTAACCTTTTCATTTTCTTCTAGAAAACTTTCGCTTTCCTTTTGTAATGCATTTACTAGGTTTTGAAGATGAAACGCTTGAGAATTCCGAGAATCTAGAGGAGGAGGCATTTGGGAACCCGTCATATTGTTCGCTTGACCCTTTAATTGAGAGATTTAGGCTTTCAACTTTCTCGATCGTGTTGCAATGAGCTTGAATCTGCTCATCACGCTTTGTTAATTTGAAAACCGCATCAAACTCGAGCATCCGAGGATGTCGTGATATTTGAAGTTTTGACATTTTCTTTAAGATGTTGATATTTTAGTTGTAAATTAAAATGCTCACCTCTAGTTTAGAAAAATGTTTAATCAAATTGTCGTGATCATCCAGCTCAATTTTCTCATTTAGTTTGAAATTAGTCTTTTCAAGCTCAATGACACGATCATGGAGACTTTCGTGGCAATGATAATTCATGAAATTGAGAAGCGTTAATGGAACAATTTGTAGCAAGTGAAAACATATCTTGAGCAACACATTCAAGAATAAGAGTCTCATTCAATGTATGCAAGTTCTTCCTCTCAATCTCATTATATTTTAGTGCACGCCATAATCACTAACCTCAACTATCATTGCATCAAATTCCTTTTCCATTTCTTTAATATCTAAATTCATTCCTTTTAAGACTTTCAAAATGGTCTTTAGTTGTTTAAAGAAAGGCATGACTTCGCTTAGATAACATTCTTTCGCTTGTTCAAAACCCTTTCCTTCAAGAATTCCAGCTGGTGTGATTCTTTTCTTGCAAGTTTTCTCAAAATCAACAAATAGTTGAAAGATAACGATATTGACCGATTAAGGTCTTGCTTTTAGTGGCAATAGTTCTAGGAACTAGATGCATTGGTGTATTGGGAGGATACACAGCTGCTTTAGGCATTTTCCTAAGGGAGGGTTTGTTTCAACAATATTTTCGCTTTCGCTTATCTAAGTCCATTTTCCGTAACACTTGTTCGGGAGTCAACAATGTTTGAGGCTTAAACATGTTCAAGGAGATCCAATTCTCCTTTTGTAGTCATGGGAGTGATAATTACTTTCTTCTCTTTGCATTTAGGATCCTTTAGTTTCTTATTCATCTTCTCCCTAGTGATTTCATCTAATTTCTTATCTTCCTCTCGCACTCAAAGCAACTAGGTTTTTGTCTAGGTTTAAGAATCTCATTGCCATCATAGATCACACTTTGAGCATTTTTGCTATCTTCCCGCACTGTGGTCGGGTTTATCTATAATGGGAACACTATGCTTATCGCTTTGAACTCTATGCTTAGTGATCATGTGAGCAATCAATGGTGTTCCTTGTATGTACAACTTGTTTTCAAGTTTGTTTTCAAAGTTTTCGATTAGAAAATCTTTCAAGAGTTTTGATTCCTTTGCATTAAATTCTTGCTTAAGCATTTTCACATTTTCTTGAAGTTCTTGTTTTTGTTTAGCGCTTTAGAAAGCTTTTCTTGCAAGGAATTTAACTCTTGTTTTAATACTTCTTCTAAAATTACTTTTTCTAATGATTGTACGCACTTGGTCATCCATTTCCTCGCTCACGAGTGGTCAACTCAAATTTTGCACGTTGTTCATAAATAGCAACACGCTCTTTATAGGCATTTAGTTCGAAACTACGTAATCATCGAGGCACATGCAAAGAATTCATCAAAACATAATCATTATTGATCGCAGAAGATGCATCACTTGGTACAACTTCACTTTCACTTTGTTTCACATATTGATCATATGGGACAATATTGATACTATCCATATTTTCAATATTTGATTCAATAGTTTCATTGATTGTACTTTGTCATGCATCTTTGCACATCAAGATCATCGATAGTTTTAATACCTCCGAGATGAGTTTGTCTTTGGATGGGCCACCTTGTGGTGAAGATGAGACCTTGGGAGAAACCATTGGAGAAATGCTAGCCATAAAATTGTGTGTGCAGAGGTCCATCATCCACATCGAGTCGATGCATCACAATCGCCGACTTGAAAGGCATTCGATGATTGTGACCTATCTCCCGAATTGGTTGCTCATCCACATCTCGCATCATAGGTCTTGGCATTGCCCTCAAGAAGAAACAACAACTCCTCTTCATCCAAAGCAAGACCATTATCCCGAGCTTGTACAAGCAAGATCTTATCTCTCAAGTAATCAAGATTCTCGGGACGCTTTGGAGATGTGCGCCTTGCAATGTGTCCTCACCACCACGCTTATAACATTTGATCGGCTTAGCTTGACCTTGATTACCATTCCTTCCTCGATTCGATTACCAACATAACCTCTACCACCCCACCTCTTCCCCGATCATACTGCCTTTCCCGAACTGGTTGCACCACGATCCTCCCATCTCTAACAAGAGCTTGATTGTGTGGGTTAGATGTCGCTCGAGGTTGTTGTTGGTTTGTGGGAGAGAATTCATGTTTTGACTAATCGTAAGAGCTAGTTGATTAATGATGTTTCCACGTGTGCATCAAAGATCGCTTGTTTGAACATAGGATCGTGAATGAGTTTGTGATTACCATTACCCATGGGTATGACTTGTGAGGCTTTGGTTGTGATTCCGATGTTTGAGTAGAAGGCGCTGAGTCATTAGATGAGCTTGTCTCTCCCGGTTGGTTTTGAACCGATTAAGAATCCTTTTTCAAACATAGCATGTCTCTCATTCTCAAGGAGGAAGGCATAGAGTTGCTCATAGTTTGTATTCTTCAATCCTTTAGTGAGCTTCACAGAGGTGACAAACTTGTGCCATTCGGGATTCATGTTGTTCACAATTTTGAGTTCAAATGAATGTTAGGCATAGTCATTCGATGTTCCTCATATCATTCACCGCCTTATGAAATCTCACATAGTACTCATAGACACTCTCATCCGGTTTCATCTTGAAGTGTTCAAATTCATCATAGAGTTGTGATTCTCTGCCTTCCATAGTTAATTCGTAACCCGAGAGAAGCATCTTGACATTATCCCATATTGCCTTTGCTTCGTGTTGTGATTGATCGCCTTGTAGATGTCTTTTGAAGACCTTGAAGAACGATGTTAAGCCCCGATATCATCATCGAATCTCTTTTCTCCTTATCATCGAGCTCATCATATGTCTTTGGTCCGTCAATTCCATAGATCATTGTTCCATCTTCACCGTATCAATTAAGTCTCTAGTCGCCTCAACCCGATATGGTCCTTCATCAATGGATTTGAGAATGTTGACTCCATTTTCCTTTCCAAGACAAGACAACTGATTCGCTGAGCCCAAGAGTCGTAGTCGCCTCACAAGCATGGGTGGACGAGTATCCGAACCACCGCTTGAACATCCTCGACAACAGTGGAAATGATTGTAGGAATGTTGGATGACATGTTTACAAATTTAAACGGGATTTTAAAACTCTATGATTAAACCAAGAAATAGATTCTTTCACGGGATTTTACTAAATCAAGAGAAAACCGTAAGAAAATCACCCAAGTCGCTAGAAAATTATGCACCAAGTTGCTATCTACTAATTCGCTATTCCACCAAGTCGCTAAAGTCCCAAGTCGCTAAACAAAAGACAAGTCGCTAAATAGCAACTCGCTAAGCCTCTAGTCGCTAGCAAAATTTTGGCAAGAATTGCTAAGATACAAGTCGCTAAAGAATCAAGTCGCTAAATAGCAACTCGCTACTTACCAAGTCGCTAACACTGTCGCTACCGTAGTGGAGAATCCACTACTTGTATTGTTAGTCGCTAAGTCTAAGTCGCTAACTCCACAAACCGCAACTCGCTACAAAAATGTAAAGCAAGTCGCTAGCAAGAAAAGTAATACGAGGTCAAGTCGCTAGCAAGAAAACTTCACAAACATCACTTTTCAATCCAAAACAACCCAACCAAGATGATTCAAGCTACCAAATGAAAACCTAAACACTTGTGATGATTCTAAACAAAAAGTACTAACAAAATCCAAGCTTTAACACAAGAAATCAACCAAATGATGCACAAACCACTAAACTTTTTCAAACTCAAAACCACCTAAAACCACTAGAAATCCAAAGATGTGCAAGATATGATCTAACCATGGCTCTTGATACCAATTGTAAGATATTGATTTCACATACACATCAAACCATAACACAAAGTGGGCGATAAGTGGAATTCTAGAGAGAAAGTTAGAGGTTTAGGGAACTTAGTGAGAGAAAGTGAAAGATATTATTATGAGCTCCAACTCTCTACCTTGGGAGGTAGAGAGTATTTATAGTCTTACATAAAACGCCACACAATCGGGCATCGTGGATCGACCGCATCCACGGTGGTAAAGACCTACTTCTTGACCTCCACTACGGTGTTACATATAACTAAACCGGAATACTACTTAAGTTTGTGTCGTGAAAACATAACTACTTAGTTTGTCAAAGTCTACGAGCTTTCCAATGAACGATTACATATACCATGAAACTAGGTGACCGAAACAACTTAATACCGGTCAATTTCTAATTCCTAAGACAACAACCTTTGATCCAACAACATATTCACCTCTAGTCATCTTCATTTGGCCATAACTTTTAACCATAAGTCCTTTTAAGTGATTCAAAAGCCCAAGTTTTAGTTTTACTTCCAACAGAATCTCAAGCTTAATCAAGTCCAAAGTCCAAAGTTTACTTATATCAATTGTCTAATAACAATTAATTACCTATATTTCATTGCGTAAAGTTTGGTCGCACATTCAGCCCCGCCAAAACGACCATAAGTTGAGTTCTACAACTTTTTTGACACGCGGATTTCTCCAAACTTCAAGTTTATGTCTTAGCTACATTTCATAAAACTGAGTCGACTTCCGAAATGAACAAAACCATGGGCTTTTCCCATATGAAGTCTGTGTGCAGATTTTGACATGTTTTGCCATTTTGGCTCTCATTTACTCATCGGGATGAGTTATGAGGTGCGCCACCCGGCGAAATGACCATAAGACATAGCTCTACAAGCCTATCTTATTGAATTAACCTCAAAGTTTACTGAGATGATCAGTTTAATCAATATTTGGGCCTGTTCCAGATTTCAACTTACAAAACCCACCTAAGGCTTGTTTTAGCTTCTTTTCATGATACAAACTTCATGTACAACATCAATCAAGCCATATTACATATACTAATTATATAAAATTTATATCCAATGAATATAAATTATTACAACCATATTGAATGACAAGAAATTTAAACAAATTTCTTACAAGACTTAGGTTGAATGGTCACAAGAACAATCAAGCCTAAACCCCTTCAATCTTCAACTCTTGTCTTCAACCTCTTAACCCAAGATTTACTAAATTTCTTACCCTTGTAATAAACCCTTTTACTTCAGCCTCTTATACCTTGTGTAGCTCCTAATTCACCCTTGTAAACATCAAAACAACCCTAGGACCTTGTAAGAATCATTACTAGCTTCATCTTCTTGGTATAAATTGGAGTAAGAAACAAAGTTATGAATGGTGTTTTGGTGGTGAAAGTGGATGGCAAAGGATAGGACCAAGAGAGTTTTGTGTGTGACTTTTGCATGTAAATGATAAGTGATTGAGGTGATTGTGTAAGTGGGGGGACAAGGTTGAGTGAGTAAGAGTGCATGTACATTGCATGAAGGCCACATGGCCTTGGGGTTTATGTTTGCACGCCACCTCATTTTTGAGGTGGTAGTGTGTGTTTAATTGTTGCTATCATTTGGTTTTTAGGGTATAGTTTGATCCCGGTAATTACTAATGTTAAGCCCTTAAGTCACAAAACTTAAAACCGAGTAACATAAGAATATAATACTTATGAAAATGTCTAAACTTATCGATATACTCCAACTAGGTATATTAAAGGTGTGATAAGTCTATTTGGGTGCGTCTATGTTGTTAAAACCTAATAACGTAGGTTTGAGCACGCGTCTTACGTAAAGAGTAAAATGTTTACGTAAAAATAACGAAGTGACAATAATTCATATAAAATATGACTATTGGTGAAAATAGAGTATTTTGAACACCTAGACTTATCGTAGTCTTGTGTTGATCACGAGGAAAGTTTACACGATTAAACTTTCGTAATTAATAAAGTAACAACTTTAAATAATTATTTATAAACATTGGTGAACAAAAATGTTCAAAGTGTAATAATTCGAAACAGATTGAATTATTTAACTTGGGAAATTACTGGTTACTACCAGTTACAGTATTTGCTTTTACGTTACGGTAAAAGTCAAAGTCAACTTTTAAGAAGTCAAAGGGTAAAATAGTCATTTTACCTTATGAAAATTTACGAGTTGCTACACAACAGTAAGCCCAATGACTAAATTGGCTACGACCCAGGCTTTGGAATGCGCGCAAGGTACATAACGGGCTGAAATTTCAACCCTTAGTCCTCTCACGTCCGCATCCGCGATTAACACGGAACCCTTGTCCGTCAAAGGTCCGGCTCCGGCGACTAACCACTATATGCGATAATCCAGGAAGCCCCAACGGCAAACCTCTCCTATAAAAGGGGCTCTAATCCCCATACAAGGTAGAACAACTTTCTCTCTCATAATCACACGCACATACTTCTACTTTCCCTCTCAAGAATGTATACTTACTCTCACGCCGAAGTCTAATCGTGGGGTCCGTCCCCACGGTAAGACTAATGGTTTACCTTTCTTGTGCAGGGATCTCATCCAAACTACTTGAATTAGTACAAGATTAACCCACCGGTGGTTTATTGGCCCAGTCCAGTAAGCTACGTCCCGACCTTCTATAACCCATCGCACAAATTGTACTAACAAGTTGGCGCCATCCGTGGGACACGGTACACAACTGCATTCCAGAAAATACTCACCATGAGCACCAGATTTGGACCAACTCATGCCTTCATGTCCACATTGCGGAGTACGGTAGAAAGAGAAGATCACGCGGTCTTGACGGAACTTGAGGGACCTGTGTCCGATGCAGCCCTCCGGAGGTATTGTGATAAGCATTTCGACAAGATCTGGCCTATTGTGACGGAGAAAGCTCAAAAACGTGAAGAAAGAGCCAAGGTAGCAGAATCTCGGAAGGATTATCATGAAACCCAGCATCACCGCAGAGCGGAAACGTCAAGTGAAGACCTGCGAAAACAACTTGAGTTAGCGAAGCGGAGGAACACGCAAAATGATGGCAGCCAAGTACATACCCGATCCAAGTCACCCAAAAGGAAGGAGGACGTAAGGGAAACGGTGTTCAAAAGGTTGCGCCAAAGTGTGTTCCACCGACTCGGAGATAAGAAGGGAAGTGTTTCCATTTGTCCCAAAGACCGCAGGCAACAAGTACTCGACGGTACCGGAAGGAAAGAAAGGAGCAACCGCAAGGGTTCTCAACCGTGGCCGATAGGATCATGGGTGAGAAGTCATGAAACCGAAAAAACTCGGTCGTGGAACGCGAATAACTATTTAAACTATGAATCTCACAGAAGCAAAGGCCGAGGATCCAAATTCAAAAAGCGGAAGCCCAATGATTATGACTGCGACCTGGCCAGACCCTGGGTATGCAAGGAAACTGATCCGTTCACCCCGCGTATCCGCTACTTCGAAATTCCTGTGAAAACGCGGATGCCAATGATACGCGTACAACGCGCGTTCGGGGTCAAAGGAACTTCCTTTTCGTCGAGAAAGTTTTTCAACACCCTAGGCGATGAACCTAATCGTTGTAGTGTAGTATTAGGGTAAGCCTCGGAATTGATTTCGCTCTCTAGGGAATAGGAATGCTAGTGAGAAATTACTACGCTAAGGTTGGGGTTGAGGAAGATTATTTTTTATCTTTTTGTATTTTTTAGAAACTGGAAAGGTACGAATCTCGGGGTATTAGATTTGGGGGGTTGGTATTTATACCGATTACTCTACTTATCTAATTATCTAAACTAAGGTGAGTGTAGTCTATGTCTATTGTTGTGTGCTCTTATGATGATTAAAAATGTATTTACTTAGATGCTATTACTCCCTAGTTATCTCCTATTGATGGTTGAATTGTCACGTCCTTATTCTTAACGTGTTGTGTCTTCTAAGGTCGTAGGTATGCTTTTCCTAACTCTTCGAGACTACCTTAAGGTTATTGCCTACGAAATCTCTAGGATTCATAAACTAACTCTAAGGTTATCTTTGGATGTTTAGACTACAATAACTCTAGGTGATTATAAACTAATGTTCACAAAGATTACTCAAGCATTAAAAACACAACGAATGACCTATCGCAATACTAGGTCAATCACAATTAAGATAAGAGACAACCAATCAATATTCAATACCTAGGTTTCATAGATATAAGAAAATACACAAGTAAATTAGCCGGACATGGAAAACATGCAAGCATACACACAAACAATTGAATACATAATTGAATTAATGAAGTAAATCACTTATCTTGTTGTAAAATAGGGTATGGAACCCTAAGATATCGCCTAAGATGACTAGGTTCGGTTTAGGTTTTACTCCACAAACTACCTCTCTAAAATAATCGAAAATTCAATTCTATATATAGAGTTACAATATGCGACGGCCACTCTTTAATTGTTACGCCGGGGTCGCCGCCATTAGGTTTTTGTCTTGGCTACGTCAACTCGTGATGGCGCCACCTTATGCTTGTGACGCCATCGGCTTCAACCTCTCGACGCCGGATCCAAATCTAGGCGATCGAGTTGTGACGCCTACTCTTTAAACCGGATGTCGCCACGTGTAAAATAGCAATTTGATCTTTGAGTCGTCTCAGGTGTGTCGCGACGGCGCCGCAATTAAGTCGTGACGCCGTCCCTTCGCTCCAGCACTGAGTGTCTCGATTCTTGACTTTGGCCATTTTCTTCAGATATTCGCGCTTTTCGTCCGAATAAGTGTCATTCCAAGATTTTGCCTTCAAGAGACCTAAAATTGAAAAGGAACGAAATTAAGTAGTAACAGATACAAAAGTGATCAATTAAGGGCTTAAATGACCCCTCAAAAGTGTACCTTTTAAATCCTTATCAGCCAACCAACGTGAAAACATACGATGGAAGCGGAGACCCTGAGGATCACCTAAAAATCTTCCAAGCAGCAGCAAAGGTGGAACGATGGGCCATGCCAACATGGTGTCACATGTTCAACTCCACATTCACCGGATCCGCTAGGGTCTGGTTTGATGACCTTCCGCCCTAATCAATAGATAGCTACGACAAGCTAAAAGAGGCTTTCTTGACTAACTTCCTGCAACAAAAGAAATGTAACAAAGACCCTGTGGAGATTCATCACATCATGCAAAAGGATGGGGAACTAACAGAAGATTTCGTACAAAGATTCAAGGAAGAGACAAGGAACGTAAAAGGAGCCCAGAAATTATGAAAATCTCAGGATTCATGCACGTGATTACTGACCCAGAACTGATTAAGCGGCTACACGATACAGTCCCGAAGTCAATGGCCGATGTAATGAACATAACTACTTCCTTTCTTAGAGGGGAAGCAGCTGTGGGAATACGTGATAGGAAAAGGCCATGGATACAAAGACCAAAGGAACAAGAAACATTCAAGCATCTACAGTATTTTAGGAAAGAGCATAAGAATAAATCAAGAGCCGAGGAAAGGCAGCAAGGTTTCCGCAGACTGATAAGGCCGCCTGAGGAAATACCAGCGACAAGAAGAGCTAGGTCCCCAGGCCCGCCCGCAAATACGGTGATCAAAGAGAAGGTCGATGGAAAGTTTTGTGAATTCCATGGGAAAGCAAGGCATACCACGGAAGAATGTTTGCATTTGAAGAAGCAAAGAGAAGCAAAAGGGAAAGAGCCGATAGTAGTAGTTTATTTAATAGCAGAAATAAACGGAATGGCAAGCACATATATATATATATATATATATATATATATATATATATATATATATATATATATATATATATATATATATATATATATATATATATATATATATATATGTAACAAGGAGTAACAAAGAAGGATGGAAACATACTACTAATGCGAAGGAAAACACAATCTGGAAACAAATCCCAGAGAATAGAAAACACAAACCCGTAAGTTGTAAAAGTTATGTTGGAATCACTCCTAAACTATATTTCAAGTGTTAGTGATTCATATGTAATAGTTAGCTTAATATGGCTTTTAAGTTAGTAATCAAGGCTAGGCTTATGTACAAAGCCCATAAGCCTAGGCCAAGCCCAATAAGTAAAAGGATGGGAACTTGGAGTGTTGCCCTAGTTCCCTCCTATAAATACTCTTGTATAACCCTCACTTGATGGTTGGTTGTTCATTTTATCATTCACCTTACGCATAACTCTTCCTCATTATCATACGCGTGTATTTGGTTTATTGTTCATCCGATCTCTTCTTATCTATTTCTTATATTGATGCTTGTGTTACTAATATGGGAACCTAACAGTGGTATCATTCGCCAAATAGTTGGGTGAACATATTTTGTTTTTGAAGTTTTGGTCTTATGCGTAATAACGTTTCATACTTTGTCACGCTTAAAAACTCATTTTTTACACTTTTCAATCCAAGATTCTTGTACTTTCAACGTTTTAAGGTGTTAAAATATCTGTTTTTGACAAAAAGTTTCAAACTTTACGCGTAGATCGTTGTTTTTAAGCTTGGTTTCATACGTGGGTATATATCTACGCATAAGGTGTTTAGAAGTCTTGGATCATCAAGTTTTACACTTTTGTGTTATTTTGGTGATATTGAAGCTATTTCTTCACAAAAATCTGGTTTAGAAACATCATTTGGCGTAAATCGCTTTGGCTAATTTCTACGCGTGAAGGAAACCCTAATCTTCGCAGAACTCATCCTTGGTTTGATCTTCGCCAGGATTACTCGCTTTTTTCTTGCTTGGATAAGCCCGAAAACACTTCGACTTTGGATATCTTTTGCACCGTAATAGTGTAAAGATCTTTGGGCAAAACCCTAATCTTACGCATAAGCTCAAACTTATGCGTAGAACTCATTGCAAGATAAGATTATTCTTACGCCTAAGCTCGCCTTACGATAAGTTAATCCTACGCCTAAGTTTTCTACGCTTAACTTTCTGCTTACGCATAACTTTAGTGTTTTTCTCATTTCTTACGCGTAAACTAATCCTACGCGTAAATATCATTTTTACGCGTAAGCTTGGTGTTTTTACGCTTAATTGTTTCTTTGCCTACACTTGGTTTCTACGCCTAAGGATACTTCATCAACAACGTTTCATTCGACTACAAAGATCCATTTAACAACACAAGTTTTTAACATGTCACAACCACCATACTCTAGCTATTTTCCTTACACTTATAATCAACAACAACAACAACTAAGTCCACAACATCAACAATTTAATCATCAACAACAAATTTATCAACAACAATTTAATCAACAACATACTCCACAACTTGGAGCAATTCCACAACCACAAATGGTTCAACCAACACCTAGTCTTCAAGTACAATCTTACACAAACTTCTACAATCAACATCCATCCAGGAGTACTATGAAGGAACGGACATGGTTTGGCAAGATGTGTGAAGCATTAAGTAGCCAACAATCAATTCATGAAGCTGGCTCACTTGATAGACCTCCAATGCTCACTCCCGAAAATTATGATCAATGGGTGATAAGGTTCTTTAGGTTTTGTGATCTAAAGAAGCCGCATGGAAAGTTTTAAAGAAGGTCATTATGGAAGGTCCATTTCGGATGCCTCATTGTTATTACACCCGCAGATCCGATGCCAATCCACCAAGAGATGTTGTCACCAACATTGCAACTATCTCGCACCTCACTGGCGATGAACTTTTACACTTTGAAGCCGATGAACTAGCAATGCAATATATCCTGTTAGGGTTACCCAATCCAATCCTTTGAAGTGTTGATGCTCAAAAGATCGCAAAAGCAATGTGGAACATATTCATCTTCTTATGGAAGGCACAACACTCAATCGGAAGACATGGAATCCAAAATCTACTTGGCTTATGAACACTTCATGATTGAACCAGAGATACATTAGAGTCATATCATCATCGTTTTTCGAGATATCATTAATGATTTGGACAAACACAACATCATCATGCCACGAATTGCTATAAACACTAAGTTCCTAAGTAGTCTTGGTCCGAATGGGAGAAGTATGTCATTTTTCTCCGTCAAGCTAAGAATCTTCATCATGCTACATACGGATTGTTGTACGACTATTTGAAGCCTCACCAAAAGAAGTTGACAAAGAAAGGACTATCCGTGGACTCCGGCTTCACAATACTTCCGGACAATCAACAACTTGCTTTGTAGGCTCAAACTAATCTTCCTCCTCAAACAGCTCCTCAACCAATCGCAACCATCACACCATATGATCCGTCACAAAGAACAACCTTAACAAACTCAATTGGTTCCATACAACAACAACAATGCTCAAGCACTTTACAAAGAAGCCGATGAGGACTCCGCCGCTTCGATGAGTTGCAACAAGGATTTGTCATGATTGCTAAAGCCTTCGCCGGTATACAAACAAATCCAACAATCGCATTCGCCTCATCAAACACAAGGAATCAGTCATTGTGAACAATGGACGATTGAAGTTCGTAATCGTGGTTATGGTCGTCAGATGGGAGGTGGTCAAGGGTTTAATGCTATGGGAAGGAATAACATGGGTGCTCCTCAATAACAAAGGGCTCAAGTGGTTGAACAGGGGAATGCTCAGAATGAAGTTAATGGTCTTCGTTGTTATAACTGTAAAGAGAAGGGTCATCTGGCTAATGCATGTCCTAAACCGAGAACAAGAGGCAGTGCTTATCACAAAGAGGCGTTGCTCTTGGCTCTCAAGGATGAAGTTGGTGGAACTCTTACCAACAAGTAACAGAGCTTTATGGCAGATGCAGATTCTGATGATGATATGGAGGACTTGCATGCTAATGCAGCAGTGATGTTGATGGCACAAATGCAAGCTCTACACATGAGTGACACACGCCCAGTGTATGACACTGACGGCTTGTCTCAGGTATCGGATCAAAATACACTCATTCCTGATCTGATATCTCCGCCAATTTTTCCATTCGACAAGGATCAGAGTGTTCAACATGAGCCATCCACATCTCATTCTGATGATTATCAAATAGATCCCATAGTTATATTTGACGATCAAGATAACCTTATGGTTAATATTGATAATTAAGTTGACTCCGTGGTTATATTTGAGGATCTAAATAATGATCATGTTGAGACTCACGTTGAACAAGATGAACTTTTGTCTAATAGAGAAATTGAGCTCCTAGCCTTAATTAAAGACCAAGAATCTCGTTTGATAATTTGCAATCAATCAAAAGCTAAAAATGCACTGTTAATTAGGGATAATGAATGCTTAATTAGACAAATCAACGTTTATAAAACTCAAGAAAAACGTGAACATGGTTTTGAAGTCGCTTTTGCTAAATCTCATCAAAATAAAAAATCATTAGAACGACAGATACGTGATCTAGCCGCTTCCAGAATGCTTTGTTGTCTCAAATAGAACAACCTGAAACATGAACATAAACAAAAACTTAACGCTCTTACTTTGAAACTCAAAAGCCAAGGTCGAGTTGTTAACTTGTCAAAAACAGCTCGAGTACAAACAAAGATTCCACAAAACGAATAGATAACTATCTTGAAGAAATTGTCGACTTATAACACAAAATCAAAGAGTTTCAAATGTTGTTTATAAACATGGTGAGTCAATCACAACTATTCAAAAGTTTACTTTAAACCAAAGCCAAATGGATATGGACCAATTCTTGCGATTACAAACCTAAGTTTTCAAACAGAGCATTTAAACCAAATCTCAAGTTTACAAAGTCGTAACATAGAATTGATGATTCAATTATGACCGTTGTTGAATATAATCGTATGGAGGAATTAGATGCGATGACGAGAGTCGGTCAAAATGGAAAATGTCGTTTATAACAAACCATTTAACTAGTCAAAAGTCAGTAACTTTTGTCACGAACAAGATACTTCTAACAAACCTTTGTTATCACACCGCTCGGGTTAGTCCCCAACACAATGGTGCACAATTAATGGTCCTTTACCTTCACTTAGTGAAGTTAAAACAAAAGCCGAAAGTTGTCGTGTTATAAAATACTTTGACACTTTCTTATCGACCTCAAAATTTTGAACGTGAGATTGAATTTCATTCGAAATAAAAGTTGAACATTTTCAATCGCCAATGGCGCGAGAACAAAGAGACATTCTTCTAAAAGACTTTTACCCCATGTCAAAAATTTGAAAACTTGTGCACTATATTGGGAAAGGATTTTCACAGGAACTCGGTCTCATGAAAACAGCCGAGAAAACAAAACATCGATTTTAAATACTAAACATAAAAAGAAATTGTTGAGAAAAGATGTTGATCGACTCTTGGAAGATGTTATCTGTCGATATCAATAATCTTGTTTTATTACAACTGCTGCATATGCATCCGATCATATCTCTGCCGATTCTGTTGATATTGTTGAGAATATCGATAATGTGCATCGATCGAGTCTTTAAAAGTTGAAAATGAACGATCGTTAAACGAACTTTCAAATTCAAAACGTCGCCTTCAATGGTGTCAAAAGATTGTCAAAATCGTGAACTTGCTTTGCAAAACAAAATCCATAAGTTGCAATCAAAAATGTTTAATCCTAAAATTGACCAACCTGGATGATCAAAACGTGTCTTTGAAATGTCAAATCTCAAAATATGAACAAGAACCGGCAAAAGTTAAAAGGAATATGGTGTCATATTTGATTTACTCGCATGCACTTGTAATGAAGCATCAAACGAGCTTGATCATTATCTTGCACACACTAAAGAAGTCATGAATGTTTCGAAATCTTCGCTCGAAAATCAAGATTTGGTGCACATTATCATTAAGTTAAGGGAAATGTTAGGAAGGTATGAACAAGTTCAAATTTTAGCATCATTAAGTAAATTGCACTGTAACACTTAGCAAACGCGAACCCAGTTGCCTCACCGACAAAACACAAGATACTAATGTGCTTCCTCTATCGAAATAGGAATAGTTGCTCTTTTCCAAACGCCTCGCACTTCACGACCTAGGAGCAATACAAGGAAGAATAGGAAGTTGCACCTAAGAAAAGATCAATAAAGAATGTCAAGTAGAAGAACACCCTAGGACTTTGAATAAGACTCAAGTTGCACCCACTTTAGATATTGCATCCGACAAATGTAATGGAAAAAGTATTGTAACGAATGCTAAACCTTTAAGTACTTTTGATATTCAATCAAGCTTCTTATGTTATTTGTCGAAAAGTATGCTTTCGATTGTCATGACAAATGTGTTGCTAGAACTATCTTGTCTCGCTTAAGGAATCCTAAGAATCGAATACCTCTAGGCCCACTAATGCTTCTAAGTCCGTGCTTGGTAAACCGACCTCTTTAGATTCTAAGAAACGATTGATGTCCCTCGTAATTCCAAGATCACCTCAAGGAATGTTGTACCACCTAGTGCATTCACTAGTTGGAGATGGCGAAATGGCTACATAATACACTAGGATTTAAATGGATACCTAAAATCATTGATGTGTGTCTTTCTACTATAATCGCTTCGAACCTCTAACACTTCGGGTTCCACATCTACTTCTATTCCATCCGTGTCGTCTGTGTAATGCAGTGATACAGTCATCCTTGAATTGTTGATAGCGGATGTTACCGACATGACATGCAATCTTAAACTCATTATCAAACTTTATTGCAAAGTTCATTGGCATCGTCGATTCGGAATGATCACTTCAGCCTATCATGGGCTACTGGAGATTATATCAATGACAATATCAAAATTAGCGGGGTTTATTATGTGGAAGGCCTCGGTCACAATCTCTTTTCATCGGTCAATTCGTGATGGAGATTTGGAAGTTGCTTTTCGGGAGAAAACTTGTTTCATTCGTGATCTACAAGGAAACGATCTAATGTCCGCTCGCAATTCTAGTCTATACACAATCTCAATGCAAGACATGGTTGCTTCATCTCCCATCCGCTACTTTCAAAGGCAACATCAACAAAATCCCGGCTATGGCAATCGTGCTCTCATATTTAAACTTTCAAACCATCACCAACCTTGCTCGACATAAACTTGTTGAAGGTCTCCCGAGATTCCGGTATTCTAAAGATCACCTTGCTCACCTTGTGAACAAGGAAAAGCACTCGTGCTCATTTTCCTTCAAAGGTGGAACACACTCTCAAAGATGTGCTTCATCTTCTTCACATGGATTTGTGGGTCCGATGCGTGCAAACAATTAATGGCAAACGCTACATCTTGGTAATTGTTGATGACTACTCACGATGGACTTGGGTCTACTTTCTTGAAGTAAAGATCAAGATCCACGATGATCATCACCTTTCTCACGAAAATTCAAGTTCGACTCCGAACACCGTCCGCCAAATCGTAATGCATAAAGGAACTGAATTTAGAACCAAACTCTTCGAGAATTTTATGAGAAAGTGGGAATTGAGCATCGACATCTATTGCACGTACACCGTAACAAAACGGAGTTGTTGAAAGACGAAACCGCACGTTAGTGGAAGCCGCAAGAACAATGTTAATCAATGCTAAACTTCAGACACTTGTGGGCGTGTTGTATCAACGCATGCTATACTCAAAATCGCTCAATGATTACAAATGCCACAACAAAACACCTTTTGAGCTTATCCACAACCATAAACCGAATCTCAAACACTTTCATGTATTTGGATCCCTTTGCTACCCAAATAATGATCGTAATGACTTTGGAAAGCTCAAAGCCAAAGCTGACATTGGAGTCTTTATAGGATATTGTGAGAATTCTAAAGGTTACCAGATCTGGAATCGCCGTACAAAGAAGGTTATGGAAACAATTCATGCTAATTTTGATGAACTTACAGAAATGGCTTCTGAGCATAAGAGCTTGGAACCCGGTCACAACCGCTTAAACTTCCCCAAACCCCATCATCACCGAACCAAGCCCTCGACTTACTCACAACAAATGGAAAAGCTCTTGTCTCCATGCTTAGTGATGACATTGATGAACGTGCTCCGTGTATCCATTGTTACCGCTCAACCCGATCATATTTCAATACCGATACACTGCTACAACAACTCATTGAAGAAGCACCACCGCTGACTCCACACCAACAGCTTGAACAAACTGCTTCCAACGACATTGAACCAACCGCCGATGTTCTTAATGAAGTATTTCCCACCGCAGATTTTGATCCAAATGCGTTTTAACCCGCTTGCCAATGAAACTGCTGCACCTCATGTCGCGGAATCATCAACAAACCATTTGAATCCTCAAAATCGCACAATGTATACCAACATCAACCCTCGACACATCGTTGGACAAAAGACCATCCTCTTGAGAATATTATTGGTAACCCAAATCAACCACTTGTAACAAGACAACGTCTTCACACAGATGGTGAACATTGCATTTATGCACTCACCGTCTGTCAATCGAACCTAAAACATTAAAGACGCAATGACAAAAGACAATTGGATTGATCCATGCAAGAAGAACTCAACCAATTCAAACATCTTGAAGTATGGAACTGGTTGAAAGACCAACAGGGTCTATGTTGGGATATGAAAGTGTCAAGATATGAAAGTATCAAGATATGAAAGCATCAAGATATGAAAGTATCAGAAGTCGCAGCATCTTGGAAACAACAAAGAGTCAAAGTATCGCTAAAGACAAAGTCAAAGTACTTGCACTATGAAGTCAAAGTACTGCAAGAACAAAGAACTGTTATATTCGCTTATGGAAAGCATTGTATTCTATGTTTAGATTACTTGTCGTACAAGAATACAAATTGTAAACCGACTAGGATATCCTTGAGCCTATAAAAGGACTCCTAGATTGGCATTAGAGGTACGATTCCAAAAGAGTTTTAGAGTTTACGAATTAGTGTTTTGAGAGAAGTTCGATTATCTTAGAGTTGTATTAGAGTATCTCATAATAAGCGATTTAGAGTTTATAATAAAAGTTATTCTTCTTAGCTTTGTTAAGTAAATTCCGATACTTGATAAAGATTGCTCGGTGTTTCTTTGTTAATAACTTAGGATTTATCCGAGGTTATTAAACCTTAACAAGCTAGTTAAAGTTAGTTTGATTAAAGTATATCGATCCAACAAGTGGTATCGAGCTTGTGTGGAAACTCGACTAGGAAGAAACCTACTCAACAATATTCAAGATGTCGATCAAGTCGCTCCACCACCCTCAATCACCTCACTCGTAATTCCAATAATCAAGAAGGAGAATATGATCTCGGTGCATGAAGATGAGGCAAGATATTGCCATTACGCACCATGCTTTATGGAATGTAATTGTGAATGGGAATGAAGTAGTTACGTAACCCATTAATATTCTGGACAACCAAGCGCACCAAAGGCGCCTTACCAAGAAGAACCCTAAGGAATCAAGAAAAGGCACTAAACATTCTCTTATTTGCCATTCCGTATGGTCATCTTCTCAAATTTCATGATGCTAAAGATGCTAAGCGCCTGGGCCGCTCAAGACCAGTTTGAGGAATGAAGCCTCTAAGAAGATGCATGTAAATTTGTCAAGCAAGTTTGAAACTTTTACAGGTTGGTGAAAGAGAGAATCTTGATGTCGCATATGATAGGTTTCAAAATCTCCTCAACATGTTGGAGTTATACAAGGCGAAGTGTCGGTTGAGGATGCTAATTTGAAGTTTCTATGAGCTTGCCATCTACATGGCATGTGATTGCTACTATGATCGAGGACAACAAGGATTGGATGTTATGGACTTTGATGATCTCTATCATCAATCAAGGTGTATGAACATGAGATGAGTGGTCAACCCAATTCCAAATCTCACAAGATTGCTTTTCTATCATCTCGAAAGAAGAGCAAGATTTCAAAAGTACCGCTTCCTCAAAGCACTGCTTTCTCAAAATACTGCTGCTTACAACCCCTTTATATGCTCAAGCAGCCCCACCATCTACCACTTTGCACTCGATGAAGTTGTGTGCTCCTTCTTTGCACAACAAGCCGCTTTACACGCCACTTATGAAGAGGATCTAGCACAAATTGAAGAAGATGCACTTGAAGAAATTGATATCGTGTGCAAGTTGCTATGATTATCGCAAGGATCAAAAGTACATGAAGAAGACAGTAAAAGTATTGATTTCAAACCAAAACAAGGAATAACTTTTGACAAATCTCAAATTGAATGCTTCAATTGTCAAAAGATCGGTCACTTTGCAAGGAATGCGGTTTGCTAAGTATAAAGCAAATGTAATATCCGAGAAGCCAAAACTTGAGCTCAAAGAAATTCCAATAATCAAACAAAAGCTTTGGTTGCTCAAGAGAAGTTATCGAAGTTGACCGGAGTGAAGAATTTGATGATGAACCGTTGACTTCTTCAGATGGTAGCAATGGAAGATGCAATTGAAGACACAAAGGGAAGCATTGACCGAGCACCTTGCTTTTGAAGAAGAACCCGAACATGTTTGCTTTGGAATCTAATGATGGCTTTGAGGATTTGATTGGAGCAAAGAAAGTGAAGATGATATCGTTCTTCTTGCTATGGTGGCTACTTCACCAACTCGCCTCCTATCTCGAGGTATGCTCAAACTGTTATGAGTTTTATCTAAAATTACTTAACAGCTTATGTGATTGAAAGAGATAATTGTGTTAGGGCTAGGTCCGAGGTAGCAGTTATCAAATCACTTTAGAGTCTATGGAAGCCAAAATATTAACTCATGAAAATAATGAAATGGCTCAATGAAAAATATGAACAACAGGATTATCGCTAAAACTTAGTGAATGGAAACTAAACTGTAAAATTGTCAAATTGAGAAATTGACTAAGGAAAGAGATGAATTGTTAGCTAAGTTTGTTTGCTTGGGGAGAGTTTGGCTTGTCCCATGTTGCTTATGTTGAAAAAGAGAAGGGCTTACATTAGAACAGCTTAGGATTTGGAATGGACTTTAGTAACATAGATGAAAACCAACCTAGTGATCGTGAGGATGGTGATTTTGAGGACATAACCACTAGTGATGATGAACTCATTAACTATGTTGATACATCTAGTAATGAGGGCTCAATAAGTGAACTACCACCGAGTATAAGAAAGACAATGGTTATCATGTCGCTCCTCATCCCAT
Organism: Chrysanthemum lavandulifolium; assembly: GCA_022545495.1. Lineage (NCBI taxonomy): Eukaryota > Viridiplantae > Streptophyta > Magnoliopsida > Asterales > Asteraceae > Chrysanthemum > Chrysanthemum lavandulifolium. The sequence goes on from CM040243.1 coordinate 123,702,867, forward strand.
CGGCATTCATCAACCCTCTAGGCCCGATGTTTCTCGTTTTGGAGTAGACAGTCTAGAGTTTAGGAAGAAGCTTGTTGCTCAATCTAGGTATGAAAACCCAAAGAAGTCATGAAAATAATGTTCAAAATCAAGCGGTACCTTTAAAACAAAGTATCGCTCAACAAGCGATACCTTCCGCAAAACCTTTTCAAAACAAGATCTTGCTAAACCTTTGGGGATAACTTTGTTCAAAACAGTTTTATCATTCACCAAGAAGGCAAAATAATTTTGGGAATAGACATAGAAGAAATCACTTTGGACATATGGGTCAAAAATTGTGTTTTGTGTGTTATAGTCCTAATCATTTAATCAAAGATTGTGATCGACACTCAGAATACCTTAGCAAATTTCCAAAGAATAGATCTACCAATCACACACCTAGAGAGCACAAACCAGTTTGGAATAATTCAAATAGGGTAAATCACATAAACTTCACACCGGATCACGATACCCACATCGAGAAGACCTTTTCAAAACCTTCAAGATCTCACAAGATTTTCCAAAGCATCGCTCGTAAACAAGGTACCGATCACACTACTTGGAATAGGAATTCTAGGAGATCTCACTATCAACCTAGACGGTATTACAATTCACATAGGGATCTAGATCACAGAACCACGTGTTAAACCGAATGGGTTAAGAAGGAAGGTACTCTTGAGGACACACAAGACTTTCAACAAAAAGTGAATCGATGTTTTGTGATACAAGAAAATGCTAATAATCGGTGAAAGAGATTTATGTTGAAAACCGAAAGTTTTGAAAATCCACATGATAAAGATCAAAAGATAATTTTGGATCATCATTTAAAGATAGTGGGAATTACATACTCAAAGAATTTGAGTTTGTAACTCCACAAGGGGAACACAAGTCAAGAATGGCTTAGGTTCCTAAAAGTCACTAACTCTTTTCTTTGTGTGTGGCAACCCAAAAGAGGAGCTTAAAGATCATCCGATTGTAGATAGTGGTTGCTCGGAAGTATGACAGAGACAAAGAAATTCATGCGATTTAGAAATATTAGTGGAGGAAGAGTTGCATTTGGGAATGATCCCAATGGAGGAAAGATTATTGAAAAGGAACTATCAAAGCGGGGCTTATTGACTTTGAGAATGTTAGATATGTGAAGGAGCTTAAATTCAACTTACTCTCGGTCTCTCAAATTTGTGATAAAAGCATCCTGTGTTATTCACCGACACGTAATGTCTCATCCTTTCCTCGACTTTAAACTCGTTGATGATGACTTGGTAGTACTTAGAGTACCAAGGACAAATAATGTGTATAGTTTAGACATGAAGAGTCTACATTCCTATGGAAGAGCCACATGTTTGGTGGCTAAAGCAACATCTGAAGAGGCACATCAATGGCATAGAAGATTGGGCCATGTTAATTTCAAAATATCAACAAACCGGTCAAAGGCAATCTAGTTAGAGGTTTACCTTCAAAGACTTACAAGAATGATCAATCATGCTTGGCATGCAAGAAGGGTAAACAACACAAAGCTTCCCGCAAGAAGCTTGAGGAAAGAACTATTAGAGAACCATTAGAGTGTTACATATGGATTTATTTGGACTGTCTCGTGGCAAGTTTAAATAAGAAAAAGTACTATTTGGTTGTTACGTATGATTGTAGTAGATTTAGTTGGGTTTTCTTTTGGGTTTTAAAGATGATACCTTTGATGCTATTCAAACACCGATTATAGCACTTGAAAACCAATTAAGACTCAAGGTTAGAGGTATTAGATGTGATAATGGAACCAATTCAAGAACAAGCCTATGGATGACTTTTGTGCAAATAAAGGCATAAAGAGGGAGTTTAGTATTGCTAGAACACCACAAAGAAATGGTGTTGCGAGAGGAAGAATAGGACTTTGATTGAAGCAAGAAGGACAATGCTAGTAGATTCCCATCTACCTATTCAATTTTAGGCGGAAGTCAAAGTCTTGCATGCTATGTACTTAATGTAGTCTCTGTCACCAAACCACGATGAAGACACCTTATGAATTGCCGATGGGCAATAAACCCAACATTCGTTTTATGAAGCCTTTTGGATGTCCTCTTACTATTTTAAACACCATTGATAATGCTGGAAAGTTTGATGGCAAGTCCAAGAAGGTTACCTTTTGGGTTATTGCACTAACAATGAAGGCTTACAAGTATACAATGAGTTACTAAGAAGATTCAAGATTGTCTTCATGTTGAGTTTTAGAAGATCAAGACAATGAGAAAGGTAAAGGTCCCGATTGGATGTTTGATCTTGAGGTTTTATCTCCTTCAATGAATTATGTTCTCATTAGAGAAGAAAATCAACCTATGCACAATGGAGAAGATTTACAATATGTTGTTCATGGAGTTCATATTAGACCCGATCATCGTTCTCGATAAAGATCCCGTTAGTCCAAAACAGTATCGATGTTCCTAAGCAAAGTAATCGATTCTCCAAAACAAAATCTCATTGCACCACAATCCTCATTATCTCACGAGGATCAATCTATTCAAGAGGAACTTAATCGATGCTTCTTCAAGATGTCTTAGCACATTCTTACACCGATGAACAAAGGAGAGCTTATGAAGAGGCAAAGAAGAAGAACAAGATCGCAGAGTACTCTCACAAGATTGACAAGATTTTCAACCAAAGTAATCAAGCACCTGTTGACATGATTTTAGATGATTTGGATGATCCTACCATGCCCGGATTAGAAGAAACCGATGATGAGCTTGAAGATGAAGGTATTTTCTCGATTCCAATGAAGGTGCTGATTATACTAATCTGGATGATGCATATGGAGTGTGAAGATCGTTGTAAGCTCTTAGACGAGGTCTAATATTATATCTAGGAACACATAATAACGAAAGCGGAATATTCAATAAGAATTAACGTTATAATGAACAAGGTTTTTCATTATCATAAACTAACTAAACAATAATAAAGATCAAAGACTTGATCTTTAACACTAACTAACTAAACCACTAAACCCTAGGCGTTTTCCCAAATCCCTACGCCTAGGTTCCCACACACACACCTTTAGATCGCCTACATCTTGTACGTGCGCATTAAAACTAATGACCCTATGTCTCTTTATATACTAGAGACATCTAGGGTTTACAAGAGGAATCATAATATAATTAGGAAACTAAATATTCTTTTAAGCATATCTTCTAGAATCTTCCAAATCCTCCATCTTTTTGTAGTTTCCCTTCTTGTCACTTTTAGTCCTTCATGTTTCATTCTTCTTGTTTTGTATCATCAAATCTATAATAGACCCAACATGGAGTTCCACAGTCTCCAATCTTACGAATTCATAAGAATCATTGGCTCTCTTATGTATCTTACTGCATCAAGGCCTGATATCATGTTTGCAGTTTGTTTATGTGCAAGATATCAAGTCTCACCAAAGATCTCTCACATGAATGCAGTAAAGAGAATCTTCTGTTATTTAAAACAACAACCTAAGTTGGGGTTGTGGTATCCAAAAGAGTCACCTTTTCACTTAGAAGCTTTTTCAGATAGTGATTATGCAGGTGATAATTATGATAGAAGATCAACAACTGGTGGATGCCAATATCTTGGAAGAAGGTTAGTCTCCTGGCAATGCAAGAAGCGAGACAATTGCAAAGAACATCATCTATCAAGTCAATATGTAGTCAGCTTTGCAGTCGTTGTGGACAAGTTTTGTGGATGCGTAATCAACTCTTGGACTATGGGTTCAATTTCAAAATACTCCTATCAATATTGATAATGAGAGTACCATTTGTATTGTGAAGAATCCAGTTTATCATTCCAAGACCAAGCATATTCAGATTAGGCATCACTATATCGAGATTGTTATGAGCACGTGCTCATTAATGTTGTTAAGGTTCACACAGATGACAACGTGTGATTTACTCACCAATGGCTTTGATGTTTCAAGATTCAATCACTGGTGGTGAGTATTGGCATGATTAACTACTAAGCTATGTTTGAGGGAGGACTATAAGGTGTTAGTATAGTCCCGTATTGCTGAGGAGGATAATTATGTATACTTAGTTTCTATGGAGGAATTTGGCAAAGTCTTGTTTTTCCCAGAAAGTACCGCTTGGGAAAGTACCTTGCATACGTGGAAAGTATCTTGTTTGTCGATTAAAGTATTGTTCCAACGGTTATATTGAGGGTAATTAATGCTAACGGTTATTTTATTTTGGGCGTGATTTTTAAATCTCACCTATAAATAACTCCTTTCCGATTTTCCTCTCATATTATTCCATTAGCATCGTTTCCATATTTCTCTCATTCTTATTCAATTTCAATTTGTGCTTACATAATCACCGATGGCGAATCGACCCTCTTGCTTCAAAGCACAATATGGTAGCAAATTTAGACAAGACCGACGACAACGCGGCGCCACGATATTATTGATTTTTAACTGGTCGCAATCGCTTATGCTCTTTTAGTGGAGCCGGATATTATTGAGCCTTGATTCAAGAATTTTGGGCTACCGCAAGAGAAAACATGGAGAATGAAGAATTTTATATTAGGGCTACGCTTGTTGGACGAACTGTGAAGATTATCAAGCATCTATTAGAGAGGATTTGTTGTTTAATGATAATGATGGTGCTATTCGTTTTGCCAAGGAATTGATTTGGGAAACTTTTGGGCATATTGGTTATGAAGGTTCTTTAACGGAACAAACATTCGAAAAAGCAGTTGTTTTGTCCTCAATGGAAATTTTTGGTTCATGAGTTGCTACATTGCATAAGTGCTAAGAGTACTTCTTGGGAGCAGTTTGGGTCCAATATCGCATCCGCTATGGTTGGGTTAGCTACGGATCGAGTTTTTAACTTCTCAAGGCTAATCTTCGATGGGATGCTTTCGCATATCTCACATGGATCTACTTGGCTAATGTACCCACGGTTTATACATGTTTTCTTAAACAAGCAACTGTCGATGTGCCAAAACCTCATGACTTATTGCTGTTATTGTTCAACAATAAAAGATTTTTACTTTTATGGCTCAAGAAGTGATTTATTTAGAGGTCCGATACACCATTAACTACTTCTATGATGGAAGTTGTTCAGCCGTTAGAGCAGATGATGAAGATGATGCACTAGTGCAAGTATCGCATCTGAAGGTCTTCGCGGCTCGCAGAGTCTTGCATCTGAAGGTCTTGCATCTGCAAGCACTTCTCATGAAGGTACCGCATCTCTGTGGTCTTGTTTCTCCAATCCCTGAGGTTCAAGAAGAAGTTTTAAGATCACCTACTCCATCTTCACCACGATCTGTTCCTGTTTCTCCATCAGAGGAACATTCACATATTCAAAGTGGAGATCCATATACTATACCTCGTGAAGGTTTATATTTGGATAATTATGCTTTGACAAGGGAGATAGTTAAGTTGCAAAAGACTACTAAGGTTCAAGCTAAGCAGATAAAGAAATTGAAGAAAAAGTTTAGAAGGCTAAAAACTTTTGTCTGGCCTTTGGTTCAAGAATTTCGTATCTGGCTTAAATCAAAGAAGAAAGCACAAAGGCAGTCTCAGTCAAGTAAACCCAAAAAGGTTCCTAAACCATCTTCTGTCAACTTGGGGAGGAATTTAGAAAAAGAAAATTTGAAAGAAGATGTTACGAAGAAGAAAGAACCTGAAGGTACTGAAGAAAAGATTATTTCAGATACTGAGGAACAAGAAGAACAAGTTCAAGTTCAAGGTACTGAACATCAAAGTGTTGCTTTTCAAGATACTTCTAGGCAAGAGGTAATAACACCAAGAGTATTGAATTTTGAAGAAGAAGTTGGTCCTTCTACAACTGTTATACAAGAAGAGGAGGAACCTACATTCAAACCTATTCATTCTGCAAGTGATGATGAATTCATTGCTACAATTTTAGGAGATTTGTCACAACCAAGAGGAGGAGTTACTATTCGAGAAGTACAAGAAGAAGAACAACAAAGAACTTCTCAATCTGCAATTGATCCTAAGGATAAAGGAAAGGGTGTTCTGGTTGAATCTAAGAAGAAAAGCTAACTTTAGCGTAACTTAGAGCAATTGAAGTTGCTAGGAATGAAGTCATTGCTAGAAAAGTTCAAGAAGAATTAAATGCTAAAGATAGAAAAGATCGGGAAGCTCAAGAAGCTCGAATAGAGAAGCGACTCAAAAGGTACAAGATGAATTAGATCTCAAGCTCTTGAACCATTATAATCACTGTTCTAGTTAGATTTATGCCAAGACTTAATAAAGCTAAAGACGAAATGCTATGATGGCTTATCCGAAAAGTCAAGGGTATAAAGGATTGCGAAGTTTAATTATTTTGAGATGAAAAGATTATATGATCTTTGCTAGGGAGGATTATAAGAAAGATGTTGCGAGGCATTAAAGATTTTAGAAAAGAAGCTACTTGGACCAAGTCGAAAGAAAGAAGAATTTGAAAAGAAAAAGGAAACCGAAGTTCTGGATGTTCGGTTTTCAAAGAAAGAAAAGTTGAATTAAGATCCGAGACTAGTGATGAATTAAGGAATTATCTCGAGTGGTAGATTTTGATTATACAAAGGAAGATGATGACATGAAGATGAATGATCAAATATTAGTGTTTTGAAGTTGTGAAATCAAGGATGGAGATTACATGATTTTTCATAAAGAAGATGAAAGCTTCAAAGTTTTCAAAAGGCTATGGGACTTCTCGCACATTATAGATAGGGTAGACCTATTCTATTTATATCATGTGGTGAAGGCTTACTTTGAAAATAATCCATTAGAAGGGATTGGTTTAGTTTTACATGGTGATCTAATAACCGCATGGGAAATCAAGAAGAGAGCACGATGATATTTGGAAGAATCAAGAAAGTTTGGGAAATTGTTTCTTTGGAGATTCTTTGAAGAGTCCGGAGTTCATGTTTTAGAGTGGAAAATGGAACAATGATACACATGTTTGCGAGAAGAAGATACCCTCTCACAATCGAGCTCATGAGAAGAATGTTAGAGCATGGACCGGAAGTAGAAGAGGATAATGAAACCGCTTGCATGCTTATCAACTTGTTTATAAACCGGACTACCATTGTTTGAAGATGATCAATAAGCGGTATGAATTTTATTTGAATAAATACTTTTTGATAAATCAAGACTTTTATTCAAAGTATCGTTGATTAGACAAGACTTTCATCAAAGTACTGTTTGCGAAATAAACCAGTTAAATGAATTTTAGAAGAAACCTTTTGCTAAGTGATAAATATTTTGAAATAAAGGTTGAATAAATGGTTTTGTGATGATAACATCAATAGGTTATCAATCCACCATGGTTACAAAAGGATTGACTAATCCATGAGCAAACGGCTCGGTAAAGATATATCAAATCCGCTTTTAGTTGACAACTTGCTAATAAGTTGGATGGTAATCAACTCACCATATCAATAATGTGAAGAGTTGGCTAGCCCACAAGAAAATGGCTTGTGGTAAAGGTCGTGAAAAAACCATTATTGGTAATTAGTTCACCATTAGATAGAAGAACTAACTAGTCCGTAAGGTTCGACTTTTGGTAAAGACAAAACAAATCTGTTGATAGGCGATGGTTTGCTAAAAATCATATGGTTATCAATGTACCATGGTCTTACACACCAAAACATTTGGCTACTCCGAGATAATGGCTTTGGTAAAGAGATCTAAATCCATTAAATTTTCAATGATTCACTTGGAAGTGATGAGAATAGTATGCAACTTAAACTGAATTAATGTACAAAATTGTCATATGTTCTTTGTGTTCTTTGAAAAGATGGAGTTCTTTGGATGTTCTTTGTAAAGAATAATTTTAAGAGATACTTTGACAAAGCACATACACTACGTAGATACAATCCAAAGACTAAGAAACAATTTGTCCTTAAAGATGAAGTTGTTAAAGATATATTCACAAAGGGAACTTGAAGTCAAGCAAGTAGAATTCAAGTTGGGGAGGATTGTTGGGATATGAAAGTCTTTGAAGATATGAAAGCTTGAAGATATGAAAATCTTGTGGTACAAAGTACTAGAAACAGTCAAAGAGTCAAAATCTTCGCTAAAGACAAAGTCAAAGTCTTGCACTATGAAGTCAAAATCTTTGCAAGAACAAAGAACTGTTATATTCGTTTATGGAAAGCATTGTATTCTATGTTTAGATTACTTGTCGTACAAGAATACAAATTGTAAACCGACTAGGATATCCTTGAGCCTATAAAAGGACTCCTAGATTGGCATTAGAGGTACGATTCCAAAAGAGTTTTAGAGTTTACGAATTAGTGTTTTAGAGAGAAGTTCGATTATCTTAGAGTTGTATTAGAGTATCCGCATAATAAGCGATTTAGAGTTTATAATAAAAGTTATTCTTCTTAGCTTTGTTAAGTAAATTCCGCATACTTGATAAAGATTGCTCGGTGTTTCTTTGTTAATAACTTAGGATTTATCCGAGGTTATTAAACCTTAACAAGCTAGTTAAAGTTAGTTTGATTAAAGTATATCGATCCAACGGTCTCGTCATTGGTCTCAAATGGATTTGGAAGAACAAATTGGATCTTTGAAGGGCGAATCGAGAAATAAGTCACGTCGGTGGCTAAGGGTTATAGACAGGAAGAGGTATTGACTTTGAAGAATCATTCGCTCCGGTTGCTCGTCTTGAGGTCGTTCGGATCTTTCTCGCGTTCGCGGCTCATATGAATATAACGGTCTTTCATATGGACGTCAAAACCGCTTTACGAATGGTCAATCGAAAAGCAGTCTATGTCGACCAACGGAAGGATTCATTGATCCGAGTTCCCGAATCATGTCTACAAACTAAACAAAGCTCAGATGGTCTCAAACAAGCTCCCGGGCGTGATGCGATAAGTTATCATCCTTCCTCATTGCTAATAAATTCACCAAAGGTTCATCGATCCTACACTCTTCATACAATATCACGGGCTCACATCTTAATTGTTTAAATTTATGTGGATGACATCATTTTGGGTCAACACACTTAAAATACTCAAATGCTTATGCAAAATTAATGACAAAACATTTTGAAATGTCAATGATGGGTGAACTCACATTCTTTCTTGGAATGCAAGTTCACCAATCCCCGTGGTATTTTCTTGAGTCGATCCAAATATGCCCTTGAGCTGTTAAACAAATTTGGAATGCAAAGCTGTGACACCTATGCCACACCAATGGCTCATACCAAGCTAGATCTTTGATTTACATGGAAAATTGGTGGACCCTACCAAATACCATAGTATTATTGGGTCTCTCATGTATCTAACAACTAGCGACACGATATTGTGTTTCCGTATATCTTTACTCCCATTATCGATCGAGACCAATCTGAAACCCACCTCTCGAGGCTAAAAGAATCTCCAGATACATCAAGGGAACCATTAACTTGGGATCGGTATCAGAAGGATTACGGTTTTGAACTAATAGCATTTTCGAGATGCGATCACGCAGATGCTTAGATTCACGGAAAAGTACTTGAGAGCATTACAATTTCTTGGCGATAAACCGGTGTCATGGCAATCGAAGAAGCGAGATTGTACATCGCTCTCCTCAGCGAGCGAGAATATGTAGCCATGTCGGCGTGTTGTGCTCAAGTCATTTGGATGAGAACACAACTCAAAGACTATGGTTACGTGTTTGACAAAATCGATGTCTTGCGACAATCAGTGCTATTGCGATCTCGTGCAACTCGATAAAACATTTGAAATCAAAGCACATTGATCTTGATATCATTTCATCAAGGACCACGTGGAGCAGTGCAGTTGAATTATACTTTGTGGAGTACAGAATACCAATTGGCGATCTTCTCACCAAAGCCTTAGCTCCCGCTAGGTTTAATGAGTTGGTCCACGGATTGGTATGCGGTGTTTGACTCAAGAGGAACTGCATGAACTCTTAAAACATTCTTAAAACCAGTCAAACACCAAAACCTCTTTTGTAAATATTTTTCAAAAACAAAATATAAAATTATAAAATCTGATAAAACATTAAAAATATTCTTCTATCTATATTTCTTTTCACATGGCAAGTACAAATCTTCCGTCAACACTCAAATCTTTCAAAATTCAATATTTTTACGATCAAGTGTTGAGGGGGAGAATGCAAATATTTTTCAGTTTCATAAAACCTTGTACGTGCATGTTACCTTATCCCGGTTGTTTCTTTAATTGGTGGTCACTTTTCTGGTTTACTGACACTCCTCGGACTAAAATTTATAAAACTTCATTATTTCTTAAGTCGAGGGGGAGTGTCGTCAAAATTCTTTCCAAATATCCTTCGTTTGGTAATCAAAATGGAAGTTATGGACATTGGATGTAAATGGAAAAGGTGGAGGGGCTAAAACTGTCAAAAGCTCAAAGTTATTTTAATAAAACCTCCACCTAACACATTAACTCTTCACATTTATTACTCAACCTAACTAAATCCTACGCCTAAAATTCAAGCTTCAAATCCGTGTTTTGGATCATCATTTTGTAAGTGGTTTTGTGTTCTTAACATGATTACAAACAAGGGTTTTAAATCGTTTCAAAAACCAACGGTTAGATTTTCATATATGAGTGATTTTGTGTTCTACGCATAAGCGTATGAACACAAAATCAATGGTGTGTGTTTTTGGTTAAAATGATAGAGTCAAAACGCTCAATTAATCACTTTGAAACCATTTTCATCATCAAAACTCACCCTGAAACACGAATTGATGGATATTGAAAAGTTAGGGTTTATGCGTGAATTGGGTATTTTCTTGTGTGAGTGTTTCTGGTTAATTAGTTGCTTGTAAGATGTTGTTTGTATGATGAATTGATGATATCCATGCTTAGAACTTGCCCAGTAACATCAAATGTGAAAGAATTGAATTGTAGGGTTTTAGTTCATACGAATTGGGTGCTTTTGATTCATAGCTTGTTTGATGTTAAAACTTGCACATAACAACTCAATAGGCCTCCTAGACATCCCAGAATCATTTTGGTGCATTTCCTATGGCTAGATATCTTACTCGTAGAAATTGAACTTTAGGGTTTTAAGGTCTACGCGTAAAACATTATCTAAGCATAACTGATTGATTGAGTATTCGTGTTTAAAACTGTTAGAAAATGAATGCAGATGTTAATGTTGATGTTATGATGAATTTATTTCAGGTTCTCTACGCTTAAAAATTCAGAATCAAGGTTTCTTGCAATCTACGCATAAGGATCACCTTACGCGTAGCATGTTATGCGTAAGAGTAATCTTCGCGTAACGTTCTGCCGTAAGGTTCTACATTGGGGACTACGCGTATCACATGAAGGATATCGTAAACAAGAACCTCTATGCATAAGGTTGACTCTTACGAGTAAGCCTTGTCGTAAGGTTCCTTATACGCTTCTGCGTAAGCTTTATGCATAAGGCACTCTTTTCCTCGCGTAATATTACTTACGCGTAAGTCAAGAACCCACGCATAAGCTTATGCTTACGCCGTATAACACTCTGTTCACGCATAAGCTTGCCATTTCTACGCCAAAGCCTTGTTTAACCTTAATTATGAATTGTTCGGCGTGCAAACTTGTAAATAAATAAATCATAACGCCACGAAACCAATAATGTCACTAATAAGCTTAAGCGTTTAATAAGTTGTGAAAATAAGTGAAAACATGGACTTTAAAACTTAAAGTTAATCAACTCACGAAACTTATCACGGCGTCATTGGACTATTGGACAAACAAGTGACATTGGACTCGTAACAATCATCGACATATCACATTCAATAATTAGACAATAAAATCATCATTGACTAACATAATGTCTTTCGATATGTTGGTTCTTTTGGCTAAATATCTTCGGATCATGACATGGGCGCTCAATTGCGAAATCTGGAAGCACCAAATGTTCTCACCGTTCTTGATATCTTCCTAATGGCTATCCGATGAAGATTGGAAAGAACAATCTTCGTGTTGATTTTAATACCCTCACCGCTTCATTTTTCTTGCTTAATTGCCGTGGATATTACGAAGAATCATCCTTATCGAAACATGCTCACCAATTATGCTACGATTGCACGAGATCTATATTCACCGCCTACGGAATACAATGCAAAAGATCAAAGGACAAAATGTTGTGATGGCGCTCAATGACAAACAAGTCACCATCACACCGCAGACTTAAGGGCTATTCTTCTCATCCCATCATCGAACCAATCGAATACAATGCCGCACCAAGCGAAGAGACTGTTGCGATTCATGATCGACATTGGTTATGACGAAGCTACGTGAGTAATCACTAAGCATTCATACGTGGATCTTAAGAATATTCCTCGACCATGGAGAACTCTCTACATCATCATCACCAAATCTATTTACGGGCGTGGCGGTGGCTATGAGCATCCCAAGCTCATGGAATCTGCAGATCTTTTGGGCTTTGGTCAACAATAAACACATTGAAGTTGAAGCTACGATATGGGACGACATGATGTCATTCCTTAAAAAGCTTGGCACCAAAATCCGTATGTCGGATATACCAAATTGATCCAACGAGCTCTAGGGTATAATCACGATATTCCTTGAGACTCGATGACCCCAAACAACACTCCATGTTGTATGAGCCCACACTCTCTGTCATATTTAAGGACTCTACAACAAAGAAACAAGGTGCAAGGTTTGCGGATCACCTTATAACCGATGATATCAAACAATTGTACTGCACAAACGATATTTAGTAGCGGTTGAAGAAGGCAAAGTAGGTTTTCTTGATGAAAAGTCATTGGTACACCTACAAGGAAAACCATAAGAGGCGGTGCGGAAGTGTTACAAGCGAGAGTCAAAGAAAGTTCCCAAAGAGGAAACATCCACTCAAAGGGCGGTTCCTCTAAGGAAGTTGTTCTATTCCCATTCCCAAGTCCGAACCGCAAAGAAAGCTAGTGGATGAAAGCTCGATGAAACCGAATCGAGACGAGGAGGTCACCTACTTTGAAATCGCAACCGATGTCACTCCAACAAGTAGCTAAACCTCCCGGTCAAAAGTTGACCAAGGCAAAGGGAAGACTCAGTGCTTGAGCATGAAGAAAAAGCTCGGATGAAGAGCCTTTGGATCTCGAATCGGGAAGAAGTTCAAAATCATTAGACTCCAACACGTGGCAAAGATTTTGAGCAGACAACAAATCGTGGCCGGAGGGTCAAGTGGTCTTGTCAATCTACACCAATTCTGATGCGGTTAATCAACCCGATAAGGAATTGGTGCCACCACTCTTGAGCAACAACAAAAGCGCTGGAGGATTCTATTGATTATGACTTTGAGGAACACGAAAAGAAAAGTCGAGAAAGAAAAAGGCGATGAAGAGGTCGCACTCATGCCAAAGCGGATGAAGAGGCCCGGACTTAGGTCAAGTAAAGGCTAAATCTGGACAAGATGACAAAGTGAATTATGATGATTATCTTCTTGGCAGTCCTACTCGCTCTAAGGAGGAAACTTCGAACCTCCTAAGGACCACTGAATCACCTCACGACTCTTCATCATCGATTAGTCTTCTCACTCTTCACCTCCACCATCCAAAGGAACAACCGATCCACATCCAATCGTGAAGAAACCATCGACTCTTGGATATCTCGGGCAAAGACAAGGATTGTTAAAGGCATCAGCGGTCGGGAAGAAAGATGTGACCAATAAAAGTTAGATATACTCGTGACAACATCAAACATCTTAATGACGAGATAGAAAAGATGGCTAATGAAAGGGAGTATATTCGAAGTTCATGCAACGTGATGTCCAAGGAGAACCGAGCGAGATGATTAAGGGCTATACTCATCGGTTCTTACTCGAAAAGTTCGGGGTGACAAGAGATGTTCAACAGACAACTCTATCCAAATCTCATGCATATAGCCAAGCAAACTATAAGATCAACACCTATGACCGTAAAATTAACCCTCATCGATCCTATAGTGTTCTCGGATGTTGAATTGGTTTCGGGATGGTAACTCAAATGTCTAAGCGATCGCAACATTTACTTCTACGAAGGTAAATTGTTTGAAGCATTCTTTGGAATACCAACTCAAATCGGCATGCGTAGAAGAAGCTCAAAGGCCTAAGCGTCCAAGAGATGATGAAGATAAGGATAAGGATAAAGATAACGAACCTAAGCGTTCAAAAAGTGCGAGAATCATCCTCCATGCCACCTCCACTCCACGGGACTCCATCTCAACAACGCTCTCCTCCACGCTCTTCTACTGACAAACCACAGGACTCTGAGTTACCACCTCAGACAGAGAAAACCGGTGATCACTTCGAGTATACTGGTGGTGATGATGAGGAAGTCCCTGAGCCCCAACAACAACCTACCTCTCCCGCTTCAACAAGGAAACCATCATCCACATCAAGGCCAAAGAAAAAGAAGAAGACGCCCAAGGCTGATGTCGTTGATAAGGTTTTAAAATGTACCTTTTTGAGGGGTCGTTTAAGCCCTTATTTGATCACTTTTGTATCCGTTATTGCTTAATATCGTTCCTTTTCACTTTTTAGGTCTCTTGAAGGCAAACTGCTGTAATGACACTTATTTGGACGAAAAGGCGCGGATATATGAAGAAAATGGCCAAAGTCATGAATCAAGACACTCAATTGCTAAATTACAAGGGGCGGCGTCCTTTGTTGTCTATGACGCCGTCGGAGGAATTTAATGACTCGGAAGAGAAATTGCTAGTTTTGGAGGGCGGCGTCGGGCTTTAAAAGAGTAGGCCGTCGCAACTCGAGGCGGCCTAGATTCAATCCAGACGGCGTCGAAGCTAAAGAGGACGGCGTCACAAGCATAAGGTGGCGCCGTCAAGATTAACAGCCAAGGCGAAACCCTAATGACGGCGACATGGCGTCACAAATCATAAGGTGGCCGTCGCACATGTAATCTTATATATAGAATCCGAATTTTTCGGTTTTAGAGAGTAGTCTTTTGGGTAAACTTTTGGAGTAAAACCTAAACCCGAACCAAGGTCGTATTTTAGGGTTCTAAACCCTATCTTACACCAAGATAAGTTGTTTACTTCATTAATTTAATTATGTCTTCAATTATTTGTGTGTATGCTTGCATGTTCTCCATGTCCGGCTAATTTACTTGTGTGTTTGCTTAGGAAATATGAAACTTAATTATTGAATATTGATTGGTTGTTTCTTATCTTAGTTGATTAATGATCTAGTAATGCGATAGGTCATTCGTTGTGTATAATGCTTGATTAATCTTTGTGAACCTTAGGTTATAGCACTTTGAGTTGTTGTAAGCTAAACTATCCAAAGAGGCCTTAGAGTTAGAGTTTATCATCCCTAGTGGGTTTTGTAGGCGAGACCCTTTGGTAACTTCAAAGAGTTAGGGAGAAGCATACCCTACAACTTTAGACACACAACGCAACTAGGAATAAGGACGTGACAATTCAACCACTAATAGAAGATAATTAAGGAGTAGTAAAACCTAAGTAAACACATCTTTAAACTATCATACGAGCACACAATAATTAGACATAGACTACCACCACCTTAGTTTAGATAATTAGATAATAGTAGAGTAATCGGTGAAATACCAACCCCAAATCCAAACCCGAGATTCGTATTTTCCTTTTCTAAAAACATAAAAGATAAAAATAATCTTCCTCAACCCCAACCTTAGCGTAGTAACTTCTCACTAGCATTCCTATTCCCTAGAGAGCGATATCAATTCCGTGGCTTACCCTAATACTACACTACAACGATTAGGTTCCTTTGCCTGGGGTGTTGAAAAACTTGCTCGACGAAGGAAGTTCCTTTGACCCCGAGCGCCGTGTAAGCGTATCAAGTTTTAGGCGCCATTGCCGGAATAGAATAGCTAGTTAGTAGTCCACCTCGTTTAGGTTTCTTTGCTGATTCTATCAAGTAAACTTTTTCTCTCATTTTAGCTTCCTTTTAGTCTATCCCCTTCTTCGTGACCTTTGTTCGTAAAATCCATCACCCACCATGATACATGTCTTCCGTGAAGATTCTTCACCCTACCCATTCCCAATCCCGAAATTGAGAACATAATACCACAAAACCCTCACCCGTTCACCACTTTGTAAATCACCTAGGGCATAATGAGGTAAATTGGCAACAACAAAGTCCTTTCTATGACTCGATTCCGATGAGGAATTTGATTATGGTGAAGCACTTGATAGCGGGAGGTCATCAATGAAGTTAGTTACGAAATGGAGGAAGACCCTCCCAATGTTTTGATCCTAGGTGTAGAATTGAGAAGGATGGGCCCTTTAACATGCAATTCCCTTGCAAGATAGGATTAGAAGGGTTCGATGCTTACTTGAATTCATTCTTGCCCTTAAACTTAATCTTAAGAGACCTATACAACAAAATTAAGATCAAGGAATTAACTTATCAAGGGAACAATGTTGTTGAAGCTGTCACTTATTTGCATGTGTTTGTTGGAAGTTTTGCTTATTTGGTAGAGTTCATGGTCTTAGAAGACTTAGGAGAATTTATTGATAAGGACCTCACTCAGTAATTTTTGGAAAACCTTTCAAAAGAATGACTAGGTTGAATGAGCGGATGATTGATGGTCTAATTCGTTCTCGATGAAGTTGAAGATTTTATCTACCAAATGCCACGAGCTCATCATAGGTTTAAGCACAAGGATATTGAGGCATGTAATAGAATGACCCTATTCCATTGCTTAGTGAAAGAGATAAGCAAAGCGGACTTAGGTACCCATATGAAAAGCTAAGCGATATTACAAAAATGCCTAGAGTTAAGAGATTATTACAAAAGAATGAAAGAACATTGGAATGGCTTAAGTATGAGCACATAGCGTGCGAGATCACGTAGGAACACGACTATGAGTCTAGCTACAAGACTCTTAAATAAAGAAAAGCGCTTTGTGGGAGGCAACCCATGCTTAATTGTTTGCTTGTTAGTGTCATATATCTTTTATTGATTGTTTATTCTCATGTTTAAATTTGTAAAATGCTTTATTTTGTTTTAACCTCGTCTTAATTGCATATAAAGGTATTTTACATAAAGGATAAGTGTAGGGAGGATTACACACGTTTTCATAAGAAACGTGAACATGAGAATAACAATTAATTAAAAGATATATTTGCGTGTTTGTTCGAGTCAAATGCTTGTATCGAGTCATAATGGATGTTTTGCGAAATTTTTCGATTCTAAAGATGTAAATTTTCCGAATTTTTCTAGAAAATCGCGAGACCGCTTTTTGTCGGGATAACCTTACGGTCGTCAGATTGCAACTTTGGGCGTCGAGAAGGAGTAAAAACATCAGTTACTTTTTCTCGTTTTCGAGCTTCTTATAAATTTTGGAATTTTCGGTCTTAATTTTCTTAGAAATTATGTAAACATCCATTCCACAAGCATTATATCCTAGTTTAAATCGAGTCTTATATATTATTACCGCGATTTTACGCGAAGGTTTCGTTTGTTTTCTTCAAGTGTGCGGGTTTTGTTTATCAAGAAGAAGATACATAAAGTTGGAAGGAGCTTTTCACGCATACATTCTTCTTGGAAAGGATTTAACCACTACTTCACACACGGATCCTACCGAGCTAATCGGGGGTATTAGTTTCTTTCGTTTTGATTACCTTCTTTTATCATAACTTTGATACTTCGGGAACATTGGGGACAATGTTCGGTTTAAAATGTAGGGAGGGAAAATAAAGCGGGAACTTTGAAACTATGCTTATCCTTGATTATTTGCTTTGTCTAATTGCATTTGCGTAATAAACTATGAGAAAATGTCGGTTAGGGTAATTTTGGCACCAAATTTAAAATTTTTCATGACATATAGGAGTGGGTCATTAGTCTTAACAAAAGCGTCTCACGGATAGGAAGTTATATGACTAGCACAAAACCCTTTACCACTTAAATTCCACAAAAAAATGTGAGGATCGCCCTTAGATTAGTAGGAATTGAAGCATTCATCTTCAATGCTTAGTGTGTGAACCGGTAGTATATTAGATTCTAGAACTTGTTTTGTGATGCATTCCGAGATCGCTAGTGAGACTACACTTGTGTAGTTAGGAATAACTAAATGATAAGAGGCATTAGGATAACCCTTGTTTGATACCCGTAATATAATTAATTCTTCCACATCGGTTGAGTAATTCCCCACACCTTTGCGTTGTACTCATCTTTAATACACGATACCCTAGTTAAACCCTCGAGCCTATCCTTTTCGCGGTTCTCGTGATGTTTGGTTTTCGAATATCAATGAAAACATTGTTTACACCCACCCTAAATGTACACCCAAATCGCCTTAGCCTACCTTGTATGCACTCACTTTTAGTGCATTATTGTTATCACCTAAACCCTTAGTTCAATTATCTAATTACTTGCATGAGTTGCTAAGTTGAGTCATATCTTTTGTACACGTTTTGGGACGATTGGGACTCATGGGAAAAGTTAAAGTTTTAAATGACTAAAGGGCATGAATTCCCTTATCTGCGTAATAACGTACTCAAGTGTTTTGATCTTTTCAATTCGGGTCATATTAGTGTTAGAGTAATAAAAACTCAAGTGTAGGGATGTGCTATAAATCCCTATTATTTTGATGTTATCGTAGAGGATGGTAAAGTAAAAGTGTATGAAAAAAAAAAACGGGCTACCATCCTACATCTATCTTTAAATTTATGTTTGTTTATTTCAGTTATCTAGAGTTTAGAGTGTCGAGTCTTGGCTTAGCAATGCCATTCTTCGTATGCATTTAACATAGAGATTTTGACTTGCCACCACTAAATAGCCTATTGATGAGTGTGTAAATACTCATCATTTTGGTCAATCTGAGCTGAAAACACTTAAAAGCTTCGAAATGCATCAAAATCTCAAAATATCTCAAAATTGCATTTTATATGTTTCGGATGCAAAATGTTTAAAATCGGATGAAAAATGAGCTAAGTTTGCATAATTGGCGGTTTGGACCCCTACTTTCAAAAATTGAGAAATAGTCCACAGGCACTTATTTTAAAGAAAAATCACCAAAGGACATTTGGAATCATAAATTGTCATAATTAGTCCTTTGGTGAAAAGTTCCAAAAGTTTTGAGAAATTACAGCTTTGATCCACTGGATTTTAAAAATGGTCATGTTTAGTCCTTGGAATTTCACAATTGGCAAAATGGTCCTTAACTTATTTGAGATTTACAAGTTTGACCCTTGGACTACAACTTCATAAATTACGTTTTGGTCCTGGAATTTGAATTGTACACTTTAGGTCCATAACTACTAAATGTGTCCAAGATTAAGCCTAAGTCAACCTTAACTACAAACCCAAAATAAATACCCAAGCCCAATACCCTTTATACCCAATCCAACCCGTTACCCACCCTTTTACCCGGTCAAGTATTAAACCCAACCCACTTGCGTTTAAAATAAAAAACCACTCACGGGTTTCCTCCCTCATCATCACCTATACCTGCGAACACCTCCCTCCTCCAACATCATCATCACCTCTCCACACCTTATTCCTACCCTCCAAACACCCCAAGCCAAACGCATTTAATGCCTCGTCTATGTTTCCTAGCAATCAGAAAAGTGGTTGAGAAGTTTTGGCGCCAAAATTTGATCAAACGGCCAACATTGTCTCAACTCATCCAATGGCCCAAAATAAAGGTGGGATACACTCAGAGTACATGTGGGAGGACTTTTGCATATAAATAGAGGAAAGAGATGGAGAGCAAAGGAGTAGTCTTTTAGTTTTAAATTTCATATATGTCGTTTTTAATTAAATGGTCTTAATCAGTTTCTAAAATTGTAATCTTAAGCTTTCTTGTATTGAACCTAAGCTATTTAATCTATTGTAACTCATTTCAAGTATTAATTCAAGGTCTCATTTAAGTTTCATGTTTTATATCCTTTGTTATAAAATTCAGGTTTCAAGCTCTTATATTCAAGCTTTTAGTAGCTTATTTTTAAATTCAAATAAGCTTATTTAAGCTATTTATAGCTTTTGGTAGCTTATAACTCAAGTGCAAGCAATATTCATGTTTGGTCAACAAAAGTCAATGAAAAGCTCATTTGGACTTGGTTATGGAATTGGGTGTTGCGAGCTTGATTTGGGTTGGAATAGCTTGAGTTAGTATAGTTATGGTTACGGTATAAGTTGCTAATAAAATTTGAATTGCTTGTGAGTACTTTACATTTTCAATAATAGTATATTTTGCATAATCTATATCTCATCTAAATTTGTTGTTAACCTTAGTGTAGATCTGCTCATTTAAGCATTATTAGGTTATAGTGATTCGGTTTCGATAGTAGCACAAGCTAGATTAGTCATTTAGGTAGAATCATTAGCTAAGCAGGTTGTATAGAAGCTGTTTGGATCAGTGGGCTTATTTGAAATTGAGCCTTGGTTTGCACTTGACATCTGCATAATCAGTCTTAATAAAGGTCACTTGAATCATTTTAGTCATCACTTTGCTTCTGCATAAGCTTTAAGTCAAAATCACCATGAATATGTCCTAATTTCATGTCTGTTGGAATTTATAAAGATCAAAGGCTTGATTTGTGTTTAGAATTCAGTGAAGTAGCTTATTTTAGTTTCATTTTAGCTTAAAACAGCAATATCAGTTCACAAATTAAGATCAAATCTCACAATAGTCAACTTTTCAAAGCTGCTTCAAAAGTCAAAAATTGAAAACCTCGGTTTCACCCAACTTGGTGATTTTAATTGATTCACTATTGGATCAATTCAAGTGATATTTGGATTACTCAAGATCAGTTGGTCAAGTTGCTTAAAATGATTTTTGGGAATTTTGGGATTTTCTTAAGCTCTAAATAAAATTTGTTTAATAAGCCCTCATATGCCTTGTGACAGGGCATAAGTCACCAAGGCAGTTTTCTCAGCTTTGTGCAGAGCTTGTCAAGGGCTCATTTGAGCTCATCTCAGGCTCATTTTTGGTTTTTAAGTAGCTAGCCAGGTCTACTTTAGGTTCCAACATCTGGTTTTGAGTTTCAGCTGGTTTGAGTAGCTTATTTTCAAGCTACAAAGTAGTAGCTAAAAACTGTTTAGCACTTGAGTTTTTAATTCATCAAATCATTGTAGTTTGCACTTTAGAGGTTTAGGCTAGTTGTACTTAGTTGCTTTTGAGTAGTTTTAGCATATTATAGCTCTGTGATAATTTGGTGCTCATTTGGTACCTCTAGCTTATTTTGAGTGCTTGTTATAAGCACTTTTCACCTGACTTCATATTCTCACACATAAGCCATTGTTTTATATTTTCTTAGATTCGAATATTATTTTAGACTTTTCTTGAATTTTCATATTTTCCAGACTTTGTTTGATATTTTTCCTCATTTAAATCGGTTTTAGGACTTTTTAATTAGCTTTTAATACAATTAATTCGGAAAAGCTTCAAAAAATAAGTTTTCAATTTTCATAGGTTAAGATAAATATAAAAAGCAAAAAAATAATTTTTCCAGATTTTTCTTAGTTAAATTTGTAATTTTTAGCAATTTAATTAGTTTTAAATAGTTTTTAATTCATAGAAAATAGAAAAATAATCAAAAAATTACAAAATTAGTTTTGAAAATTCTCTTTAGTTATTTTAGATTTTTCTAAGTCATAATTTCATTTTTCTAGCTTTATTTCATATTTTCTTTTATTTTAGGGTATTATTAAATTGGTAAAAATAGTTTTAATTAATAATAATTAAATAAATAGTCATAAAATAATTTTCTTTTCTCAAAATTTTCTCTTATCATTAGGTTTGTAAAAGTTCATTTTATATTTTTAGGATTAATTACATTTCAATTTCACATTTTCTTTTGTACATTACGTAGTTTTAATTTAAATTTATAAAAGAAAAATCAAAAACATCATTTTAAAAATAGTGATAGCGTTTATTTAATATAATTTAGCTTTTAATTTTCTTTCATTTTCCTCTGTCATCTAGTATCAATCACAAACCTTTTCCGTTCATTATCACCCATCACTACTGCGTTTGATTATTGATCCTTGACTCGTTGGGACTTAACGACTGAGGTAAAACTATACTCTCGGATCTTAATTGCATTGGTTTACGAGTTGTTTGAAGTTTATTACGGTTGACCATTCACAAGTGGTTAGCTTGTGTGATAAAACTTGACGGTTTGGAACCAATCAAATTTTAGCCCATTGCTTGAGGCAGTGCTAATAATCTTCGTTTAGCAGATTAGTGATTTGAATATTCACTCCTTGTTCATACCATCTATATGTATTTATATTTTCTTATAAAATCCAAAATCCAAAAACATCTTAAAAATCAAAAACCAAAAAGATTTTCATTCTTTGTTTTTACAACATGTTTTCAAAAACCCAAAAATATTCATCTTTACCCTCTTACCCTTTTGATTCTTTATCCCTTTACCTCTACCCATTTGATTCTAACTTCTTCTATTCTCATGGAATCTCTCGACTCTGACAGATTCGGAACGAGTTGAAAAACTTGATACTTTATCACAAATGTCAAGAATTCGTGTTGTTCGTGATGATCCATTAATTACTGCGTGGGAAATGGAGCGAGAAACCGGGGTGACAAAGGACCGGTACTTCCTACGATAATGGAAGTGCTAAATCGTCCAACCTACGGTTATCCAAGATCTAACACCTCGATTGCTCTAAGCCGTCTAAAATTGATCCTAAACTTTCACAATTTACGGTTAAAAGCAATCATGCGAATTTAGACCGGTGACTAGCAAGAATGACTTGCCTAATCTTCACGATTCTCAAGAACCGAGCAGGAGACCATAACGGAGTGGTGGAAATTGCTAGCTCTCGAGCACACCACTTGTCCCACCTCCGGATTTTTCAAAAGTTCTTGAGACTTGATAGTCATTCGGATCACCATGTTGGTTTTGTTGATTCTTTGAATGAACGATTCCTTCTCATAACTCTCAAATGGAATCGTTTATTCCTTGTGTCGGTTGTGGTGAGCCTCTTTTGGTTCACCATGTCATTGATGTCACGTGTGTGCAGTGTGGTAATGATATTCGGAGCAGGAGTTGTTTGTTTTGTGGTTCGAGGAATTCATTTGATTATGATCCTAATCCGAACTCATTTAACGACCCTCAAACTTTTCAATTACCCACCACGGCCCGACTTATCTTCATATAATCAACATAATCTACTTGTGAATTTTGTGGAGGTCCTCACCAAGGATTTGAGTGTCAATCCGGAAACACGTTTGTCTATGAGCAGTTTTCGGTGATGCTCGAGAACTTTAGTTATGACCAATATCCATATAATTCGCTAATCCGGGCTCAACAGCTTTCTTGTTGTGAGTGTGGAGGTCCTCACGATAATTTTCAATGTCAACCGTGGAATCAAAATTACTATACTTCGGTTTGACAATTTCCAACCTCCACAAACACCATACGGTTCAAACTCCACCGAGCCGTTGCCTAAAGAAATTTCCCAAGATTTTGAAACCGCAATGAAAACACTTGATGATATGATTCAAAACTTTAAGAATCAAGTGAGTGGTTAGAAAACCATGGGAGAATTGCTAGCCAAGAACGAGAGGCTCGCAAATCTAGGGAAGAATTATTAGTCCTAGAGCATGCGGCTCTAAGGCGTTCCCAATTTCTTAAAGCGACTATGTATGATGATGACGAGGAGAGTATTCCTTTTAAGAATATTATTTCTCAACTCCCTCGGTCGGTTGATATCCCGTGATTGAGATTCCATCTCAAACAAGCGCTATCACACCAAGCTCTACTCACTCTCCGAACATGGGGACGAGCATCTTGACCTTGTTCACGAAAAGGAATCGGACGAATTCAAAAGTCTAGTGTTGAGGACCTTGTCCCAATCCAGAGAGTCACGAGGAACTTCGATCATATGTGATTCTCTTTCCCTCTTGAGTGTTCAAAAGATCATTTTGAGACTTTCTCCAATTGTAGCGAAGATTGTGCATCATATGGAGACATCGGTATGTTGAGGCATCACTTCCACAATCGATCTCGATCATCTTCTTGAGGAGTTCACCAATGAACTCGCTCACATCAATCCACTTTCATCGAGTGATGATGATCTCTTTGATTTGAAGCCGACCTAGGAGAAATTGAAAGTCTCCTTTATAATGATCGTTCACTCACTTCTCACCCTAACGGTCCAATAGAGAATGTTGATCACCTTGTTCCCGAAACATTCAAAGCTACTTTCACCAATCCTCTATTTGAATTGAATCGAATTCACTTGGTTCTAACAATCCAATCTTTGGCGAGGATAGTGATGAGCCCACAATGGAACAAGAGTTCACAATTTCACTTCATGTGAATGATTCTCTTCATGAAGAGTTCTCCGGTGAACTCTCTCATGACATATCTCCTCCGGAATATGATCATTTCTATTTTGATCTTGAGGATGATATTGGCTCGGAGGAAGGTGTACTCTATCATAAGAGTTTGTTTATTGATGATACTACCCTCACCCTTCCTCCCGATATGTCTACATTTGAGGATGAAGAATGGATCTTGATTGTTATCAAAATCTTTCTTCCTTTCCTCAAATATCTTGTGTTCTCTTCATCTTCACTCCTTGAGAATGAAGACACTATCTTTGACCCGGCATTTTCATGTACCATTTGTGGTGGGTCTGTCTCTCTATATCTCATCGGTGTGGAACTTTCGCGTGCTTCAAATGTTTATACAAACATTTTGAATGAAAGTCGATGGAGATTGTCTCTTCCACTTACTTCCCCATGAACAAATTAATTAGGAATTCGAGTCAAGCTAGCGACTCGGTAATCAAAACGATGAGTTAAACATGGGTTTTCACCGTGTGTACCACCCTAGTGTGGGGAGTTGCCCCATTGTTGTATATAAAGTTTAAAAAAAAAAAAAATTGTGTATATCAAAAATAAAATAATGGTAGTAGTATTTCCCTTTTCGTTCTATGTTTGGCATAACCGCGGTACTTTGAATATTGAGGGCAATATTCATTTCTAGTGTGGGGGAATTCTCACAATTTTATCATGTAATTATACCACCTAATTCCCCATTTTGGCCAAATTTTTTTTTGGAGTAAGTGTTTACACTTACTCGACTTATGGTTATCGATCCGCCATGTCTAAACAAAAGGATTGGCTAATCCGAGAGCAAACGGCTCTTAGTAAAGATATCTCAAATCCGTTGACGACTTGCAATTTGCCCAAAATTGTATGGTGTTCACTCACCATATCTTTAATTAGTAAAGAGTTGGCTAGCCCGCAAGTTTATGGCTTGTGGTAAAGGCGATGGAAAACCATAATTGGTAATCGACTCACCAAAGATATTTTATCTAAAGAGTTGGCTAGTCCAAAAGCAAGCGACACGGTAAAGACAAATCAAATCCGTTGGAAGCGGTGATTTGCTCAAAATCATTTGGTTATCGATGTACCAAGGTTCTTACTTGAACTGAAACATTTGGCTACTCCAAAAGTAATGGCTTTTGGTAAAGAGATTCAAATCCATTAAGTTTTCTCAAAAGATTGCTAGGGACTAGCAATAGTTTAGTGGGGGATTGATGAGTGTGTAAATACTCATCATTTTTGGTCAATCTGAACCGCAAAACACTTAAAAGCCGAAATGCATCAAAATCTTGAAAATATCTCAAAATTTCATTAGAAGATCGTAAAATATAAATAAACGTTTTTACGGCTTATTTGTATTAACATACCTGAATGCTACTATTCGAGGATTAGTCAACCAGAAGTGAAGGTTGCAATACAGAAGATGCGAAGGAACAAAGCGGTAGGGCCGAACCAAATTCCCATAGAAGCTTGGAGGTGCCTGGGCCAGAAGGGGGTAAAATGGCTGACTTGCCTCTTCAACAAAATCTTCGCCGGTGATAAGATGCCGAAAGAATGGAGACTCAGTGAAGTCATCCCCACCTACAATAATAAGGGGGATGTGCAAGTGTGTAGTAATTATAGGGGCATCAAGCTCCTTAGCCACACCATGAAGCTTTGGGAGAGAGTTAATGAGAGGAGGCTGAGATTCGAGACGAGGGTGTCTGAGAGCCAATTTGGTTTTATTCTAGGAAAGTCCTCTATTGAGGCTATTCACCTTCTCAGAAGTCTCATGGAGATGTATAGAGAAAGACTAAAGGACATGAATATGGCGTTCCTTGACCTTAAAAAGGCATATGATAGTGTCGCACGAGAGTTGATTTGGAGAACTCTTATTGATAAGGGAACCCCAAGGAGATTCGTAAGAGTCATTAAGGATATGTACGAGGGGGCCAAGACCCGTGTTCGGTCCACCGTGGGGATCTGAGAGTTTTTCCCTGTGGAAGTTGGGCTCCACCAGGGATCTGCTATAAGTCCCTACCTCTTCGCCTTGATTATTGATGACTTATCTCGAGGGATACAATAGGGCATCCCGTGGAGCATGATCTTTGCTGACGACATTGTGTTGGTGGCAGAATCATCGGAAGGGTTAAACAACAGGCTTGAGCTCTTGAGGAGGCTCTTGAAGACAACGGTCTTACGGTGAGCAAAGAGAAAACTGAATACTTGAGATGTGTTTTTGGGAGGAGCGAGTCAGACCACCATGAGGATATTCAGATCAGTAACTAGATCCTGCCACCCAAGGAGTCTTTTAGATATATGGGATCGATGATTCACAAATCAGGGAGGATAGATGAGAAAGTAACCCACCGAATCAGATCTGGTTGGGCAAAATAGAGGGCGGCGTCGGGAGTCCTCTGTGACAGGAACGTCCCTTTAAAGTTAAAGGGAAAATTTTATAAGGTGGCGATTAGACCGGCTATGTTCTACGGGTCGGAGTGTTGGCCCATCTCCAAGGCCCATGCCAACAAGGTAGAGGTGGCAAAATTAAGAATGCTAAGATGGACTTGTGGTAAAACCTTGCTTGACATGATCCCGAACGGAGTTTTCAGAGCAAATCTTGAGGTCAAAAATATCATTTCGAAGATGAGAGAAGGTAGGTTGAGGTGGTTCGGCCATGTCAGGAGGAGGCCACAAACAACGCCGGTTAGAAGGGTTGAGGCGCTAGTAGTTGATGGTGTGAGAAGAAGGGGCAGACCCAAACTCAGGTGGAAGGATAGAATTGAGCTAAACATGTCGGAGCTTCTCTTTTCGGAGGACATGACCTCAGATATGAAGGGATGGAGAGATAGGATTAGGATTTGCGGTTAGTTTTGGCTGGGGTATTAGTGGCTTTAGGTTTGTTTTGGTGGGTTAGGTATTTTAGGTGTCTCTTTGGTGCCTTGCCTTTTGCTTTCCCTTGTGCTTTTCCGTAGCTTTAGGCCCCGTGCGTTGCTTCGCTTTGCTCTGTGTTGTTTTAGTTTACATGCTTTTCTTGTCGTGCTTTTGTTTTTGGTTCCGTGTTTTGCTATGCCTTAGCTTTAGGTCCGTGCGTTGTTTTCGCCTTACTCTGTGTTGCCCCCTTAGGTCTGCCTGTCTTTCTTAGTTCTTTGGTTTATGTGTTTTTTTTGTGCTCGCTTTTGTGCTTTTTGGCCTGTGCTCTCTCCCGTGCCCCCTTGCATTGTTTTTCCTGCTTTTGCTTGTTGGTTAATGTCTTCTGCTCTATGTTCTTTTATATCTCACCGGCACACTTGCACTTGCCGGAGGTCTCATTGGAAGCAGTCTCTCTACTCCCGGGTTTATCCTGGAATAGGGGTAGGATCTATCTACATTTTACCTTCACATACCCTGCCTTGGCGGGATTTATAACAACCCGCATTTTTAGGTTACTTTTCATTTTTTGAAAAGTTACTATTCACTTTTACTATTCATCCCGTAAAAATTTTTATTTTTATTTTACTATCATGACAAGAAAGTTGATACTCGACAAGTCGTCCTGACGACGTACGTTGAATCCATTCAGAACCAATTTCACAAAACCGTGTCCGAGAATTACGTTAGTGTTTAAACGTCATTCAGGCATCTCGATATGTCCATAAAACACTATAAACATTAGAAATATGTATTTCTGCCATTTTACGACAATTTCACAAGTTTTTGAATTTTACGTTTTCCAGTTCTGCGTTTTACACGAAATACGCGTTTTTGACCCGCGTTTCCAGCTTTAAACAGCGTTTAAGCAACCCGATGGAACTTACCACTCATTTTATATTTTATTATGGAGTATAATGATTAGTTTAATCATTTCTACAAGTTTTATATTTTTACGATACCCGGTTTTAAGTTTCGTAAATTTACGACTTACATTTAGCGATTAACGGGACCAAAACTCACACCGTAAAAGCAAGATAACATCAAAACTTCATCTAGTCATCCTAGATAAGACCATGGACGAAATTCATGGCTAGTTAGAAGCCTTGTTGGCTTGAGATAAAGCCTGGATGAGTTTTGATAATTACATGTGTTATACTTCCTAGCTAAGCTTCCTTAAAGTCCAAGCTTAGCTTGCAAGCTAAGGTGATTCACCACTTTTGCACCTCCTCATGAGACTTACCTAAGAAGCTAACCAAAGTCACAAAGGCACATGGCATGTCTTAGTTAAATCTAGCACAAGATCACTACACATTGCAAACTTAATGTCTAAGGTTTGTCTAATCTTGCAACACATATTTTACTTAGTAAGTAAGAAAGATGAGTCATGTGACTAGTAACCTCCTCAAGAGGCTATAAAAAGCCTCTTGATCTTCTCATTTAGACGCCACACACAATGTTAGTACAATTTGTGCGATGGGTTATAGAAGATCGGGACATAACTTACTGGACTGGGTCAATAAACCACCGGTGGGTTAATCTTGTACTAATTCAAGTAGTTTGGATGAGATCCCTGCAGAAGAAAGGTAAACCGTTAGTCTTACCGTGGGGACGGACCCCACGAATTAGACTCCGGCGTGAGAGTAAGTATACATTCTTGAGAGGGAAAGTAGAAGTATGTGTGTGTGATTATGAGAGAGAAAGTTGTTATACCTTGTATGGGGATTAGAGCCCTTTAATAAGCGAGGTTTCTTGCGGGGCTTCTGGATTATCGCATATAGTGGTTAGTCGCGGGCCGGACCCTTGACGGACAAGGGTTCCGTGTAAATCGCGGATCTTGGACGTGAGAGGCCTAACGGTTGAAAGTTTAGCCCGTTATGTACCTTGTGCGCATTCTAAGGCTGGGCGTAGCCAATTTAGTCATTGGGCTTACTTTTTGGCCCGAGTGCATGATTGTTGGACTGAGTCCGATTTACTGATCATTGGGCCCGAGCCCAGTGGGCGTAGAGTATTTTTGGGCTTAGTAGGCTGTTGTACATACTATCGTCATCAAGTCCCCAGGTCTAGTATGTTCATTGCGTGCGGATGTTGTCGCATGCGGTGGATGTCACTAGACTTGAGTTGACTAAGGATTTCGTCGTGCGTTCTTTCCTTTCCAGAAATACTTTTTCCTACCCTTAGGAGCTGCTATACCATCTAGTCCCCCCAGTATAGTATGTGCACTGCGTGCGGATATTGTCACATGCCGTGGATTTACTTAGACTATGTCTTGCAGGTTGATTTTTCTTCCGCATTCTCGAAGCGTTCCTTTGACGCTTCCTTTCCTTGGGAAGTGTTGTTTACAACGTGGACGTTTTACGGCTTTTCATGTTCTGGTTGATTTGACTCCGTGGGCCCTTGGTCTTCTACCATCCTTATCCGTGTGGCTTGATTTTGACCGTTGGATTAGATTGTTTTTTGGACACGTGTCCTCTCTTAGGGTTTTCTTAGTTAATCGTAATTCCGTTTGTATAAATACCCCATATGTTGGCTTTAGCCAGTTTTTCTTTTTATTGCTCTTCTGTTGCGAACGCTATTCTTCAATCTGGTTTTACTTTTGGTGTATCTGTTTTCCACGTTCCGCAGTCAGGTTAGGTTCTTGATTACCTTTTTCTTTTTCCGTTATGGGTACTTTTTCTTCTACCAAGTCTATATTATCCTGGAAGGCACTTGATCGTTTCTGTATTGATTATTCGATTATGAGTTTTGTTCATCCGAAATTTCCTGATCCTGACAAAAGTATTCGTGAAGCGCCAAATGGAAAGATCGGTGTTTACACCCGTTTCTTTGAATTTGCTAATTTCCGCCTTCCCTTGTCCTCTTTCCTTGTTTCGATTCTTGACTACTATCGCATTCATATCTCACAGCTTTCCGTTATTGGTGCTGCTAAGGTTTCTCAATTTGAAATTCTTTGTTTTGCACTTGGTATTGAACCCTCAGTTGGTTTGTTTAGGTGTTTTTATGTTTTGTCTCGCAGCCATGGCTGACTTTCTTTTAGTAAATGTGCTGATAGCTTTGGTGTTTGTTATACCAAGCCCCTTGATTTCCTTAAGAGTTGGAATGACCACTTTTTCTGGATTGACTCGTTTTCTTGTCCTTCGATTCATCCTTTCTTCGTTAGTGGACGTCTTCCTAAGGATGCCACCCCTAGGGATACTGAATTTAATGCTGAACATGTTGCCTCCCTTGTTACCAATGCTTCTTCTTTTGTTAAGTTTCCGGAAGCTTTCCTTTGTTTGGTTGGGTTGAGCCGTAATTACACTTTGGGCAATGACTTTTATCCCGTGTTTTATGATCAAGAGAATCAGGGTGGGTATACCGTATCTATGTTTTTTCCTTTTACTACTTTATCTTGATTTTCTTCTGATCTATGTTTCTTTTTTGTCTGTTTGTTGCAGCTATGGATTTGTTGTCGTTGGTTAAGAATAAAAACCTGATGGAATTGCTTTTTGATACTCGGCCACGGAAGGATGATGAAGTTCCTTTGCTAAAATTGACCGAAGTTCGTACTGTCTCTCTTGTTCCTCCTTCCTCTGGTGAAGTTGAGCGTGTAGCTGCTTGTTCTGGAATTGGAGTTTCTCAATCATCTGTTTGTGTTATTCCGCGGCCTGATTATTCAAGTTCTGATATTGGTTTTGACAGTGGGGTGGCTTCTGGTTCTGGTAGGAAGAGGAGGAAAGTTGGTATCAACCTCGTTCATCCCCCTAAAAAGGCAAGGAGCGACCTTAACGATTCTAGTAGGGCCTCCACTGGTGGTAAGTCTTCAAAGTCTATTAAGAAGTTGCTAGCTCAAAGTTGGCAATATTTTTTAAATGCTTTGCCCACTCATTCTTCTTCTTCTCCTTTATTATCAATTACTCCCCTTTATGAAGCTGGGATGCCCACTGAATCTGGTTTTGGTTTGCTCCATCCTGATGGTTCTCCTTCCAGGTTTGTTTGTTTATGCTTTTATTTTTCGTTATTCTTTTGTCGCTTCTTCCTTTTATTTACTTATTCTTTCCTTGCTTATTCGTAGTTCTCCTATGCATGTTATGACGGATGCCGTCATTACTGCTGCTTAATCTATTGGGAAGGGGAAGGGTCAAGTTAATGTTCCTTCCTCCCTTCCAGGTGGCCTTTCTTCGGTTGGTAGTGTTTATCCGATTCTTGATGACCTTTCAGGTCTTGATGTCCCGGCTGAGGACATTCGGACTGTTGATGACCCGGACTCTAGCTCTTTATCTAGTGTTCATATTCCGAGGTGGAATGTTGCCAAGGGTTCACTTCTTGATGATGTTTATGAGTGTCGTTCTATGGTGGACGAGTTTGCTCCTCCTGCCTTCTTTTCCTCTATCCGTGATATGGGGTATGAGCGTCTCCTAGGTGAGTTCAATGTTGCCGTGGCGCGACAATTGTGCTTTAGTTTTGAAGTCCGTCATCGTTTAGAGTATAATGCTATGGAGCGTAAACGCTTATTTTCTTTGTTGGCGAGTAAGGATGAGGAGATTTCGACTCTGAAGTCTGAGGTTTCCAATGCTATTTCTTCTGGAACGTCCTCTGCCACTGCATCTTTAGCAGCTTCTGCTATAGAGCTTTTATCTTTGAAGAACCAAAGTTCTGCACTTGAGGAAGAACGAAACTCTCTTCGAGCCGAGGTGGCAACACTCCGATCGTCTCTCGATGCTAAGGATTCTGAGTCATCTTCCTTGAGAGCTGAGATTGTTGTTCTTAAGTCTCGAAATTCTAGTCTTTTCGATGGTGTGCATCCGTGCCCCTTCCCTTTTTCTCTCTTTTTTTCAAAACTTTGTTTTGTTTGCGATCGGGCTTTGGAAGAGTCATGTTACGAGCTCCATGATCGAGCTCCATCCTTTGCTGCTTTGGAGGAGGAATTTTGTAAGATTCAGGATGCTAAGGTGGCCGGACTTATGCGGAAGGTTGATTCGGCCGTTGCTGACTTGTATGCCATGGCTAGTCAGCTTGATGAGGAGTTTTATCCTCGATTCCTTACACTATTATCTAGCCGTCGTTGGTTATTGACGAATGGTATGAGCCTCGCTGTGTTTAAGTGCTTAAACTCTCCAGAGTATACTGCGGAAATGGCAAAGGTTATTGAGCGTGTCGTTGATAAGGGTATGCAAGAAGGCTTAGCTGCGGGTATTATTCATGGTAAGGAGAAAAGAGAGCTTGTGGAGCTTGCTGCATATAATCCTTCTGCAGAAGATCACTATGTTTCCGCTGTGAGGGCCCTTGAGAACGTGGAGTTTTCTTTGCTTGTCGTGCTTAAGTCTAGCAAGAATGCCGGTATTGTTGAAGTTATGGACCTTCTCCGTGTTGATGAGCCTTCCGCGAATGCTCCCATGATTGCAGGGTTACATCCGGATCTTGAGCAACTCATTGTCCTTGTTTATGATAAGGGTAGTAATGTTATTGTTGGCAACAACGCTTTGTCTTCCTCTTTTGAGGTTGTTCGAAGGAGGGTTGATCAGGTTAGAAAACGCCTTGATGGTTATCGGTTGTCTATTGCCGATGTTTACAATTCCTCCATTGATCCTTTATCTGCTCGTAACGTAATGGTTGTGGAAACATTTTCAGCTGGTGAGCTGGCCTCTGTTTGTACTGCTTCTTTTCCGGTTGCGCCTCTTCCTATTAGTACTTCTGATGTTTCCATAATACCCCTTTACATTGAAGATTATGATGTTGGTGGGTCCAACACCCTTCTTTGAAGTTGCAAATGACCCATCTTACGGAGTAGCGAGGTCTCCACCGCTTACATCTCGAGCCTTAAGCAAGTACTACCGTTTTAGTGCGGTTTAGTTAGTTTTTTTTTTTTTTTTTTTTTTTTTTTTTTTGTAATCATCTGAACAATGGTTGTGTTTGTTTTGTGATACTTCCGATGATTGTTTTCAGCCTTTTTTGCTTATCTTTCCGCCTGCTTTCTTTGCTTTGTATTTTATGCTGCAACTTTTCTCTATATTCGAGTTTTGATGCCTTCGGTGCATGTTATCTTCCACTTTTGTTTGCTATTTTTAACGTTATACGAATATGCACGTTTTGTAATAGTCTTTTGCGTACATACTCTTTTTGTTTGTGCGGTGCCATTTTTAACGTTATACAGATATGCACGTTTGTAATAGTCTTTTGTGCACACTCTTTTTGTCTGTGCGGTGCTATTTTTAACGTTATTCGGATATGCACGTTTGTAATAGTCTTTTGTGCACACTCTTTTTGTCTGTGCGATGCTATTTTTAACGTTATACGGATATGGACATTTGTAGTAGTCTTTGGATAATTTTGGGCTATCCTCCCAGTACTGGGTTTGCAATACCTCTTACGTATTTTGGTGATGAAGCTGTTCACCAGTTGTGTTATTCGTGATAACCTTATGCTATTCGGAAATAACATATTTTTGGGCCGTACCCAATTCGTGTGCTTGCGCGTCTTATGCACTTGATAAAGATAAAAAACAATTTAAAGAATAAAATAATGAAGGTAGCTAATCTTCATCATTCTTTTATTAATTGATCATATTTTTAAATACATTACACAAATAGGTAAATTCAAATACATTTTATACTTCCACTGCTATCGACTTTACTCTTTTATTTCCGTAGCTCACATAGTCGTGCTTCTCTTGAGTTACGCTAATGGCAAACATTGTTTTCTTTGGGGGATTTCTTGTATTACGGAAATTTGTTTTGATTGTCATCCGCATGCTATTCTTCTGGCTTTGTTGGTGTGGATAACGTCTTTGCGAGTATCCGTACTTTCTTCGTGGGCTAGAATCCTCTCCTTGTAGCTACTTTCTCCTCTGAGACCTCGTGTCACTCTCTTCTGACGATGATCCCGGAGGAGCTACCAGGCTATTACCTTTCGTCCTTCGGAAAGTTTCGTGTTTTTGAAAGTGTAGCCTGTAAGAGTAGCTTTTGTATATATATCCCGGCCCTTGTAAGCTGGTCATTTTTAGCTTCGCTCGATGCAGTCCGACCAGTTCACTTTGGTCGGTGAGCGTGTCTTGCACAGGGCGGGGTGCAACAACAATAGGATGTATCGTAGTGCGCATCATTTGTTGCTTGCCGTTGTAAGGAAGCTTCCTAATAGCTAGGGACTTCTTGATATAGCTCCTTGCCCTAGCATTCCTTCTTATCCTTCCACGAGGACCCATCCTTTTCACACTCCACCATTCCGCCCCTACCATTTCGGTTCCTCGTGCCTCCTTGACCCATTGTCTCCATGATTGACCCGTGAGCACCTGTTCAATCTCATTTCTCAACGACTGCTGGGAGTCTAATCGGCAGTAGTGCTCCGGTCATGAGTGCCACAACTCTAATTGGCAAGGAACTTGGAAACGCCGTAGGAGGAGGTTTGAATGACGGGGCGTCATGGTGTTTTGTGGTGGTGGGTGATTAGCCGTCATTTTAGAACGACTAAGTGTTATTAGTAGTCATTTAAGAACATATTTATGTGCTCTCCATGTTCTCCTTTGTTTTTCCCTTGTGATGGTGATAAAGGTTTAGGTTATTTATGTTTTCACTGCCGTTGTCTTGGCGATACGTTGCCATGGGAACAAACTTCTTCAGACTTTTCTTTTTAGGAATGTTTGACTTTGGAGAACTGCAATTATTGCTTTTGCTTTTCTTGTGTCTTTTTTCTTACTTCGCGTATTTATAGTGAAGATTTTACTGTTTTCCACGCGCTGGCGTTTGTCTTTTTCTACCAGTTGGTAGGTTATTACATGCCTAGGTTCGTAGCCTGGGTGTATTTTTCTGCTTTATTTGACGTGATATTCCTTGGGAAGGAACGCGTATCTGTACTTGCAGATTTCTTCCTTTCTAGTTATTTGGATAAGGTTTATCCTTTTACCTCCGCACTTGCCTTTTTGTTATCTATTATCTCCCTTTTCATGACTTTTCTTTTTCATATCATGTCTACCGCGACTTCCTGCGTACTTCTCTGGTGTGTTATCCCTTCCAGAGCTAACTTGTTAGGTTCCCATATTAGTAACACAAGCATCAATATAATAAATAGATAAGTAGAGATCGAATGAACAATAAACCAAACACACGCGTATGATAATGAGGAAGAGTTATGCGTAAGGTGAATGATAAAATGAACAACCAACCCTCAAGTGAGGGTTATACAAAATATTTATAGGAGGAACTAGGGCAACACTCCAAGTTCCCATCCTTTTACTTATTGGGCTTGGCCTGGGCTTATGGGCTTTCTACATAAGCCTAGCATTGATACTAACTTAAAAGCCATATTAAGCTAACTATTACATATGAATCACCAACACTTGAAATATAGTTTAGGAGTGATTCCAACAATCTCCCAAAGTGTTATTGATGAATGATAGAGTGATAAGCGATGTAGGTCTTGATGTAATAGTAGCTTTGGCGTCTTGACATTCTTCTTTCTTGTGAGAAAAGTGTCTTGATTCGAACAATCTCCCGATGTAGAAATTATTTCCTTTGAAGAGTTCTACTTTGACATCATCCTTTTTCTTTGTTCTTTAGTTCTTTGTTCTTTGTGGTGAAAGTGATAGTATGTTGTTGTTATGCGCATCAGTGCGCTTGCGTTGCTCGGTGTCTCCACGTCTTTCTCCAACATGCTCACACGCTCTTAACGTTCGATTCTGATCTTGATGAAGTTCTCTTAGTCTTTAAACTTTGTAGATTATTTGAGTTGACGAAGAATCATTACGAATTTTGTGTTGCCTTTTGAGAGAACTTGCATTAGTGATGAGGTTAGTATGAGCATGTGAAGAATCAGCGATCGGTCCGCTCGAGCTTCCATAAGAGGAAAACATACACACGGTTAGTAATAAGCGGATTCGGAACTTACAAGTTGAATTTGAGGTGTTAACGACATAGTGTGAAAACACATCTCTAATTCTCACAAAGGTGTTCTGAACTGAGTCCCACAAGTGAGATAACACGATGTGCGAAGTACACCTCTGATTCGGATGAGTCATTGAGGTACACGAAGCATCACCTCACGATCAGACCGTTTGAGACACACTAAGCGTAATCCACGGGGAGTTACAAAGTGACTGCTTTGTCGAGGTGTTTGATGTTGACCACAGCGGAGTTTCCATTCAATCACCGAGGATCACATATGTGAACCTCTCATAAATGTTCTTGACAGTTGCTAAGATTAGGAATTAGAAATTCCGGTATTAAAGTCGGGTCACCTCAGTATATGTAATCGTTAAGCTCGTAGTCATAGTTCATTTAAGTTTAGTAGTATTTAGTTAAGTAACACCGTGGAGGACGGACGGGTCTTTACCAGCTGTATGCACGATCCACGCCCAAAGTGTGGCGTTTATGTAAGACTATAAATACTCTCTACCTCCCAAGGTAGAGTTGGAGCTCATAATAATATCTTTCACTTTCTCTCACTAAGTTCCCTAAACCTCTAACTTTCTCTCTAGAATTCCATCTATATGCTACTTTGTGTTATGGTTTGATGTGTATGTGAAAAGTTATATCTTACAATTGGTATCAAGAGCCATGGTTAGATCATATCTTGCACATCTTTGGATTTATAGTGGTTTTAGGTGGTTT